>CM075850.1:30572114-31172114 GCA_037975125.1 Latrodectus hesperus
TTGATTGTCTTTTTCAATGTACTTTCTATTAGTCATATCATCAAAAGCAACATAAGCAGTCTTAGAATGTTCTGATCTTATTGCTGATCAATATTTAGCCTCTGATCATAAGAAGGTCTAATAGAAAATATTGCAGAAACACACTATTATTCCATTCCTGTTAATTTTTTTAATTTAATGCAGTTGATATTTGATATAATGCGGATGCTTCAATGGGCCAACTTTTGTCCACATCATAATAGCGAATGAAGATGAAACTTTACAAATATTTAACATGTGGAAACCTCATAAAGTCTAACACAAAATTGCTCATTGCAGCAGCTATGCATTGAAAAGCTTCTTAGTAAAGAATTTTTAATGATATAAGAGGTCTGAAATAACCTGATATGGAATTCTTGGTATATCTTGAGACGATTTGGTAAATGGTTGATACATAAGCATTTGTTGCCTTCTCTTGCATCCAGTTACTTTATGTGCACATTTTGATGGAGTTGAACATTTGAGTAATATAAAAAGATACTGTGCAAGTTAGAAATTTTTACAAAATAGTTCCAACACTCTTCTATAATCGACGTTCATTATTAGCACAAAAGTGCCCTAAAATAAACATTTTCGGGCACTTTAAGAATGCATTAAAACGTGCTGTACAAGATAGATTTTTGCTAACTCACACTGCTAATTAAAAACTGTTTAGATTCTTAGTAAGATTCGCTTGCCAATTGACTTTATCTATTGGTAGAGTTCATTTTACGAAGTGTAATAACTGCGGATTCTCGGTAGAACATCAAACCAATATTAATAGAATTTTGAACATTAAATGATAATTTATAATGTTGTACTGTAGTGTCTTCAAGAAGGTTATTAAAATTATGCATGAAAACTTGAATGCGCATTTGCCAAGAAATTTAGCAGTAATATTATGTTAACTAGATAGATTCGTAAAAGATATTAGCCAGAGTTGTATGACTGCCGAAATCATCTTTAAAAAAACATTTTTTTAAGAATTAATAAGTTTATAGTTATTTTAAAGTGTAAAATTAGCCCCGTCTTCCTATCTGTACAACACATAAAATCTCAGTTCATATACACTCACTTGAAAAAGTTAAGCACGGAGAGGAAAATGCTCATTTCAGGAAGCCAATCAGAATTGAAGAGGATGCAAATCACTGCAGAGGTAGATGAAAGTATGCAATTATGTTAGGTAACAGCCAATCGCGCTTTCATGTCAAGAAATATGCAAAATAGGCGGTTTTATAAGATACCAGCTATAGGAAGGGTTACAGAAGTTGATTGTAGGTGCTGATAGAAGGTGTTTAAAACTTTCGTACAATTTGTTTTCAAGACATGCGTGTTTCTATGACTTCCAGAAGACGAATGGAAGATTCTAAGCGCTGGTGTGCTGTGGGGCACATTGAAGCAGGACAGTCGATATCAGATGTTGCTCTTTTCTTCGGTATTCATCATTCTGTAATTTCACGTTTATGGAAACAATTCCAAACCACACAGACAGTTCTCCGAAGACCCATACCCGGTCACCTAAGGGTTACAAACCCCGCGGAAGATAGATATATTGCGTATTTAACCAAGCGGAATCGCAGAGCGACCTCCATACGTGTGACATCTATGGTTATAGCGTCCATTGGTAAGGTGATATCAGCAACTACTGTACGCCAAAGATTACATATGAGTGGACTGTACACCCGGGTTTCTCGAGTTTGTGTTTGTCTATCCGTCCAATCAAGAGGGGCACGATTAAAGTAGTACCGGGAACATGTCAACTGGACTGTGTCTGACTGGGGCAATGTCATGTTTATAGTCAAGATTATTTGCTCTGGAGCCAGATGACAAGCGTATAAGAATATGGCGTGAACAAGGAACACACAATAAGCCCCAAAATATCACCGAACATCACGCATTCAGAGGCGGAAGCATTGTGGTGTGGGCAGGGATTTCATTACCCACCAAGCGGATGCACCGACCTGCATATCTTTAAACGGGGTTCTGTGACGGCTTGCCCGGTATCGAGATGAAGTCCTAAAACCCATTGTGAGATTGTACGCTGCAACAGTTGGCCCTACGTTTGTTTTAATGGACGATAAAGCACGTTCCCATAGAACTGACATCGTCAATGTCTATCTGGATAGTGAAGGGAATGGCGTGGCCCCAGCATATTCCCTCAATCTTAATCCCATTGAAAATCTTTCGGATGCTCTCGGCCGTGCTGTATCTTCATGTTTCCCACCTTTAGCTAATTTTATTGAGCTGAAAACTGCTCTAAAAAAAGAATGGCTATTGCTTAATTCTGCAGTTGTTGACCACCTAATTGAAAGCATGGGCACAAGGTTTAAGCTTTGGATACAGATGAAGGTGGATCACATATTCTATTAATGTGCTTTTTTTCATTTTATGCTGTTGATTTTCACTTTATACACAATTCTGTTTAAATATCCAGTATGTCATTACCTGATAACTTTCAAAAATTTAATATTGTTCTCATTTCTGTATAAAAATGTTGATTTTATTTTAAACATAAATATATATGCAACTTTTCCGCCGAATTTTGTGTCAATCAAAGCAGTATTTGTTTATTTATTTTTTTTTTTTTCATTTTACATCTTCGTGCTTAACTTTTGGAAATGAGTGTAGAATTTTAAAATTTTCATTTGTTGTGGAAATTTCTAAATAAATCGCTTGAGAAATTATTTAATCAACTGGTAAGTCTAAAAAATATTAATTTAGAGTAAACAAGCTCATTTTTAGCAAAAACTTCATAAAAAAAATTTGTAAGAAAGTTTAGAATAACTAAATGAAATTTATGTTTAAAAATTTAGATAATTATCAATACATAGAAAACCTAATTAGAAATATGAGATAAGAAATAGAGACATTGAGGTTATTAAAAACTTTAAACGTCACCCTTAGCTGGAAGTAACATTAAAACATTTCGTTCTTGATTCTTATAAATGTAAATTCATGATGAATGCTATCAAACTTACTTAGAATACAGGTAACATAAATGTTATCATGTTTAAAATATTATTCTTCAGCCATGTATTTTTAATTAAATTTATTAAATTTGTGATACAATTGAGCAATTGATTATGAATAAAACAGTGATTGCTAAAGTTTGAAATTAAACTTGCGCAAGAAATTTATCACTTGCACATGATTTATAATATTATTATATATGAGTTCATAATATATAATTATGAGTTTGTAATTATAACTATGAGTTTGTAATTATAAGTATGAGTTTATAATAGTTATTAATAATATAAGTTAGTTGTCTAATTGGTCCCAGAGATATTTTTCATTGATGTTAATAAACCAGTTATTAGGCTTGAAAATATTAAATTTGTGATCATATATAGTTATTCATTTATTACAGAAATTAACTATGTGGTCAAAATTTGAAGATTACATCGTTTCAGAAACTAAAATTTTAAAAACACATAAAACAAATTTAGTATTTAAAACTAAAATTGTATTTTGAAAAATTAAATAATTACAAATTAAATTGGTCTTACCTGATAACGATAACAAATACTTCAACACTTACCTTGATTACATTCATCTTGAACACTTATCTTCATACAATCATAAATCCAATTCATACAATAAATTCATATAATGATATACATAAATCTATAAAATTTTAACACTATTCCTGAATTTATTAAATGAGTTGCTTTAAAAATTTAACATAATTTTTGAACTGTGTGAATTAAAACTTAAATTAATAAAATAAATAAATAACTTTATTGTATTAGCAAATAACTGTTATTTGCTTAAAATTCATTTCCTGAAAATTACTTCAGTTTTCATAAACGCTACATTTAAACTAGGGGAAATATTTCAAGTTTAATTTTATTTAAAAAATGCTTGATATCCGATAATTTTCAAAGAAAGATAAGCATCTTATCAATTTGCAATCCAGTTCGTCCCACATTTAAATTGTTAAAAATTTCTAAGGAAGCTCTGAGGATATTTTAAAGTTATTACTCATTTCGGCTATAATGATTCATAAATAAGGTATCGTTCATAGTTCCCAATAGAGAAAAATTGTAACAAATGGAACTGGGTCCCTTGTTTGCTATATAAATAGGAATAAATAATTAATTACACATATAAAAATTCCTCATTTAGATAGTCACATAAACACTCAAAAAGAAATTAGCAAAGAGGTATCAACCCAGTAAATCTCAAATATAATTATTAAACTTCTATGAGTTACTTTTCTAATAGACTTACAGTAAGATTTTAAGTACAATTTACACCAAAACCCATATCATTTTATTGCTCTATTAAAGTCCATTAATGATCTAAAAACAAAATCTGTTGCATAAATTTGAATAAAAATCAAATGTTTTCTGCTTTATTAAATTAACTTAAATTAACTGCTTGTAAATGAGAAATCTCTTTGCTCTATTTGAGATTTCAAATAGGTATTTTAGTTTGTACGAATATACAACTGTCTATATTAAAAGCTTCCAGCTATTTCTTGTTTCATTTAAATAAGGTAAAGACAGCAAGATGACCAATCCATATGCTGGTTTGTTTCATTTACAATGTATTCCCTATAATACAAGCTGTTTGAGGTCGGAGTTATCATGTATTAAACGAAACAAATTACTAGTGGTAACGATTAGATTTTTCCATCAATCCAAAGCTCTTAAATTTTCTGAACCATATTCAAATTGGTGCATAGTTTAGTAAACTAACATGATTTAAAAACGCATCAATGCTACTATTACGATATATATATATATATATATATATATATATATATATATATATATATATATATATATATATATATATATATATATATATATATATATATATATATATATATATATATATATATATATATATATATATATATATATATATATATATATATATATATATATATATATATATATATATATATATATATATATATGTATGTATGTATATATATATATGTATATCATTATTTTCACTTTTCTCGAAAATAAAATACTATAATAAAGGACGACTTAATTTTAAGGACTTTTTTCTTTAAACCCTTGAGTTGGATAGGCTACTACGATTGGTTAGATGCTCTATAGATTCTTTTTTTCATTTGAAGGCTGATTATTCTGTCAAGTAAGTAATTATAACTCATTGCACTGTATGTAAACAGAAGTACGTTCTTCGTATTCTTGAACATTGAAGCTTGAGTGATGCTCTTGTATTATGCACAGAGATATACGATTTGATCATGACAAAGAAAACAAGTCTAGAAGATCATTGTTTGCGCACATTTCAATATATATAGTGCAGTTCAATTTTTAGATTTTTATCACTTATTTAATTTACATTTTTATTTTATTTCTACAAAAACATTTTTTTAAATATTTCCTCGCATTATTTACATATATTTCTAGTAATAAATACTTGTGAATATTTATCCATAGATTCTTAAAATAAATTAAACTACATTTCGTTTCTTAAATGCTGAAGAAGCAGCACATCATGAATATTTTATGAGATACTTCCAAATAAAACAATTTTTTGAATTACTAAGCAGCTGAAAATAATAATGTTACTGCATATATATATATATATATATATATATATATATATATATATATATATATATATATATATATATATATATATATATATATATATATATATATATATATATATATATATATGGTGTACCTTATCTGTATCTTTAGTGTAACATGTTCAGAATACTTCCTGTCACCAAACCCCTTATAGTTTTGAACCATGGTCAAATGGAGGGCTCACCTCAGAGTTGAGCCGGCAGATGGCTGTGTAATTAGTTTTCCTAACATCTAGGCTGTTGGTACCGGGTTCGAATCTCGATTTGAGCATGGATGTTCCTTTCTCTATGTTTCCTTTTGCCCGTAAAATCATCATTTGTCACGAGAAGCAATTGGGAGGGTGACCACGTACACTCCCTCACTGAATTGCTGGAGCTCCGTGGGTTGGGGACGTTTCCAAGTTAATGTGTGATGTCCAAAATCCTTTCGTTGGTATGATATGGATGTGGAGAGGAGGAATCTAACTCAGGTGTGACCTCGTCACCCGATCGTGGTTCAAAAATAAGAAGCACTTGGTGATGGGTGAATATCCCAAACCCTTTAACCTAAAGGTACAGTACTGCACCTCTATGTAATTATGTCCTTTCTTCTGAGATGATGAAGGAATGTGGCCCACCCTATAAACAAGTTTGTGGTGGTGTGATGTGGGTAATGCTACGCATCTCCGCGATTTGATTCACAAATGCCCACCGAGTAAAAATAGATGAGTTGCAGTTTCCGGCCTGGTTGTGGCGAAAAGTTAATTACCCAGTGCCCGCCGTTAGGAAAAAAATCCGAGTCGATACCTACTTCTATGCATACACGCCACATGAAAGGAATTATTTTGAACACTACAGATTAACGTGGACACGTCTCTATCTCACGGAGATCTAGCAATGCAGTATGTGAGAATATGGTCACCCACCCAATAACTCATCGCGATAAGTGGTACTTCACTTTACCGATCTTACGAGAGTGGTGTTAAGTTACTGAGTCATTGGGGCTATTTTACATTGCTGTAGAGTATAATCTTGATAAATATTCATTCAAATTCTTTAAACAGAAAATTGATACATGATTCATTACATTGATTTTATGCAAATATATCAATGATTCATTTATGATATACTTTTCAACTATTTTCTCTTTTCTTGAAAGGGGAATAACATTGTCTATTTTATGTATTATAAATTAAATCCTTAAGGATGATTTAATTTTTATAACACAAAATAGAGATTCTTCCAAAATGTATTTAATATATTGAAAAACATTTGACCAGTATCATCCATTGAAATTTATTTCCTTCCTATTATTGACTTTTTATTTATATGTAGTGTAGATTCCTTCTTAACGACGCTTGAAATATAATTTTTTATGTATGTAATCCTATCACTATTTATTTATTTTTATATTACACTCGTGTCGATAAATTAAGGATAATGCAAGTTCAGGCAAAGAAAGAGACAGCAGCAAAACAAAGGTCGCTTATTTGTAAAGTCTATTTATTAAACAAAAGGTAAAGGGCAAAAAATATGCTATATGTGTGACATCATTAATAAAATATGTGATTTTTACTCCCTGGAGCAAATTTCAAAAAAGAACCTATTTACAAAAACCAATGTAACATGGTTGGTATGATGGTTAATACAAAGTATGCCCCCCAGCGATGCAATACAGGCCGTACAACGCCTAGGCATGCTGAGTATCAAATTATCGATCAGAATTTGGGAATATTACACCACTCATCAAGCAATAATCTCCGAAGTTCCAGTAGACATGTGGGAGGAGGTTGACGGGCTAAAATTTGTCGGCCAAGCATGTCCCATACATGCTATATAAGATTCAAGTCCGGTGAGTACGATGGCTCGTCTATACGGCTGATATCCTCCGAAGGCATTCGTCTACAATGTTTGCACAGGGAGGGCGAGGGTTGTCATCCATAAGCAGAAATTCTGCACCCATGGCACCCCGAAAGAAACGTACATGTTGTTCCAGAATAACGGTGTCGTTCAATGATGTTCTCTTGGTAGTAACGGGTATCTGGCTCTCTCCACTTGAAAGTCTGGTGAGAATCAGACTGAAAGATAAACCTGGACTCGTCGGACAACATCACACAAGACCACTGGTGCGGTGTCTACAATGCATGCTCTCTACTCCAGGCTAACCGCAGGCAAAAGTGACATGTGGTAAGTGGAACAAATCTGATAGGCCTACGAAGATATAGACCAATGTGCCCTAACGTCTGTACACGGTTTGCCTTGAGACTGTCGAACTGTTAGCTGAAGAAAGCTGACAAGACAGGTCTGATGCTGTGCTCCGTTTGTTTCTTTTTGCAGTTACTGCCAAATACCAGTCCTCATTCGGCGTTGTAACTCGGGGGCAACCTGTGCGGCAACGTCTACTCATGTTACCGTCATTTTGGAACCATTGCCAAAACCTGAATTTAACACTTTAGGCGATTTCAAGTTCCTCGGATACTTACAGCTGGGTACGTCCATATTCCAGACGGCTGATAATTCTACCACGTAAAACATCATCCAAATGATTCCTTTGTGACATAACTATATGGTTATTGCACTGAAAATCTTTTAAAGCGCTTGTGAACAATTTTGCTTCTTTGCAATC
This sequence comes from Latrodectus hesperus, assembly GCA_037975125.1. NCBI lineage: Eukaryota > Metazoa > Arthropoda > Arachnida > Araneae > Theridiidae > Latrodectus > Latrodectus hesperus. The sequence continues at coordinate 30,580,316 of CM075850.1, forward strand.
ATTCCTTACATACCTCTCTCATACACTTTCGTCATTGTGACGTACTATCGGCGCCATCTGGGGCTTTCTTGTAATTTGCATATTATTCTTCAAGATATGTGTGATAATTCTACAAGTGAAATTTTTATTTTAGAGTTCAATTTCTGTGTGATTCTGAATTGTCCTTAATTTATGGACATGAGTGTTGTAGTGTCTGTTCTGTAGAAGAAAGCACAACTCGAACAAATACAACCATTTATTTAAAACTTAAAATTAATAATTAATATAGTATTGTATATTAAATTTAAATTTAATAGAAATTTGATTGTGGCCCTACACGGCCAACAGAACAAACACCCAAGGAGAGCCAGCCATACCTCCTCGTTCGCTGGTCAAAGACAATCCCTCTCTCTCCGCCGGAGCGGACTCCCTCCTCTCCTCTCTCCCAATGACTACAGCGCCATCATGTGAAGAGAATGAGGAGTATCCTAACACTACACCCTTTCCGCAAGTTTTGGGTTTATGTTCCACATAAATACATAACTGAATTAAATATGTTAGGATACAAAAGACTAACACAGACTTAATAATATTTTTACAAGCAATTAAAGAAATATTAAACATAAAATAAATATGAACTTGGAATTAGGAAATAATTATAGGTGTATAGAAAAAATTATTTGCAAATGAATTACTTAAAATTCACAAGTATGCATAGAATAAACAATATTAACAATATGTATATAAAAAGATATAAAACAAAATTAAAATAAATCTACCCACTAAATATATATAAACTGACATTAATGTACATAAACAATATACCAGTAACATTAATGTAAATAAACAATATACCAATACAGTTAATGCAAACTAATAATATACCAATACAATTGATGTAAACAAACAATAAACCAATGAAACTAATGTAAACAAACAATATACCAATACAGCTGATGTAAACAACAATTTACCAATACAGCTGATGTAAACAAACAATATACCAATACAATTGATGTAAACAAACAATATACCCAATACAAAGTTAGAAATAAAACAAAATATTTTCACTGAAATATATTTAATATAGAGTTTTACATTAAGCACTAAAGTCAGTTTTTATATGGAAAAAGTCTAGATAAAGCCTCTGCATGAGGCATCTTAGCTTCTGCACAATGTCTGATTGTTATATAATATATCTCTGAAGAGCAAACACCCACCTCTGAAGACGAGTTGATTAGGGTGCACATTTGGTCAAGTATGGTAAGGGATTGTGATCAGTATAAAACTCAATTTCTGAACCAAAAATTATTGATTCAAACCTTTTTAACGACCACACTATTGCATAAGCCTCACGTTCAATTGTAGACCAGGATTGTTGAGTTTTAGTCAATTTTTGACTAGCATATGAAACAGGATAAATTTTATCATTGGCACGCTGAGACAGACAAGCACCAACTCCTACCTGAGAAGCATCAGAATAAATTATGAAAGGCTTACCTGGTAATGGAGTGTGAAGTGAAGTTGCCTTAACTAGGGCTTGTTTTAGAGATATAAACACTGTGCCGTGCACTTCAGTCCAGGGAATATTGTCAGGCACACGTTTCTTAGTAAGCTCAGTTAATGGATATACTAATTCAGAATATTTAGGAATGCACTCACGATAGAAGTTACACAACCCTAACACACTTCTAAGATCCTTTTTGGTTGTTAGTCTTTTAAGTTGCTGTATAACTTGCACTTTTTCCGGATCAGGTTGATGTTCTCCAGAGCCAATAATATATCCTAAGAACCTGATACGAGGCTTGGCAAAATCACACTTGTTTATATTGACAGTAAAGTTGAGCTCCTTTAATTTTTCTAAAATAATATTTAGATGCAATAAATGTTCTTCTAAATTATTCGAAAATATAGCTATATCATCAATGTAAGCATGTGAAAATTCCTTAAAGGAAGATAGCGCTTTATTCATCACCCTTTGAAATGTAGCAGTGGCATTTTTCAATCCAAACGGCATGACTTTGAAACGATATTGAGATCTATGGGTTTTGAATGAGGTGAAATCACGACTAGCTTCTTGTACTAGAATAGCCCAGTAACCCTTCAGTAAATCCAATGTGGAAATAATATTAGCCTTTCCAATACAATGAATTAATTGCATTGAATCTTCGATAGGAAAATCATCCGTTTTTGTCACAGCATTAAGAGATCTGTAGTCGATACACGTCCTAATTCCTCCATTCTTTTTGTTTACACATATCACTGGATGTGCTATTTCAGCCGAGCTCTCCTCTATGAGATCTAATTCCAATAGTTCATCAATCTGGTCATCTATTTGGGATTTAAGAGCCTCTGGAATTCTGTAAACATAAGGTTTTTTATGTTCTTTCCCTTCTTCTAATATAATCTTATGTTTATCAACTTTGGCTATTTTTACATTTCCAGTAAACAAAGTCTTATAATTACGTAATAAACTCATCCCTGTCATCTCTAGATAAATGTTGCATGTTTACATTTTGCAAAGGAGCCCCGGCATGTAATTCACCAGTAAGTCTTGGAGAAGCATAAATTTTACCAAATTCTTCGTCATCTTCAAAGAAAATTCCCACAGCATTGACCCTTGGACAATATTTTCTGATTTTGTTTACATGGCAATGTCTAATATTTCCATGTGGGAGTTTAACTTTATAGGAGTTAGGTAGGCAGTGTTCAATTATTTCACCAGTACCTGTCCATTTGGCATACAATTTGTTAGAAGAGTCCGGAATCAATAAATAAACTTGATCACCCACCTTAAATTCCTTAGGAACAGTCCGGCGATTGAAGTAATCGGTGTAGGCTTGTTGTTTTCCAGCAGCTATCAATGAGGCTTGTTCGACTGCTCTTTCAAATTTTACCTTCTGATCTTGTAAATAATCAACAACAGATTTACTCATATTTAATGGAATAGGGATTTCGCCAGTCCAGCTTGATTTCAAAACACTTAAAGGTCCTCTTGCTTCTCTACCGTACAAAAGCTTGAAGGGAGAAACGCCAGTAGTGCAATTTGGCACTTCTCTGTAAGTGAAGAGTAAATAAGGGATATATTTATCCCCTTTGCTGGGGTCTGATCGTATGACGTGATGAAGAGAGTTCTTCAGAACTTTATTATATCTTTCAATTAATCCATTGCTGGCAGCATACGCTGGCACTGAAAATCTGGGAGAACATCCTAAGCGATTAATAAATTCTTGTGTTAGTTTAGAAGTAAAATTATAGTCCCTTGATCACTAGCAATAACGCTGGGAATACCAGTTCTCATAAAAATCTCCAATAGCGCATCACAAGTTGCCTTTGCTGTTAGAGAACGTAAAGGAATAGCTTCTGGCCATCTCGAATGTTGATCCATCAGTACTAAAACATATTTGTGTTTACGTGCCGACGAAGGCTCAATCGGCCCGATTATATCCACGTTCACAACTTCAAACGGTAGGTCTGGTCTCAGTACTGGAGAAATAGGAATTTTATCAGAAGACTTTTCAGGAGACCGTAATTGGCATTCTTTACATGACTTGCAGTAATTTAAAATATCATTTGACATATTCGGCCAGTAAAAACTATATCGAATTCTTTCCTTTGTTTTCTTTAATCCCATATGACTTCCAAAACCAGATGTATGAGCCAAATCCATAACTTTCTGACGGCGACATTTCGGTAAAATTAACTAATTTACAGTTTCACAGCAAACTTTCTCTTTGCGAAATAAAATGCCATCTAAATCAAAATATTTACCCTTGCCACGTGATAAAGAAGATCTCACTTCATCCAAAGAGGCGCATTCTTGTTGTTCTTTTTTAAATTTTAATGATTGGCTCAATTTACAATTTGTTTCGGCTTCCAGCACTTCCATATTATCAGAAATACACGGATTCGTGGCGTCATTTGAACAGAGAGCATCACCCATATTTTCGGCGTGTGATGATTCAGCAGTCTCATTATGATATTCAACTTCTTGCGACGCCAAAACAAAGTAGGCGGCAGACTTCCTGTTTTCTTCTAGCTCTACATTTTCCAATAAATAAAAAGCTTTCGTTGGTATTATACATTGCCCTTGGATTTTGTTGGTAACAGCTGCAATTATTTCGATGGGTTTCGAGAACATTTTATTATTTTCCGTTTTTAATGCTACTTGAAAGCTGATTATTTTGTTTTTAATTCAGCTTCTATCTTCTCTTCAAAAGCACTGATTAAAATAACTCTTCCTTTTTCTGTTTTTGATTTTGGAATAAAGTCATTATTTATGACTGAAAGTTGGCATCCCGAGTCTACGAGAGCTTTCACTGGAGTATTATCCACGTAAATATCCACATATTGAAGAGGATTTATTTCAATTTCTGTTCTTTTTTCTTTTAATAATTGGGAGCGAATTTCTGCTGTTAGAACATCACTTTTCTTATTATTTGCTTTAAATCTTTTTGGGCATTCTCTCGCAAAATGCGAATCTCCACAAATATAACATTCTTTCACAGTTCTTTTTTCAAAATTTTCTTCTTTCCGAAAATTTTTAAATTTTTGTTGTCTAACATACGGAGGAATATGTTTTGACTCTGCCGAATATTTTTGTTCTTGTTCGTTATAATTATATCTCTTGAAATATTCTTGGCGAGAAAATTCTTTCGGTTTGACACTAATATTCATTCTGACATTTTCATAACCATCCAATTTACTTGTTATTTCATCTGGAGTTTTAAAATTTGACCAAACATCAATAAAATGTTCTTTAATTTCTAAGGGAACTTTGCGTTTTATTTGATCGGTTATTATTAGATCACATAGTTCTTCAAATGTTCGTATTCCAAGCCCACTGATCCATTCGAAGAAATAATTTTTCAGTTCATAAGCAAAATCTCGCCAGTTTATTTCTGGATTCTTATCGTGCTTCGTGAAGAATTGTCTAAATTTTTCTGATGTCATTTTATACCTTTTGAGAAGTAAACTTTTTACTTTGTCGTAATCCTCGGTGACTTCTTCGTCTTCTCTTGCAATAATTTGTACAACATCATACGGCAATAATCCGATTAAATGTGTAACCCAAAGTTCTTTTTTAATTTCAATTCTCTTAGCTTGTCTTTCGAAGAGGACAAGATATAAACTTATATCATTTGTTTTGGGATCAAACTTCTGTAAAATGTTATTTAAATTTAATTTTGCCTTAAAATGAAAATCATTACCAGTATTTCGTAAGCTATCTTCTCCTGTTCATTCCTTTCCTATTAAACTTAGTTTTTGAAGCTCGAAATCCATTTCTAGTTTTCGTTTTTCCATTTCCATATTCCATTTTCGTTCTCCAATTTCTTGCAATCTTTTCCGCTCTTCAATTTCATTTCTTTTTCGTTCTTCAATTTCTTCATTTCTCTTTCGTTCTTCAATCAACGAATTTAAGAATTCTTTAATGAAATCTTCGTCGTAGTTTTCGCTTTCTGTTATCAATTTTTTTAGTTCGTACAGTTTTAGATTCGCAGTATTCTCAATGCCTAATTCCACCGCAATAGTTCGTAAATCTTCTTTCTTTCCTTTTGCGAGAAAAGCCATTTCAATTACTTGTAAAACACAGTCAAATAAACAAATTCACAGTTCCGTTTCAGATTATGTCAGAAACGTTAGCTCGTAATCCTGTGCGGCTGCGCCAGTGTACTGTCTGTTCAGTAGAAGAAAGCACAACTCGAACAATTGCAACCATTTATTTAAAACTTAAAATTAATAATCAATATAGTATTGTATATTAAAATTAATAGAAATTTGATTATGGCCCTACACGGCCAACAGAACAAACACCCAAGGAGAGCCAGCCAAACCTCCTCGTTCGCTGGTCAAAGACAATCCCTCTCTCCCCGCCGGAGCGGACTCCCTCCTCTCCTCTCTCCCAATGACTAGAGCGCCATCATGTGAAGAAAATGAGGAGTATCCTAACACTACAAGTGTAATTTCAGTTAAATGAAATGTATAAGTTAAATATACACTGCTCAAAGCAATTGAAAGATATTGAGGTTGTGCGTTGATCTTGCACCTGGAGAATTGTTTGATTGATTGATACATTATTGACAGACGCTGTAGGCTATATGAGATAAAATATATATATATATATATAACATTTATTTAGCAGGAAAAAAGGAATTTTACTGAGTATTTGGATACAAAAGGAAAAAACATAATGTGTGTATATGAGAAATACAAGTAAAAAGTTTTTCTCTAAAAGAATATCTTTTTCTTAGAGATATGGTTTCTAAGGACAGACAGCAACGTTGAAATTCCTTCGAAGTAACGAGTCATGGAGGCTATTAATGAGAGGCTGGATATTCTGTATCATTCCTCTAAGAAGAGCTCTTTCCAGTTTTTGGGGAGTTTGCGGGTGTGGTAGGCGTCTAGTAAATCATCTGCATATAATGTCTAAAACATGCTCTAAGTTTATGTCCGAAGAATACGCTGTACATTTGATTCGTATGATTTCTTCTTCCAAAAGGAAATCATTTACCAAGTTAGCATAATGTGACTGGAAATTGTCGTCCATTAATATGAAGTCATCTTTAGTTGCTGTAACGTAAGGAACTGCAATAAGTCTGAGGCTTTAATCCCTATATCCGCGACTGGTCAAAGTTCCATTTCGAATGATATGGAGATCAGTGCACCCATCAAAGGGAATGATCATCACTCCCTTATTTCCAAATCTAACACTTTCATTCCAAAATAAAAGCATTTTCTCATTAACTTAGAAATTTTTATTTGAGCTATGGAATTTAATTTACTAATCTTAATTCATTTATTTAATTTCCATGTGTTAGTAAAAAAGTAATTTTCTTCAATTTTCACATAATACTCAAAATTTTTATTCCATTGTAGCTAAACAAAACTATTTTTTTTTTTTTTTTTTTTTTTTGCAATATGTAAGTTATTATAGAAAAGTTTTTAAGAATGAAAATATTCTTTATTTTAAAAAACAGATTATAACAGGGTATATTCAAATTCCGTTGGGATAAATATGTCATAGAAGTAACTTTCATGAGTGATGATACAGCAATTTTTGGTAAATAACATAACCATAGACTCACCATACCTAAATGTCAAACAGCGCTCGTCGAATCGAAAAGTTTCAAGTTTGATGCCAACTACTGTTGAAAAATGAAATATGGATATTGTGTTTCTGCTTTCTGAATGCATATTTTTCGTTGTGGATGCTTAAGAATTTCCTAGATTTTCTGGTTTGCGATATGTGAATGTGTACTATTATATATAAAAAGTTTTCTTTGAAGGCACATTACGCAACGAATATTAAAATTATTTACAAAATTTTTAATCCATTTGACCTTTTATAAAACAATGTTAAAATAACGTAACCATGATATCTTATTTATTTACATATGCATTGAGAATTTCTCTTAATTTTTAACTTTCGATTTTAGTTTTATGTTGGAAATAATCATCAGTTTTTTTTTTCCATTCGTATTTAAAATAATATTAATTTTAATGTTTTACTAACCTGTAGGCGTAATTTGGTTTGCCTTTCATAAATTGGGTTCAGAATTTTTATTTTTTTCATGTCTTACTTATCAAAAAAAAGTTATTGGTTCCTTAATAAATTAATTAAGCATAATTTAAAGTAGATCGATATCTAGATATTTATCAATTCATTTGTAATCAGCTTAAGAACGGTCAATTGGTTTGTGATCGTCAATAAAGTTGCATCTCATATTATTTTATGATTGCCAATGAGTTTTTACATGGTACTGTCAAATTTATATAATAAGAACTTCTCCAAATATATTCGTTAATTTAGATATTTTTATATCTTCATCAAAAGATTTCAAAAAGCATAATAAATATGATTAGTTCAGACCAAGAAGTTAAAATTTTGTTTAGTTTCCATGTATTATTTAATTATAAGCATATAAAAGTTACACGTGTATTCCTGAAAGGATTTTCAGATATATAATACAAAACGAGCATATCCGATCAAAAAATAATATAGGAAGCCCATTGGAGTGTAATGCTTTTAATTTCACTACAGTAATATCATAATTTTTGTTTAAATGACCTAGCACTAACTGAATTCATGATATCATCAATTTCCAACGAGTAATTAAATATTAACATTAAAACTTGCTTAGGGGCTCTCCGTGGCTGAGTGGTCAAAGCATCACTCCACTAATCGCTTGAGAGCGTAGGAGTGTGGGTTCGTTTCCCACCGTGGCCCTGTGTGTTTTCTTCGTTATCTTCTGTTGTTGTACATCTGTCATTGTGCTATTTGTCCTACTATCGACGAAGACTTACAAACGGATCTCAAGAATCAAGCATACAAGTCTGAATATATGTAATGTAATAAATAAAATAAATCTTGCTTAAAGTAAAATAATCGCAAAAGCATACTTTTTGTTTTGTTTGAAAAATAGATATTAATAGACGAGATCAATGTTAAGGTTATGTATTTCATCAATACACTCAATGTATCATTTTAATTATTTTCCTATTGAGCAAAATACATTTATTCGATAGAGATAACTTATCAAAGAAAAAATGGTTATACTTTTTAAAAAGTATGTTCAATATCAGATCCAGTAGAAGACTTTTTGCTTACAAAATTGGCGTATAAATATATCTACATTAGAGTCAGGGCTAGGGAAAACATAAGGGCTGGCTCATCGCTTTGATGTATCGCATGCCGCCTTGTCACCGGAGAGGGGAAGAGCGTGACGTCACTGGGCATCCACTGGCTGGCATTCTCTATGCTACATTGTGTCTGATCGGAGCATTCTCATTCATTTTGGTCTGTTTAATGTTAATGTTTTCATTTTAAGCAAGAGTATTTTTAAAGAGGAAAACATGACATCGTGTGCTATTGCTACGTGTTCAAATATGTATCGAAATACAAAAGGAAAACACATAATATTTCATCGATTTCCAAAAGAAAATCAAATGCTTTCAAAGGAATGGGTGCAAAGATGTCAAAGAAGTGACAAAATCAACATCAAGAATGCTAGAGTGTGCAGTGAGCATTTTGATTTGAATGAATATATGAATGACATGCAAAATCGACTACTTGGTTTGCCAGAGAGAAAAATATTAAAACTGACAATTCTGTCTAATCTTAAGTTACCGGCTTTAAACATAATTCAAAATACTCCAAGAGAACAGAGACAAACGAAAAGAAGATTAGTAGAAGCTATTGAAAGAATTGAGTGTGTGAGTCCACATATAAATTATGTGATGCAGAAAATGAATGTGTTGGTGATATTAAGTACCTTAAATGCAATGAATATTTAAAAAATATAGAAGAATTGAAAAAAAGAATATTATGCGCAGAAAATACAGTGAAATTCCTTAAAAATGAACAAAAAAATCGAACTTCTACAACAAGAATAATTAAACGATTGAAATCAAATAAAAAAATTGCTTTTAAATGAAATACAAAAATTAAAAATGAAAATAAAATTACTTCAAAAGGAGAACGTTAAACTTGGGAAGATGGGGATAAATAATTTATTCTCCTATAAGCGTGAAGATGAAGAAAATAAATTAAGAACTAAATGGTCATCTGACACTATTTTAAAATGTATTTTGATTAGGTCATTATCTTCAAAATCTTACGATAAGCCAGTAACAAGCCTTTAAAAGCTGCTTTTGGAGTGCAAAAATACTTTGATACTCAAAAAGAAACTTTAAACGCAATCAAGGAGGAAGTTTTCAATTTACGTGTATTTGAAAAAAAAATCGGTTTTGCCTATTCAGTGAGGGATTATTGTTTCAATTCATTCTCTTTATGGATTATATGAAGACTTAAAATCTATAAATGTATATAAGATATCTTATATTTTAACAAGTAGACTTACTCATGATGCGCTCGAAAGCCTCCTCAGCCAAATTAGAGGTCTCGGGAGATTCAATGACCATCCTTCTCCTTCTGAAGTAATTATTCGCTTAAAAAATATTGCTCGCAAATAAATTACCTAATTTGTTACCGAAAGTAAACTCTTTAGAAAATGGACCAGACGTTTATTTAACAAGTGAAATGTTAGACTCTGCATTTAATGTAAAAGAACGTCAAGAAATTATCAATTCTTTTGATTCTCAAGATGATGAATTAAATCGTGAATTCTTAATTAATCCCTTACCTTTATCTTGGGAAAATGAACTTTGCCTCTTCCAATCCAAATTGTGATATATCTCCATTTGAAAAAGAAGCTATGGTTTATGTAGTAGGTTATATTGCTTATAAAATTAAAGATAACTCACTTGGAACTATATCAAGAAATTCAGTCGATATGCCCAATCATTCCGAGTGGATTAATTTAATTTCTGCTGGGGGACTTACTGTTCCAACAAAAGCATGGATGGAAACTATAAAACAAATGGACATAATGTTTCGCAAATTTAATGGCGACACATTTTCTAAAGGGAAAAATGTCATAACAACATTAATAAATGAAAAAGAGTCTTCTTTTCCTACTGTAAATCGAAAGGCAATTCAACTTTTTGTCGCTTGAGAAAATTTATACGAATTAGGTATTTAAATAGAAATGCAGCGATAATATCTCATAATAAAGCTCAATAGAAAAACAAGAAATGGGTCAATAGTCGAAAAATCAAGATAAGCTGAAGCTAATATGTAGATATATTTTTATATTGGTTATACAATTTTAAGTTAATTTCAATATTAATAATAATTTTTTGGGTTTATTAAATAATAATTGTAAATTTACTAAATATTTGAGAGGCATTTGTAGTTTTTTTCCCTCTGATTAAAAACAAAATGAACTTAAAAATAAAAAGTAAGTATTTTGCTTAGAAACTCCAGACAGCTTATTCTCATTGGATGCCTGACTACGTCATCAACGGCTTTTTCCGGTGACAGTTTTGGGGAGCTTTTGATCCAGCCCTTCTCTTTCCCTAGCCCTGCATTAGAGTGGTTCTGTAGTTAGAAAAAGCAGCCAGCTCAGATATGATCCACAGTAGTTGAGAATGACTGAAATTTACCATATGGTTGGTCGCAACTTCAGTTTTTAAAACTAGTCACTAGGAAAGCGAAGAAATGTCTATAACCAGTATTTTGTAATCAGTATTTGAATGTAACAACCTGTAATCAGTAATTTTTTCCCAAATACTCGGTACTTCCAGTCACAAAGTTAACACGAGTCCGAGTATACTCAAACAATTACAAGTACAATGTACTTCACCTGTTTCAAAGTAATCAAATACGGAAGAGCCAATGACAGAGCGAGTACGTGCGTACGTGCCTGTTTCTAAGTAATCAATGAGTACGTGCGTACATGCCTGTTTCTAAGTAATCAGTGTAGTTACAATGCACTTGACTGAATTTAAAAAGTACAGAAGAGCCAATGACAAAGAGAGTACAAGTCACAATGACATCGATATATCGACACATACGGATTAATTATGAGATTGTGGTAGGATATAAACTGGGTGGGAGGAGGAAAATGACAGTTGGTTTAACTGGAAAATAGAAGACGGATAATTAGGAATTGGAAAATCTTTTTGGGTTGGAGAGGCAGACATAATGAATTTATATTGCGAAATAAAATACGCATGTACATTTGTTTCATTTCGGTTAATACAATAAATGAGTAGAGAAAATTAACAATCGTGGCACATTTATTTAACGATTATCGTTCTTTTTCAAATATGCCACGTTTTTTAAATATAAAACACCTGATACTCTATTTATGTAATTAGCAATTTTTATTTACATTTATTTTTGTTATCATTCCTTCTTAAAATTAATTTTTTATGAACATGTATAACATATTTATTTGATCCATAAATTAGGTCAGGTCTCTTAAATTTAAAAAAAAATGTTTAAATTAAATCTGCTTATATATTTTCATTGTTATTTTTATTTTTATGTATATATTTTATTATGATTCAGTATAAATATGTTTATTTTTTATTGTTTCACTATATTTTACTATAAATATGTAAAATTTAAACTTTTAGAAAAAATTGTCTTTTATATTTTTTACCATACATTTTATTCTTGTCCCTATAATGAGAATATTGATTTAAACCTTATAAGGGTAGTTTATACATTTTAGTTTAAAATTTCAAAATGAAAAAAACACTTTAATTAAGTTAATTTTTACTTTACTTTATTTATACCGTCATATTTATTTCTTAAATTATGGATTGATGTAAATAAAACATATGTTCGTCCATTTTCTATTAAACATTTCATTACTCAATATTTTACATTAAAACAATATGATATTAAGATTATTAGTAAAACTGCTTTATATTTTTTGATATTTAAGGAATTTTTATGCAACTATAAAAGTCACTCTAATGTAAAATGATCATATTTATTTAAGCATTATTAATACAATTTTAATTGCAAAACTACATTATTTATCCATAAATTAAGATTCAAAAACTGAAGTAAGATATGTGAGTTAATGCAATTTTTATTATAGGAAAATCTGGTTTGTCAACAATATAAAAATATAAACAAATAAACGACTTTTATAATAAAAATTAATATCTATTATCTATCAAACATTTTTACTATGATTGTCTCGTTAATGTTTAATAATAGAAAAATAAAAGAAATTTAATTTAAGTTGATTTTTTTGATTAATTGCTGTATTTTTGTGAGCAAACTTAAAACAAAATCTCTTTGTAATTGATTAAACCTTCCACTTTACAATTCTTCGCAAACTATTCACCAGTTAATTCATTCACCATTTAATTCAATAAATATTCATTTATATAATTGGAAAATCTTACTAAATTCAAAAAAAAAAATTAAACTGATTAGGCTGAAAATTTGAAATATTTCAGATGAAAAATATCAGATGAGATAATATAATTAATTATATCATCTCATCTGATATTTTTCTCATCTGATTTTATATTTTAATTAACATTTGAAAATTATAATTGAGTAATTTGAAAATTTACTTAGAATAGATATAAATTCTGAAACAAATATAAATAATAAAAGGTTAAAGATTTTTATAATGAAATATCTGTAAAAAAATTTATTAGTTTAAAATTTTTTACAAAAAAAAAAAAAAAAAAAAACGGTTTGTAAAGAAATAACTTATATTTCTTTGCCTCATAATAGAAATTAAAGCATTTAAAATAAAAAATTGCAATTATGAAAATTAATGAAATGTTGCATAAATAATAATAATTGTTTTTGTAAAGATTATCCCATAAGTTATTTTTATTAATAGTTAAGTGAATGCTTATTTATAAATAATAATGATTTAAACTAACATTATTTATATTAACTTATTTTATGGAATAATATAAAATATTATAGATCTAATTATTTAATTTTAATTAATTATTAACTTTTGATAATTAATTTAGTTTTTATTCAATTTATTTATAAAATTTTAAAAAATTTGTCATTATTTTTTTATCCGATAGATTGCAGTATAACAGAAATTGTAACGAGTATAAAATGTAATCGATAAAATATCTGTTACTTTTAAAAGTAACTGTACTCAGTACGTAGCACGTACAGGAAAAGTAACGAAGTTCGATTTCTAGATGTGTTTGTGTTGATGCAATAGTCTTTTGTTATTATTTTCAACAAGAGAAGTTTTTTATCGAGACAAATTCAGAAATCAGCTCTTTTACCTCTTTCAAAAAATATTTTGATTAAAATGTCGTAAGTTTTTATTTGAATATTTTTAATAATTTTGATTTAATGATTTAGCTTTCAACAATTCTGTGTTTGCTGCCAATCTTTCAACTGACCATGTCTGTCATGATGAATGTTAAATTAATTATTAAAATTCATGTTTTATGTTCTTGAATTCAACTAAATAAAAAGTAATTGAGAAAGATTACAAAAAAGTAAATATCTTTTAATATCAAACTCGAAATTCCCGAATTGTTTTCTATTTCTTGTGAAATTATAGTGCTATGCAAATAATTTTTATGTTTCATAATGTATTGTATTTCGGAAAAAAATGTTCCTTAGAAATTCTTTCATTTTCTGAAAGATTTAACAATTTATTAGAAATTTTTTGGCTAAACTGAGTATTACGGTCTCACCTTGCGGAGCGCAAAAACTGGCTATGCAATAACAAATAAAACCAAACTAACCTACATTAATTTTTTAATTATGACTACTTTCTAATTACTTAAAATAATTTTGATAGTTTATTAAAAACACAATAGGCTCTGATGATATTTTAAAAAAAGTGCAAGCACAAAAATAGATTTTAAAACACAAATTAAAGCCAAGTTTGTTTGAAAATTAAAATTTATCAAAATTCCTGAAGCTTTACTTTGATATGCAGTAAATTTATTAATTTAATTCCTAGTTTAATAATTTTACTGATTACTGCAAATCAAAATAAGCTAAAGTTTAAAACAAAAGTTTAGCTTAAGTTTTAATACGGTATTTATCATAGCATCTTCTAATGTTACAGTGATTGCCTGATAATATTAATATGTGAAATTGTTAAAAATAAATATTAGTGCAACAAAAGGAATAGATAATGTGTTAATGTTTGTAAGCCTCATGAATAATTTACTTTTTAAGTATATAACAGAATCTAAAATGAGTACTACCTATGGTAATTATCTAGCAGTAAGTTTACTTATGTGAATAATTGTGAAATTTTAAAATATATTAAGTAAATTTAAATATTAATAATATTAAGAGTCATTTTTTGCTGTGCACATTTTTGTGATATATTTGAACAATTACATTAATGCATTATAAATCCCAAATTACTACATAATTATATATATCATAAAAAATGTTCAATTTTAATGTTACAGTATAAATTTGCTTTTCACAAGTTATGAATTGGTTTTTATAAAATAAAAATGATCTCACAAACTGAAATACGAAGTTTATTGATTTCAAAATTACTCCTCCTTAACCAGATAGAAGTTTCTAGTCTTAGCAGAATTCAGATTGATTAGAAAATCAAGTTTTTTTCGTTTGTCAATTAGATACCCGCATAGTCTCTTGAAACATGCATGAAAAGACTGCAATATGGGCTTATTAATTTTTAGTATTGAATTAAAGCATTCTATCTACATTCCTATATTGTAATTCTTTTAAATAAATTTTATTTTTCATTGTTTTATGATTTTTAAAATATTATTTCTTTTAACCTTTTCAGCCAATGCATTTGAGCAAACAAAAATGCATTAACTAAAAAGTCAGATTGCTAGTTAGAAATTCATTGGTATGTTGATGAAAAGTTTATTTCGATATTTAAAAACTTCATAGAATTTTCAGCTAAAAACTGGGTGCCAGTGCAGGCAATAAAATGTGCCAAACAATCTTACCTTGTCGAAATGTGTTTGTAAGTTGTAACAAGATAGTGTATGTATATGAAATTTATTTTGTGTGCTAGTAACTCTTAAAACATTTGTTAAAATATTAACCCTTAAAATATTTATTTAATTACAATTTAAGCTTGTGAAGTGGTTAATTTAATTTTAAAATATCCATTTCATATTTGTTTTTTATTTTGAAAGTTAAATATCTGAATTTCAGATTGAAGTCAATTTATTATTTAAAAGTTTATGAAGTGAAATTTATTTTGAAATTGTTTCATTGTAAAATTTGGTCTTATTTACACTATTTGCTTAGCTTTATTCTCCAGGGATAGACTCCATTTTAACTGAAGTTTATAAGGTGGCTGCCATTTCCCATTTCATTAAAATTCCAGTTTTTCTAAAAACACATTTTATTTATGTTATAGATTAAGCTTTATTATCCTGTTGTCACTTGTTATAGACTGTGGGATACTTTGTTCATATTGGTTTCTAGTTATTAGCATTTTATTACTTTTGTAGTAAGTAATTAAGTAATTATAATGAAATAGACAAAGATTTTATATTTGAAATTTAAAATAGTGCATAATTGCAAAGCTGAATTTTGAGTGTAACTGGAATCTGATTGGGTGTGCATAGTGAGGTAATTTAAGTTGATAGGAAATTTGGAAATCGGATAAAGCCGCACATTTACCTAGGCTTTTGCTTAGTTTTCAAACATTATACACATCTTTAGATTTGCTTTTAGCTAGTCTAAGACTTTAATTTTTGATGCAAAACATTATTTTGTGATGCCTTTAATTTTTTGTTATATGTACACTTTTATTTGTTAAGTTGTTAAATTTTTTGTTTTTTCTAGCTGAAGTTCATCTTAAATGAACTTCAGCTAGAAAAAACATATAATTTAACAACTTAACAAACTTAATATCTAAAAAATTATCAAATAATTCTTTATTTAAGCTAAATATATTATTGATAAGTTATTATGTATATAACCAACATTAATTATATCTAAAACATTCATGTTAATAATTAAATGTTAAAACTAAATACGTGGAAACTAAATTAACATTCTTTCTGATTTGGAATTCATTTAAAATTGGAAGTTAAAATTAATTTAACCATTTACTATAGTAAGTCAATAAAATTTGAACAATTATGTCACTTTGTGCAATATCTGGTTTTCCAAATCCCAATCTCAATTTCAAATGTTACATAGTATTTACAGAAATATATTACAAAACTAATAACTAGAAACTAATTTCGCAAAGATTTTGTATTATAAAGTAACTTCCATTCCTATGTGGTTAATAAAATGTACGACTAATTTTTTTGTTAAAATTCTAGGTTTCGTAATGTGTTTGGCGCAATTTTAAAAAATGTCGGCCCTGGTAAAATTAGATTTCCAAATGCAAAATGTCTAAACTGTAGTAATCCACTGAATCGAGCCAAATCAGCATCAGATCATGGTAAAATCATAGTTTTCAAAATTCTGATCGCACTCAATCTCCAACTTTGAATATTACAATTTCGCATTTTATTCGATTTCAAATATTGATTATTTTACTATAATTACTTAGTAAAGAACGGCAGAACTTAAGACTACAAACTTTATAACATATATTTTACAAAACTTTCATATTACAAAACAAATATAAATCTCCAAAAGTAATTGCTATTATTCATAATCGGACAATAAAGTATAATCACGATAAATTTTTGATTTTGTAATTAATCAAAGGAATAAAAATACTTTAAAAATATATTGTGTTAAACAAAACAAAGCATATATACAAACCTGTGTTATAAATATAAATCAAAAAAGAAAATACATTTTTATGAAAACTCTGGTTTCTAAACAAGTTAGGGTTAAATTGTAGATTTCCAAATCACGATATACGTCCAACTTTGAATACCACTGTTTCGTTCTATTTTTTATTTCAAATATAGAATATTTTACTAGATTTATTTAGTAAAGAACTGTAAAACTAAAGTCTATAAACAAAATTTACATATTACTAAGCCAATAAAAATTTCTAAAATTCAATACTATTATTCATAATCAGACAATTCTATTGATGAAGGCAGGGGATTATAATTTGTCACTGTATGAATTGCAGCCTGGCAATCGACAAGAAAGGCAAATTTTATTTCTGAGAAATCCAGAGTTTTTTGAAGAGCAATTAGAAATTTTAGAAATGTAAAACCATCATTAACACTTTGCTAACTGCAGGGAAGGAAATTGCCTTTCAATGGATCCCTAGCCATTGTGGTTTACCTGGTAATGATAATGCAGATTTACTCGCCAAAGAGGCGTCTTTTTTAAACCCCCCAAACACTCCAATTGGTTTAAGAAATGTCAAACACTTATTAAAACAAGCTATTCGAAACCAACGACAGACTTATTACAAAGAAAAGCAGTTAATGCTTGTTGGGGGAGCCTCTTGCATCCCCAGGGATCTACCTAGAGCTATGGGGTTGTCCTGCTTCAGGCTTCTCACTGGGCATGATTATCTTCAGGGACACCTGCACCACATTAAACTTATGGACTCACCTGACTGCATTTTGTGCAATGAACATTTGGACATGAATGGCGAGCACCTTTGGATGTGTTCTGCCCTCCAAGAGGCCCGCGATTCTTCACACTTCAAGACTCTCTCCTCTCCTGGAGAAGCTTCATTTCTCTATTGGACTGCAAGACTTATGATGCTTGAAAGAGCTTATATAAGGACGTAATTAAAAAAATAATAATAATCAGACAATAAAAATCACATTTTTAATTTTCTTTTAATTAATAAAAAGAATAAAGACACGGTATATAACAAAACCAAGCAGTTATTAACAACTCTGTAATAAATCAAAATGCAAATAACATACATTTTTATGAAAACTCGGGTTTTTAATTGATTGGACTCTGCCGTCTATCTTAAAATATAACACATTATTTTAGTCTTTGTTTATTGAGTAATACATTTAACCAAAAAACATCTCAAATATTTCTGCCCAATTTTAGTAAATTATACATGGTTTCCTATATAAAACAGAAAATTAAATAGAATAAAACAAAGTAAAAGTACTTAAATAATAAAGTTCCGAATTAAAAAAAAATTTCTTAAATAAATTAAATATCAAAACAATAAATTACAAGTTCAGCAACTTAAAAAATTATAGCATCTAATTAACTTTTAAATTGTTCGAAAATAAGCAACATTTTGTATGCACAGACACTTAGAAATAAACTTAGATAAAATAAGAGACAGTATAAACTTTAGAGTTTCTAAAACTACATATGAATCACACACATTGTGATGCGTCATAGAATCACCAAACGAATGCATTCTGACATAGTAGTCTACAGATTTGCTGTATTTGGCTTCATTACCAACTCATAAGAGAAAGCCCATATCACAGGTTTTATCGCAATCCTAAATGTTGCAAAACATCACCAATCTTGCCAAATCCACCACATTATGTAAACTAGGATTAAAAATGTTTTGTTTAATTATTTACTTCTAATTTTTCAAAATATTCAAAGGCTTTTAAAATACATCATTTATAGCAACACCAATTAGGTATTTACAACTATAAATCTAAATCAGTAAAGTGCAATTTTATGAAAACTCGGGTTTCAATTAACATGACAGTATTACCCATTTTGAGGAAAACATCTATATCAATGCAATCTAGTATGGGAGAGAACTGGGAAAAACTCTAAATGAATAATGTAAATAATATACATTTTTAGAAAAACTCTGATTTTAATTAACAAGGCAGTGCACTTACCTTTAAGAAATATCTGTATAATCGAATGTAGCATAGAAGACAACCGAACAAAAAGCTAAATCAATAATATAAATATCATACCTTTTTTATAAATACTTTGCTTTTATAGCAAGGTTTCTTGCTTTTTAATTAATGAGAATTACAATTCACAATAAACCTAAATATGTTTCTATTTCTTTTAATAAATTATTACATATTAACAGCATTTTTAATCAGATAATATGAAGTAAAAGAACTAATCTAATAATCACTTGTAGGAAAATTAAAACATTTAATTTATCACAGTATATTTTGCTAGCTACACAGAAAAACAAAAATTTGAATTTTATTAACTTTGAAAATAAAATTTCATTTTTATGTTTCTCAATTTTAAACACAAATATTTATCAAGCATAAGGAAAAAAAAAAAAGAGAAACATTGCAAATGCTCCAAGGGTTACTATGATTCCAAACAAATTTCATGCATGCACACATCAGGTTATGTCATAGTGTCTTAAGACTCCTTTATGATGCAGTTATTTTTCAATAAACATAAAAACAAACATTCACTACATTTGGCACCCATACTGGGTTGTTTTAGCCAATATTTTTTACATATTTTATATATATATATATATATATATATATATATATATATATATAATCTTTTGTTAAGAATATTTGTCTTTCTTACAGATTTTCTCAAAAAAGTGGTTCAGGAAATGCTGCTGGCCCTGGATTTGTTGGAATTAAATTTTGTCAAGAATGGTCTGGTATTTTTAAACTACATTTGATTAGCATTTTTAAAATGTTTATTTATTCATAATAAATGTATAATAAGCTTCTCTTATGTATTTATAGTGAATATATCCAATAACTAAATCAGTGTGAATCTGAAATAAAATAATTATCTTACATGTTAATCTCCTAAAGAGACAATTTTTCTTGCATGATAATATTAGTCACATAATTTTTTCAAACCCCAATATTGAGTGCAGTATTCTCCAAATCAATGATTCTTCTGGGAATAGCAGGTCAAGTATTATTTTCTGCTTGATTCCTGCTTTTAAATTAATAAGATTCTCATTTGGATACTTACACCTAAATGGTAAAATTCAAAGCTATATATAGGTAATGATGTTAAAGGAATTACAAACACCATCATATTAAATGGTGTTATTCTGAGCTGTCCTATCTCTGTTTCCAATAGATTCAAAAATTGAGAAGTTAACAGTATGATGCAGATACTTTAATTTTGTAATTATTTGTTATTTTTTCTGGTGTAACTTTATTTCCATAAAATTCACATTTATAAATTGATTTGGAAAATATTGGATAGTTATAAACAAAATTTTTTGCATTAATTATTATGATGCCGTTTTTTCATAACTATTGAAATCCTACATTCAAAAGTAGACAAATCATTTAAGTAATCAAATTCTTTTATAATAAATTTTCCATTAATTGAATTTTAATGGTTTACAATTTAATTCTTTTCAAAACATTAACCGTGTTCTTTAAAAATGATTATGGTGTGAGAAATTCATTTTACTTTATGAATAAAAAATATTACTTATCGTCCTATATCAATATTTCCTGTTTATAATATTTACAAAATTTAATGTAATAAAATCTAATTATTATGTAATCCAGTTATAAAAATATTATCCAGTTGGAAAATATATAAATTTCAGTACTAAAATTAAATGTTAATAATAGTATCTAATTCAGAAATTAATAGATTTTTCTTAAATACTACCTTTTTCTTATTATTTATATTGTGTTTTTTATTGTTGTTATAGGAAATAAGTTTTACTTATACTTACTCATAAAATATAATTGTAACTTTTTCTCTTACATTTTATAACAGTTACAACTTAATATAGTTTGTGTTTAAAATTTCATTTTTGGGGAATAAAATAATTTGGTGTGTATTATAAAATTATTTGGAAACATGTAGATAGAGAGAGATTAGTTTCTCTTAGATTTTAAACATGTTTCATGAAATATTCCTATGATAATTGTTTGTGTAATAGTAACTATTTAATGTTTGATATAATATTGATAGCTTTCTCAACCATTTAATAAAATATATTTATTTTTATGAAATACTATTTTAGCCAAGCCGGTAGCCGAATGATTGGTGCTGTTGCCATTGGTTCAACAGTTTTCTTGGTTCAAATCCACTTTGGGCTTGAATGTTTGTAGTGGTTCAGAATCCACTTTAAACTGTCTTGTGTGCAAAAAATGATCATTGAGTGATAAACAAAGCAAAACTAAAATAATGTTTTCCAAATTTTTTTTTATGAAAATTATAAATTGCTGTAACTATTATACATTAGTTTAGGGAAAACTTTATATATTAATTTTAGTTTTTAATATATAACATACTTTTCAGAGCATAGAAAAAATATTGCTTATGGAATACTTATGAACATATTTTTAATTTAAATGTGTACAATCTATAAATTTATCTTCTCTATATGGAAATTATATTACTACATGCAAAAAATAATCTGAAACTCTGCCCATTTTTATTCTGCTAATGCTTTAAAATATATATAAAAAGCAAAACTTGATAAAATATTGAATATTTATAATTCAGATTTACTTTATTGACATCATTAATGACTGATATTTTATTTTAAATTAAACAAATCAAACATTAGAAGTTTCTATGTTACTTTTTAATGCACTAAGTGATGAAATGTTGAAAAATAAATCTATTCTTATCCAATTCTGTTATCTTTATATGGTTTTTAACAATATTAATGTTATCTGTTAAAAAGATCTAAATCTTAAGGGTTAAAAAAAATGTCAGTTCATTTATGAGAATGATTTGTTTCTAACAATACTTTAAAATTTAGTAATGAAAAAAGATAATAACTAAATTAATACCAAAGATTAAAATCAATTGTGTCTTAAAAAAACTGAGAAAACCTTATTCTAAAAATAAGGAACTTGATGAGGTAAAAGATCATTTAAACTGCAAGGAAATTAGCCTGTCTAACAAATATCATTTAGAATGATTTCTGATTTATTTATTTTCGATTAGTCTTTTGTGTGACAGTATTAATAATTTATATTCAATTTTTTAATAGAATTGTCAAATTGATCTATCAATAATCATTTAATACAAAAGTTATATAATAAAGAATTAATTTGGTATTAGAACTTCTTTGCCATCTAGTATTTTTTTCCTTTTTATGTTTCATTTAAAATAAACAATTATCACTAACAAAAATTATTCTATAATTGTTCTAAAAATATTATTGACAAATTTATATAATTGATTCCTTTAAAATATCTAATTTAGGATTAAAAGTCTTAAGTGTTCTTTAACTTTGTAATAATAGATTTATTTATTTCTAGTAATAACATGTTGTATCCTAGAGAAGATAAAGAAAATAAAGTGCTCCTTTATGCAGTAAGTAGCAGCATATGCATATATATTTGACATAGTAATAAGATTGGGTATAAATATTAAAAATTGCTTGTTTATTTTAATAAAATTCATTATATCCAAAATAATTGGATTTATTTTAATTAATCTCAATACTTACTTTTTCAAAGCTTCATATAGTGTTTCAGATAATTGAACCTAAGGCTTTTTAAAGCTATATTCAAATTGATTTTATTTTTGTTTTCTAAGAATAAAAATCTTGAAGGGAAATTAAAACCAGATATATCTGTCTGCACAAATAGGTATATTTTCTAATTTTCGCTCGTGATCATTTTTTATTATTGTAATCTTTTCTGAATTTAAATTTATTTACTGATAGGACCATTTGAAACTTTTTTTATAAACCAGTAATGTTCACTAACCATTCTGGAATAGTTACTGTTATTTAGTCACAAAATAATATTTATTATTTTATGAGAATACGTATTAAGTTTTCTACTTTTCTAGTATATTTTCCATTTCATATTCTAATTTTTAAAATATTCTACCATAAAACTACTTTATAAAATAAACACTGTAGATTGAATTAATTATTCTCTTATGATATAAAATAATAAAATATTTTTAAAGTCTTCCATGAATAATAAGCCTTCAAAATTTTAGGTTGACTTAAAGTAGTAAAATAGTGTTTTATTCTTAATTAAGGTATTCTCTAGAAATAGAATATTATTCTCATCCATATATTAGTAATTGAAACTTTTTTTTAAATAATTGTACTTTGTCTTTTGAGGATTTTGAAGTAATTAAATTATTTTTAATATTAGTTGTAATTATATATGAAACATAGCTTAATATTTTCTTGATGTCTCTTTTTTGGTTGATTTAAATAATCTATTAATCCAATTTAATTCAGGAATTAAGTTTACTGGAAGAGTAATTACTTAAATTTGTTTAACATAATTTTGCACTGTTAACTTGATAGCAGATGATATGCAATAAATATAACATGTAGGGAACTGAATTTTATTATTTGGTGCTGCTTGTCATTTCAGAGTGTGTTTTAAGCAGATTCCCAAAATCAATAACATGTTAATAAAGTGATTATCTCGATTACTCTGATTTTATTAATGAATATGATTTAAAAAAAGATTTAAATGTAAAGGAAGAAAGATGCTTAAAATGAAAAAAATTTTCTGAATTTTAATAATTTTATTAAAATTCATAAAAATAGGTATATTTTTTAAATAAGCAAAAAAATATATAAAATTTAAAAATTGTACAATCAAAATATCATTCACTGCAATGTCATTCTAATGAATTAATGCTACTTTGTTATAAACTTTTATCTGTATTTTGATATATAGTTAATTAAATATTAAGTGTAAATCACAAAATGCTGATTTTATGATGGAAATAATCTAACAACTGCTTTATATTTTGGAAATTAATTGATATTAATTTTGTTTTCCTTCTCCTTCAGTGTAGAAATTGTGATTATCAAGAAGTAACCAACAACAACTGCATTTATGTGAATAAAATTACCCATGAAGTTGAGTAAGTGAACTTATGCTTTTGTCTTAAAAAATTTATTTTAACATTCTTATTTGCAGCATATATTCTATTAAACCCTTCCTTCTCATTCCCGTCAAAATCACGGGATGACCTTTCGCCCTGTATTTCTTTTGCACGCATTATTTCCAGGATAGAGTATTCAAAAGAAAAATATATATATTTCACTGCCAAAAAATATTTTTTCATTTTATACACTAGATGGCAGTAATATACTATTTTTTAATATTATTGGCGATAGAGAGAGAGAGAGTTAGCTTATTTTATACTAGATGTTAGTACTATTCAAATTTTCTTGAATAAATAATAGGCACTTATGTGAACATTTTCTTTAAAATTATACAATCGTTAAGGTGTTAAAATAATACCTTTTCAAAGGGTATCTTTAAAATATATTTTCACTGCTTATTTACCATTGTAACTCACAGGTACCACTGCAACAAAATGTATTTAAAATCTTAATAATTGTATCCTGTTGATGCTTTAAAGATATGCTTATTTTTATATGGGAAAAACTTTGATCTATGTAATCAATATTCTGGATACTATTTATTTAATTGCCATCTAAATTTATTTGAAGATACAGAATTTAAGTTCTCTAAATTATATTTGTGTATTTTATTTTAAATACCGGAGACATTTATTAGAACAAGCCAATTGTAATTAATATATAATAAATGTATCATAATTAATTATAATAATAATAATAAATCATTATTCAGCAAATTTAATTTTAATCTAATAAATCTGTTTATTTTTAATTACATTTGAAATTTGAAATTCTCAAATGATTTAGTTTCATATACTGAATACCTTAGTGTGTATAATAACATGTTATAAAAGAGTTTTTATGTATGAAAAAGTACTTCCTTTTAAGATTTTATTATCAATGTGTGAATAAATTATATTCTCTATTTACATTTTTGTTGAACCTGCTAATTACTTTTATTAAATATTTCCTGATTGTTAAGATATATTTAATATTCTTAAATCATATTTTTTGTATTGTCTTATTTTTTATAGTAACGGAGTATTTTTGTTATTGCTAAAAATGCTTTAACTTATATTTTTATCTTAGTGAATTGACTCAAATAGTGTCAGATGTAATCCATGATCCCACATTGCCAAGAACTGAAGATCATGTTTGTCCACGATGTAGTCATAAAGAATCAGTATTTTTTCAAGCTCAGAGCAGAAGAGCTGAGGTAAATTATTATTTTAAGTTGATTTCAAACTTTATATATTTTAATTGGCAATTTATTGCTAAAATAACAAAAACATCTCAGTAACAAGTTTTAAAACTAAAATGCTTTGAGCTCTGTACATCAACATCATTCATTATCCATTCTTTGAGTTATTTAAAAATTTGGCCATACCAATGCCAATATATTTTTCAACAAATGAATGAGAACAATAATGAAAAATCTGAAAATAAGTGAAACTCGGCAATTTTTATTTAATATATGTATCGTTCATGTAATTTTTGCAAAAGACATTTTGAATAAAACCATTGAGATTAATTTTAAAAAATTTGAATAGAACATTTAAAAAAGCCTTTGAAAAGTTTGTTTGAATCTTACACTTTACAGTTCTTATACCTGTTAACTAATTTTCTTCAGATCTAACTGGATAATTTCTTGACAAATGTGAATGATTAGCACTTTGGCTCTCAGTCTGTCAAATTAATGATTTGAATTCCATTTTGGATGTGTATAATTTATTGTACATAAAAATGCAATTCAGATTCTTGTCAAACTACCTCTTTGTTGCCAAACGTTACTGTAAAGCTACAAACCAAACTAGATAAATATATTTTAGATTTTTCATTACAAAACAATTTAAATCTTATAAAGTATAGTGACAAGCTATTATGTAAGCTTGACCTAGTTATATTTCATCTCAGAATAATTCCTTAAAATTTAATTTTATATTCTTGTGAAATTAGAACAAGCCCCAATTGTAAGAAAGGAGAGGCTATAGTATTAAAATTTATGTGATAAATGTGGGGGAAAAAATTTTCTGAATGTTACACATTTTTAGTGAACATGTATTTTTTAGGTTAAATATTTTACTTATTTATGAAATACACTGCTCTAAACAGTTAAAAGAATATTTTGGTTGAGAGTTAATCTTGCAACTGAAGAATTGTTTTGTTGATTTGATGCAGTTTGACAGTGATAGTAGGTTATATGAAATAATAATGACATTTGTTTGGGCAGTAAAAAAGCATTTTATTAAGCATTTGAGTACCATGTGTATGAGAAAAATTGATTAAAAGGTGTTTCCTTCAGCGAAAATTGTTTTTAGTATACAGCATAGTTTCCCTGGACGGCCAACAACTTTAGACATGTTTGAAGCATCAGGTCAATAAAGCTATTGATGAGGAGCTGGATATTCTGCCCCACTCCTCATAAAAAGCTCTTTTCCTTTCTTGGAGAGTTTGTATAGACATCCAGCAACTTATCTGCCTATGATGTCCAAAACGTGCTCTATTGAGTTCATGTCCAAAGAAAGGCTGGTTATTCCATTTTTTTAATTCCATCTTCCAAAAGGAAATCATTCATCAAGTTAGCACAGTGTAGGCTGCAATCTTTGTCCATTAACATGAAGTCACTTCCAATTGCTGTGGTATAAGAGACTACAATAGGTAGCATCTCATCCCTATATTGGTGACCAGTCATAAATTTATTTCATATGATGTGGAGATTAGTGCACCCATTATTGCAGATGCCAGAATAAAACATCACTCCCTCATTGCCAAATTTGACACATTAGTGCATAAACACAGGATTGTTTCTTGTGCTACATTTCCTTTCAATGAAAATACACCTATTATTAGGATGAAGAAATAAATGGTATTTATCAGAGAAAAGAATGTTCCTGTGGGTATGACGCTGTCTTGCTATTAATATGACACACACTATTGGTCGACAAGCCTACATTGCAAACGCTGTTTCGGACAGTGTATTGAAGTTGTGGTATTAATAGCCAAACGAAGGTGTTGTTGAAGAAGAGTGGCATTCATAGTTTGGTCTCTATAAATTGTTCGCATTAAATAACCGTCTACATTGGGTGTTGTTGCATATTTACGATTTTGCCCTGGTCCTCAGCCTGCATTTTCACTCTCCAAAAATGTGTTTCTAGATCCTTGAAATCACAATTTGCAAAGTCCAATGGCTTCTTGCAGTTTCAGATTTTCTGTGATCCCACTGTAACTGGTGAACAATTTTTTAAGATTCTGGACAGGCTAAATGACTTTATTGAAACATTGCACTGTGCTTATGGGATGTCAGTCATTCCTTTCTGCTTTGTCTTACATTAAGTTTAAAGCCAAATCTAATTTGCTGCTGTTAAAACATTGTCTTTGACATTAAACTCAAAATATTTTACTCTTACATTTTGGGCAAAAAAAGTGCTTATATCATTATTCTATAAAAAAAAAGCTTACAATATCCTTTGTTTTAAACAATCTATATTAATGTATTTTATATATAGTATATACAGCATAGCAAGTTTGGCTTGTCTGAATATCATACGTTACAACACTCACAGTCTCATACTGCAAATTATATCCATTGCTAAAATCTTTGATTATTAGAATCAGCAATCTTATTAATGTTTTCTTAAAAAGAATATATATCATAATTATTATTCTTCATCTTTTGCAACCTTGCACCAAGGCAGAACCTGTCACACTAGTGAAAGGCAACCACGCAGTAAAAAAACTCACAGCATCAACTCCAGATTTAACAATCGCCTATACGAATGGCTTCTCCTACTCTAATCTCGATAGAGGTGGAGCAGGAGCCCTCTTTTTCGGCCCAGAGGTGAGCAGGAGTGCCACAGTATTCCTGTTGGGAAAATTGCTTCCAACTATACTTGTAAGTTCATAGCCATAAAGTGTGCTTTTATCTGAAGTTGACCAGGTATCTAACGGTATCATTTTTTTATGCAAGATCTGCACTACAGGCGACACAAAGGGGTAAGTGTCAACTCAGTCATAAGATTATAGAGCTAATCCACAAAATCATTGCTATCCAAGATCCTGCACCTTACAATGGATACTGGTGCATGTTGATATCCCTGGCAGCAAGATAGCTGATGAGATCACTAAAGAGGCCTGTAATTCTTCTCAGCCATCCAAATGCTTGACCCTCATTGATGCAAATGCAGTTGCCAGCAGAAAATTAATTTGTCAGCAAGTTAAAAAGTTTTCCATTCTAGAATTAAACAGCAACAGAACCATTTCAACTATAATAGCCAGACTTAGAACAAAATACCTGAAAGGCATGAAAATTTCTATTGATGGAACAAAGGAGTTACACCAGGCTTTGTCGTTACTGCCCGTATAACACCTAATTGTTTCCACAACAGATCTTCAGCTGTCCAAGCTTTTTAACATCAGCATAGAGGATCTTGTGGAGCTTCTTTTTACTGATTAAGTTGTAGAGTCAGCAGGGCTGTCTTCGACAGCTTCAGGAACATTTAGGATTTTTGCACATACTCCATGGACATGACATCATCAGTATTATTCTTAATAAGTTCATTTTAAGTTTACAAACATAAAAAAAAATTTAATTGCTTTCATTAATATATATATTTTTTAATTTTTAACTTGTGGATTTTCTGTTTGTCACAAAATTATGCTTTAAATAATGAATTTGAAAAATTACTCTCTTGTATAATTTGTAAACGATAATAAGATTAATTACATTATTAGAGAAAAATATACATTGTGTTCTATGAATAATTGTTCACATTTGCATCATTATTTTTGATTAAAACATAAATTTTCACTGAAAATTTATTCATTCCACAGATATATTCTTCTATATTTACCTTAGATGAAATGACTTATAATAAATTCTTTCATTAAATCGATTATGATTCAATTAATATATTTTAATCGTATTTTTTATTAGATATTTTTTGTTTTGTTTAAATAAGAACATTTCAATATTAAAAAATTTTTATTACTAGCAAATTATATGATTTTACAAATTATATGATAAACAGTAGCAAATTATATGATTTTACTGTTATTAATTTTCAAATTAAATTAAAGTACTTATGATATTAACTACTGGTGCTAATATTTCAGAAGAAATAGCTTTATTTTAAATCCGTATGGAAATATCAACACTCTCGACAGTTATTTTTTATTTAAAAAAATATGCATAAATACTAAATTCATATTATCAAAATAAACTCTTGATTAAAATAATTTTAGATTTTACAAATGTTCACATATTTGGAGACAGCTTTATCAAAATCAATTTTTCTCTTCAAATCAATAATTCATGCTTAGATTTCCACCTGGATGTGGATGTTAGTAATAATTTAAAATCCATTAAATTTGAAGGATCACTAACTTTGATTTTTATACAAAAAGAAGCATGCATTGTTGTTCATGATGAATTTATTAGAAACTTAATTGTATTAATAATAGAAAATCTTATTCTTCCACAGTTATCAGACTTAAAACTGAAAATAATTTGCTAGGTAACTGTAAATATCAGTATTTAACGATTTGTTATCTTTAATAAATTTTTGCATACTTATTTTCGCTTCATCATAAAATAAAAATTCCAGTAAATTTCTGAATATGAATTCATTATAAAAATGTAAACTGTAATTGTTTTTTAAAATATACTACCAGTGTTCTAACAAATTATTTAAATTCTTTTATTGTGTTTTTGTATTCAGTATTACACATTTGTATTCTTACTGTTAAGCAATTCTAAATAGTATAATAGTTTTAATAAAGAAAAAAAGAATTGTGTTTTTTCAGTTGTAAATAAAAAGCTTTTTTCCCAATGACACTCTTTTTTTTAAATTACTATAATTTTTTCAAGTATGGAATAAGTATTCTCTTGGTTAAACACAAAGTTCTATGAAGATGAAACAACTTTATTTCTCAATTTTATTCATTTGCCTTCACTAGCATAGACAGTTACTAAATATTCGCCTTTATAATCTTTA
Source organism: Latrodectus hesperus (assembly GCA_037975125.1). Lineage (NCBI taxonomy): Eukaryota > Metazoa > Arthropoda > Arachnida > Araneae > Theridiidae > Latrodectus > Latrodectus hesperus. The sequence goes on from CM075850.1 coordinate 30,610,308, forward strand.
AAGAAACTACTTAATTACATTTGTGTACAAATATTTTTCTGTTAATTAAAAACGAATTGCTTAATATGCATGCTTATATTATGTTTTAATATAATTTATTCATTATAATGTCCAAGTTAATGCAACATTAATCATTTATAATGTTTAAAAACTGTTTTTAAATGCAATTAAAATGTAGAAAAACGTTGTGTTAAGATTTTTCCAATATATTTTGCATAATATGTCAGAAACTGACTGTTGGAAAAAATTAATGAAACATGACGAAGTGACTTATAATTAAAATCTAAGATTTTAAATATAGTTGTATTTCTTGTACCATACCAATGTTTAAAAGCGTATAGCAAAAATTGATTTTATTATCTTTGGTAGTATTTAACTAAAACTATGATTTTTCATAATGTAATAATGACACTCGGAAAGCATGTTTATTAAAGCCTTCTGTTAGAATACTTTTGCTTTAAAAAAGTAATATGAATTTAATTAATTTTGCTCTTTAATTAATGAAATAAATCTGCATACATATTCTAGTTTAATTTATTCTGGCTTTGCTCATTTCTCAAAATCACAAATGCTTCATTTTGATTAATTTTTACCATAAATATATTCTTGCTTAGTAATGTTGCTAGTGTATATGAATGTAATTTTATTTTTAAAAATTCTGTTCACCTAAATTTCCTTTTTCTTTTAGGATGAAATGAGACTCTACTATGTCTGTACAAATCCTAATTGTACTCATCGATGGACTGAGTAAAGTTATACCTGATTTTCGAATCAAAGTTTTTATAACTGTGAATTTGTATATTAAATCTGATGTAAATAAATTTTAGCTTTATTTCTCAAATACTCCTTTTTCTGTTCTTAACATCTGAGAAATAGGACTTAAATTTTTTCAGTTTTTCTGTCCTTCCTCTTGAGTAGTGTAATTACAAAGCTTATAAATGTTCCAGTCTGCAAAGCAAATTCTATAAGAATAGTCTTAATATGAAGAAAGTTTAACTTCCAGTTTAAATTTGTAGACATTTTATTTCTACCCTCAAGAGTTGTTTCTATTTTCAGAAAATATAAATTCCATAAAAGTGAAATCTTCAAAACTTGTTAAGCAGAGGCCATAGTGATTGTTCTAAATGAGTAATTTTTGTTGAACAAGGATACTGATAAAATTCAATGCAAGCATTCATTCTAACATTTGACTTAATGTTTATCAAACTTAATCATAAGTTTATTCTTCGTACTTGTATAAAAATTAATATGTTTTCAATTAAATTAAAAACACAAACTTTTTATGAATAATAAACTTTATTCCATAACAACAAAGCAAGCATATTTCAAGAAAATGAGGTTACACTGCCAGCGTGGCAACCATTGATTCTTTTGCACATGCAGCAGACACATGTGTCTTAAACACATGCATAGCAAAAACATTGGTCCCACTAGCCCATTGTTTCAAACTGCTAACATGAAAATATTTGTTTTAAATGCAAATTTACAAAAATTACATATTAAATGATACTTCACAAAACTCATTTTTTTGGATTGAGAAACAATTCATTTAATAAAAATAAAAATTACAGAAAAAGATTGTGAAATTTTTGTTTGTATAAAGTAATTATAAATGTTGAGCAATAAAATTACAATCTAAAAGGAACACAACAGATTAATGATTAGTTTTTAAAAAGAACCTTTCTAACATAATCTCACATTTTAATTTATAATAAATATCCAAAAAGAAAACTGAGACATGTAAAAAATGACATGCTCATTAGCTCATATAAATTATGTTTTAAATATATAAATAACATTTTGGTGTCAAACAAAAACTCGCCAGGAGTTCCAAAATTCTTAATAACCATATTAAATAGTTGAGAGAGCAAATAAACATAGCTTCCATGGGAGATATACAATGCATTTTCAATACAGAAAATAATTTCATGTTCATGTGATTTTTCTCCCTGAAAAAAGCCATTCAATTTACTCTACACAATAGTAAATAAAATCTATTAACTCATTCCAATCCTTTCACACATTTTATAAAACTTTGCATATGTATAATTTATCTTGGCCACACCATAATGATGTATTTTAATCACAAAGCAATATTCATAAATGAAATGTTTTACAAATAATCATATTTTACAAGTAAAAAAATAGGACAGGCACTATTGCAAGATACAAGAATATTAAAATTTTAAATATAATATATTTTTTATTTTAGAAAAATTTCCAACATGAACATTGATAAACAATGATAATATAAAGTCTATAGTATTAACAGTCTTGTTTCTTCAAAATGCACTTTTGAAAAATATTCTACATTAAAATGTGTAATTTCAAACATCTCTACTTCTTAACCGAAGCATCCTGTAAAAATTAAAAACATTAATAGTACAATAATAAATATTTCAATAAATAGATGTTAACATAATTCTCATTTTAGGACAATATCAATTCAGTACAAGATTCTTTGCCAAACTGAATAAGTGCTATAGTTTAAAACAAATATTAAATTTAAGAAATTGAGTATATAGCAGTGATCTTATTTCACAAGAGATCTAATCTCACTACAGCCTAACTTCCGAAATAGGGTACTTCATTACAAGGTTCTGATGTTAATATAATGGAGTCAATGAAGTTATGTACAACGTGGAATTGAGTTTAATGACAAATTTAAATTTGTTAAGAAGCTTTATTTAAAATCTATTTTTATTTACTTACACTAGAAATAATTATAACTTGCATTCAGTATTTAATGTTAAGTACATCTAAATTTTATTGTGATACACATCTTAAAAAAATGCATTTTAATGATTAAGTGTTAGTGTATATTAAGAATTTTAATTTTTTTTATATAAAAAGTTAAAACTAATCCTATAAAAAATATACTAATAAAAATGTTTGCAATTATACCCTATATTTTTATTTAGATGTATTTTATTTTAGCTACAAAAATTTAATGCATTCATCTCAGACTTATAAATTTTTTGTTTTCATACAGTTATTTCATTAAAAATTATGACCAATAAAATCACTAATCAACTGTTTTATTCACTTCCTCCACTCATTCATTCCTCATTCTAATCGGATATTTTTTTTCAAATTTTAATACAAATATAAGGTAACACAACTTAGTGCAAATATTAATCATTATATAAAAGAATAACATGCACAAGTCAGATATTTTAAATGCTAAAAATATAATTTTTTAATACCAAACTTCTCTAATTAAAAATAGTACATTTATTTGCTTTTTCTACATCATTCCTAAAAATTAACAACGAAAACAATTCTTTAAAACAATGTTAGAGATTAAAATGTAAATCACAGTAGAAACATCACCAATAGAAAAGGGGAAGCAGAGACATGCAGGAAAATTTTTGGCAAAAATGAACATACCTGTCATTTTGTGCCTTCCCTAGGATGCAAAGAGTTAGAAATAAATAAAAACAATTAGAGAAAAAAGAATTCCCTACAGTGGTTATTTATCAAACCTTAAATACATAATACTACCATTATAAATTAATATCATGCAGGACTTAAACATGCAAGGTTACTGGAAAGCATTTAACTAGGTTGACACATTTCTTACCGTTTTCTTTTTAGATTTTTCGGAGCTCTTGGTCTTTGGTTTAGACTGGAAAAATATTATAAGGTTAAGAAGTTGTTAGTTGCAATCAAGTTAGGTATTCGTGCTGATTTGTGTCTTATTACATTGAAGCTTTAAGTTATGAGTATGAAATATTATGCACTGTATTTTGAGCTTTAATAATAAGTATGGAAAAACACAATTAATGATAACTATTTATGAGAATAGATCATTATTTTCAAAAACATATAAAAACTAATAAAATTTCAATTTTGCCATAAAAAAGAAAATAATAAATCCATTATATGCTCCTGAACTATTAATTTGAAAAATTTATATAAGTTTATTTCTGTAAGTTTATTTTGAATAAAAAAACTGCGTTTCTTATTTATGAATGTAAATTTTATCAAATCAAAAATTTTAGGTAAATGGTTAACAAATTAATACAATGCATTAACAAGCGATTCAAAATTATTTCTTAATATTTTGAAAAGGCAAAATTATGATTAATGAAAATTATTCAGCCTAGTTGTGTTGGACATTTAAATTGCCAATTATAAAGTTACAATTTATAGGAATCACTGAAGTAAGTTAGTTAATTTCAGAATTTTTGTTAATATAGCTGCTTTATAACAAATGGCATAACTTCACAAGAACCAAAATAATTACATTTTATGAAAATACTTACTTCACTATTAGAACTTTGCATACTTGCTGGAGGAGTTCCATTAGCAGCTGTTACCTAAACATGGCAGTAATAAAAAATTAAAATAAATAACCACAAAAAATTCTATTTTCAGATATCAATACATATTATGGGTTACACAAATTATTTTTGTTTTTAATTTTGAAGAAAAATGGAGGAAAAAAATGGAAATTTCCATTCAGGTCATTTAAGTTTTTTCGTTCCATAATTTTTTTTAATACTTATACACATGCAGCATGACAGTAAAGAAATTATTTTATTTTATATTAAAGAGAAGTTGAAAAATAAGAGCAAGGTCACATTAATCTTTAAATGCGGATCATTCACGCCTACAATAATTGTTTATTTACATTTTTCAATATAAAATCTAATAAAAATTTAGAAGTTTCACAAAATTTTGTTCATACATAATAAAACCTGTGGATGTAATGTTAAGAAAATGTACTAAGAAACTATTTCCCAATTCGTATAAGTCACAAATCATGATGTATATTTAGTTAAGTTATAACAATATGTAAATATTAACATACAAAACACATTTGAAAAATTATTGATATAAAAAGTAACGAATTTGAACTTACAGAGTTTACTTGTGATGCTTGCAATTGGCTTTTTAGTTGTTTTACAAGTTCTTGCTCAGCAGATAGGGAATCCTGCCCAATTTTAACTAAGGAGTTTAGGCGAATCATTTGAGAAGAAAATTCCTTATTGATTTTTTTTTCCTTCTCCAAATTTGATTTTAAAGTCTCTATTTCCTAAATGAAATATAAAAATGGCATAAAATAAATTTAAAATAACGAAAGGTTACTCAAAATCAGTTTTATGTCTGTAAACTTGGTCACACAAACTTTTGTTTCTAATACAATGTTAAGAATTAAATAAATGACTTAATAAATTATATAATATATAAAAAGGTTAATAAATTACACTATATGTAACACACATATGAATTTATATATACACTGGTGTGCAAAAGTTAGCAACAATGTACATTTTAAATAGCCATTAAATTGCTAAAAAGGAATTTTCGCTATCAGGATGCAGAACATGCAATTCAGTAGAAAAGTCATACTCATGCAAATGCTGGGAACAAAATGTCACAGGTGATGAGAGCATTTGCAAAATAAGTGTGGTCAGCATGTACAACTCAAGACTACAATAAAAGAAATAGCAAAGAGGCAATCAAACATTCACTGCAGGCGAGTTCTTTCATGAAATAAGGTTAGAAGAAATCACCTGGATTACATAACATGTGGAAGAATGATCAGAAAGCTGGAGAACTGGAATAGTGTGATCAGTGTAGATCATAAGTTTGAAATCGACAAAAGTGTTGTTTCACATGCTTGGAAAGCGTTTGAAATTTTAGGAACTGTTATAAAAATATTGGTAGTGGCCTCTCCAGGAAAACCCCAGAGGATGATAAATCGTCCTGCAGGAAAAAAAACTCAAAACCAGTCAGCAAACAGAATTGCTCAATAGCTATGTACAGTAGTGTAATGGTTTACTATGCCGTACTTAGATACCTTCACTAAGATGTTCTTTGTCTGCTGTTCTAAATGCTCCATTCCTTTGAAAGTTGACTACTGATGCCATCATGTAGATGGGTACAAGGAGCACAAAAATTGGACACCTGATCAATGGAGTACCCGACGGTATTAAAGCCGAACTCCTCAAAACCAATGAAAGGAGTCTAAACAAAGCAATTCATGATTTGATCTGTTGCATCTGGACACAGGAAAAAATGCCCACTGAGTGGGAAGAAGCTTCTGTCTGTCCTATTCACAAAAAAGTTGACAAATTGGAATACAACAACTATAGAAGAATATCCTTGCTTAACACGGCTTACAAAATCTTCTCCCTTATTCTATTCAATCGGCTAACATGCTAAACTTCCAATATTATTGGAAATAACCAGTGCGGATTTCAGAGGGGAAGAACAACGATCAACCAACTACACACTATAAGGCAGATCCTGGAAAAAAACAAGGAATATAATATTGATACGTACCATCTTTTTATCGATTTTAAAGCTGCCTATGATAGTGTTTTTCGCGACAAATTATTAGAAGCAATGCTAGAATTTGACATCCCAATGAAGCTGGTTAGCCTTACCAGGATGACTCTAAAAAGAGTCTCCTGTAGAGTAAAAATCTTGTCAAGTCTCTCAGAGCCTTTCTTTACTGAAAAGGCCTTCGACAGGGAGATTCCCTGTCCTGTCTATTGTTTAACATTGCTTTGGAGAAGGCTATCAGAGACTCTGGTATAAAGACCAGTGGTACTATTCTACATAGAACAATTCAACTTCTTGCCTTTGCCGATGACATTGATATCATAGGAAGATCAAAGAGATCTATCATTGAGGCTTTTGTAGCACTTGAGAATGCGGCAAAGGAAATGGGACTTATTATTAATGCACACAAAACAAAATTTCTGATTGCAACAAATAAAACTTATGACCCAACACCTTTGAGGATAGGTAATTATACTTTTGATTCGGTAAAACAATTTAGTTACTTAGGAACTTTGATCTCATGTAACAATGATTTAAAAATCGAAATTTATAATAGAATCTTTCTTGCTAATAGATGTTTTTATGGGCTCAGAAGCCAATTCAAATCTGGATTAATTTCTATAAATACAAAATTGAACCTATATAAAACCCTAATCAGGCCTATTGTTCTGTATGGTAGTGAATGCTGGACCCTCATCAAGACAGAGGGGGAAAAGCTATTGATCTTTGAAAGAAATATTTTGAGGAAGATTTTTGGACCCATCCAAGTGAATAATGAGTGGAGGATTTTATTCAATCATGAAATCAATAGAAAATAAAGCAAATACGGTGGGACCGATATTGTAAGAACTATAAAGGCATCACGAATAAGGTGGTTGGGCCACCTGTACAGATGCACCGATGCTTTTCCCACCAAAAGTGACATTCTCAAAAATCGAAGCTGGACGATGTTGAAAAAGACCTCAAAATAATGGGAGTCAACCGATGGAGGGCTGTTGCGGCTAATAGAGTCAGCTGGAAGAAGATCAGCGAGTCAGCCTTGGCCTGCAATAGGCTGTTGAGCTTGTGAAGAAGAAGATCAATGGAGTTGGGTCCTCTTTAACCCTTTCAGGCACACTATCATTTAAAGTTGAAATATTAACAAAAAAATTTTAAGGTAGTCTATTTAGGCCTATATGAGTATACAGTGAAAATTTTGTGAAAGATTGCATGAACCATTTCAATTTTATGGGTGTTCCATCACATGGAACACTCCGCCACAAAAGTCCTAAAAAGCAAGCATTGCAGTGAAACCCATATACGCATAAATGTTTTTGGATATGAATGAAAAAACAATGCATTACACCTGCGTAGCAGATTTAGAGGGGTACAGGGTGCATCACAAGGCCTGCTACTCTATATCACAAAAAAAAATTAAATAAAATAAATATTTCTGCACAATATTTTTTGTTATCCAAGTAAGGTTTTGGGGCTGCATAGAGGAGCCTGGTTGAGATAAATCAATGACATCATTTTCACTGGCATCCGACACATTATCAGACAGACTGATCAAGTGATTTAGGAACATATTTCTCTGTATCCCTATTACTTTGTTCTGATTCAATAATAGAGGGCAATTTTTGAAGCATTTTTATTGCTTCAGAAGGACTAAGACCTCTATGTGCCATTTATTTGCAATTAACAAATTAAAAAAATTAACTAGAAATTAAAATTATATTTGCTAAAAGTAAACTAAAAATATATAAATTCAAAAATATATATACACAATACTATAAAACGAATAGCAGTGAAAAGAAAAATCAAGAGCAAAAAAATAATGCTAACTACATAGGATTCGAACTAACTGGTATAATCCCATACCACACTGAAGCTTTCCAATTCAAGAGGCCAATAAGGGTGTAGAAATATTATCCAAATAAGTAATCCTTCCTTGTACATTCCTCAACATTAGTTTATTACACCCAAGAGAGAAAAAACAGTAAAGAATAAACACAGCTGTTCCCCTCAGCATTGAGTTCAAGGCTAATCACGCTCTAAATCACAGAAAGGAAAAATGCATTGCGGCGCTGTGTTCCAGGTGATGGAACAACTTGTTTTATCAGATAATTCTGCCTATACTTTATGCATAAAAAATTTTAATATAGAATCAATAGTTTAAGGTACAGGCAACAAAATAACATAGAAATTTCTTTTCAAACAATTATTTTTGTATAAGAAAAGAATTCGGAAATATTCCTTCAAAATAAAGGGATTTAAATAATCTGCTATAATTGAAAATTATTGATCGTCTTATGTAGTGCTGCCATCTGTTATCGAAAAAGAGAGTTTAAAGAACATTTTAAGCCAAATTTCATCTCTTTATTATAAAATGCAACAATTTGGTAACAATATAAAGTTTGGTGTTCCATCACCTGGAACACTGAACTGCAAAGGGTTAAGGATGATTGTTTCAGAGTCACAAGCAATTCTTTAGGGCATTTAATTTGGAGAGAGATCTAGACTGTTTCATCCTTACAATATCATGGGAAAAAATTATGCTGAACAGGCAGAATAAGTTACATATTTTCAATAAAGGTTCTATAACCAAGGAAATAATATAAAGGGATTCTTTCTCATATGCACCCACTTCAAGGTAACAGTGGAGCAGGCTATTTTTGTGTAGTACAATGCATGGCCACACAGGACTACTGTTTAGCAGCTACTGGAAAGAGAAGGTATCATTTGAAAGAATTGGTCAGTGTAATCCCAAGCTTTTAAATCCCACAGAACATGCGTGGAATGCTTTGAACCACAATATATTGGGAATATCCAACTGAAACAGATGCTGATTGAGGAGCAGCACTCTTCAAGAATTGTTGAACAATCCAATGCTATGTAAAAGGAGATGGTGTGAAGCAGCCACTGGATAAAAAGGGCTAATGACAGAAGTAAAATACCATTTCAGTTTTCTACAAAAGAGTCCTAGACAATTTATGATATGAGAACCTATTCTATTTTATCTTGATTTGCTTTAAAACTCTTAATACTCTTAGATGATTTCTCTTAGAGTTATGGGGAAAAAATACCTTTTTGCATAAGTTTTACACACCAGTATAAACATATAATACAAGAAAATAACTGAGCAGTTTTTCTAACTTTTATGGAACTGAAGGGGGAAATGTTTTATCTGTAGCATCATTTTTATTAAACTAGAAAAAAATTGATATGCAGACTTAAACATATAGGATTTAACTAGGAGAAGGTAACTAAAACTAATTATAATCAAACTATGGCATATTCTTGAATATGTAACACTGATGATCAAGTTCAGATTACATAAAAATAATGTTAATTCAGATCATATAAAAAATCACTTCTCATATAGTATTTAATGTTAGTACTTGAAATTCTGATTAATATTTAATAAAAATTAAAATACGGCACTTTCTAACATTTTCATATTGAAAATTATTTTGTGTCAGTTAGTATAATTAAACATTCAATATTATTTAAATGAATAATTAAATTTTAAATGCAATTGCCTTTCAAATAATTTTCTATATTATGCATAATTTAAAAATTTCTAATAATATAGAATTAAAATATTTATCACTTTTGTTGCAGCCCAAAATTCTCAATAAACTTTCTAACATTTATTTAACTATGATAATAAAATCATTAATGTTAAAAAATCTCATTAAATACCAGACTTATACAAGATGGCTTTAAAAATAAGACTATTTTATTAGTATATTAAATGAAACTCAAAAGATGGAATCATCTTGATTTTATAATAATGGCATAATTAATTCTTCAAGGACATTCAGGACTACTCAAAATATAAATTGCTCAAAAAAGCAAAAACACAAACCTTTGTAAGGTGTTCAACACTGTTTTTCTCCTTTTGAAGCTCTAGTATTTGTTTTTCTTTGTTTTCTAACTGGTCTCTAAGATTTATACAGTTTTTATGAACCTGAAAAGTTCATAATATAACAGTCACATTACCAAGATTATTTCAAATGAATAACAAAAGATTTAGAAGCATCGTTTTACTAAATAGATCTTACCTCATCATACTTTTGCTCTGCATGTGACTTTTCATTTTCTGAGTGCTGCAAAGTACTCTGAAGTAATTTTAATTTTTCTTGCAACTGAAATACAATTAAAAAATTTATAAAATGTGTGTATGTGATATAAAAAACTTGCTTTGATTTAATCATCAAATGTAAGTTTATAAAAATAGCGTTAAAATGTTTCTCATGTCTGAAAATGTCCTGTTTATAACCAACTTTTTTTAAATGAAAAAATATACATATTTCAAAATACCATCTGATTTAAATACTTCCAATATTTAAAATATTTAGTATTATTAAATTTATATTTAAATCATAAATCAATTTGATGAGAAATTATATTGCAATACCTCTTCTAATTGGTCCATCTGCTGGAATGCAGATTGAATAGATTCTTTTTCAGCAGACAAGGCATCTCTTTCAGAAATAACCTTGGAATAAACAAATATATTAATATAACAGCGACATTGCTAATATTTTATATTTCTTCTCTATTATTAATTTTTTACCTTCTGCAATTCTGCTTCTTTTTGTTGTAGGTTTTCTTGCCACTTTCTTTCTTTAACTTCTGCAGATTCTTGTAATTCTTGCAAAGTAATCATCTGAAAGTAATAAACAAATTCCATATAAAAAATCACATTATTAACAGATCACCTCAGTCAAAATAAATCAATTTGTATTCATCTAATTACAATTTCTAATGGAAGTTCTAGATGTATTAAAAAGATAATTTTAAAAAGAATTTATTGTTTCAAGTCAAATAACTTGGTTAATTAAAGCATAAAAGTTTAATATAGTAAAAATACACACTTAATAGAATTTATAATTCACTTCAAAAGCTTCTTTTAAATTTCATTTCTCAGAAGGAGGAAAAAAGCCTTAAGTTCAATATTTTTATCCATTTTTAAACAATGTCAGAAAAAATTTTCATACTTGACTAACTACTAATTTTTACGAAATAAAAATCTTAAACATTTAATTAAAAAATAGTCAATATTAAAAAACTTGTACCACAATATTTAACTGGCAATCTTGAGTAAAAAAGAATATAGAATAAGTGTGCATGTTTTATTTAAAAAATTTGAAAGAATCACAATAAATAATTAAGAGATTTTTTTGAGGCATTCCAAAAGAGAAATTAACAAAGTATCCCTTACAGTTAACTTTTCAAATTCAAAATTGCTCAATTTTATAAAAGTTAGGAAATAGAAACTTTCCCTTTTATATATCTCCAATAATTCAATGTAAACAATATTAATTTAGAAATTAGATACCTTAACAATTGTTAGATTACACTGACAAACTCAATACAAAACAATAAAATGCATAGCAAAAGCACATTCACAACACAGCAGTAAGGAAATATTGATAATTATTGCAAAAGGTTAAAAAATTAGACTTACAAGCGATAGTATGCAAGTAAACAATAGTTAGAAGCTTTGATTAAGCTGCTAATTATGAAAATTTACCATTACTTCTTTAATTTTACTCTCTTTTTCTAAAAGCTCTTTGTCTTTTTCGTCTAAGAGTAGTTTTAACTTTGATGCTTCCTCACTTTGCTTATTGGATGAGGAACTTATAACATGAGTAGCTTGCTTCTGGAATTCTGATAACCAAGTCTCATAAGGCTAAAAAAGAAATGAGTTTAAAAATTTTGTCAATTATGTAACAAGTTACTACAAATGTTTATAAATAAAAAATTTATATATTTGAAAATTTAAAAAAAAAAATGAGTAAAAATATTACACTATTGTTTTGTTTCATCAAAATATTATAACACTATCAGCTATTGTCTTGTTATTGTTTGAAAAACATTTAAACTTTTCAAACAAAACAATAGCTGATAAAAATGAAAAATTGGACAAAGATCTCATTACAAGATTCTAATTATTAAAAACGAATGCACAAACAGAAGTTGAAAAATGAGACTGCACTAGTTCGTACAATATATAATTACTTTTTGAACACGTACTAATATAAATGAAACCTAAATTTTAAAGCTTATTACCCACCAGAAGAATAATCTATGCCTAGGACGAATCTATAACAATATGTAAATCTATGCTAATGACAAATACAGCAGTGATTATGCAGTTATCAACTTAGCAGCACTAATGTAGGAGCCTAAGTTATCTAGGTGACTAAGAATTTAAACAAAAGTAACATTTCGCATTGAATCAAACACTATTGTTCCACAAATGAATATCATTTTATCTTATTTAAAAAGTTTTCAATGAAGATTTTGGCATAGAACAAACATTACTTTGAAAAATAAAATATACAAATTCCATTAATTGTAAAAACCACAAAAACAATCTTCAAATACAAAATAAAGGTTCCTAAAAATGTCCAATGGTTATTGACTAAAACAAGATTAATATGGTTTTAATAGCAAAAATATTAAGAATTATATACATTAATTTTAAATTGGAACAATATATTAAATTAACATACAAATAATATACTTTAAAAGTCTGAGTCCCCATAACTGCATTACTATTTATATTTCAGAATTTAACTATTAGCTTATTTTATGATTATAAAAAATAAATTTAATGTAAATTACTCTTACCACATATAACCAAAAATAAAAAATAGATTAATAGGATAAATGAGCCATAAAAATTTTTTGTGAAATCAAACATCTTTTGAGATATATATATATATATATATATATATATATATATATATATATATATATATATATATATATATATATATATATATATATATATATATATATATATATATATATATATATATATATATATGTATATATAGCAAAATATTCTGATTAATTAAATTGATTATCTTTACAGGACACTAATGAAAAAAATATTAAGAGATTCTAAAACACATCTAAACAAAAAGAAAAAACATTTGTTTTCATTTAATTTTAACATAATACTAAAATTTTCTTCAATTATTTTCCACAATAAAAAACTGCTAAGTCAGTATTGCTAAAAATTGCTAAGTAATTCTTGCTGGATTGCTGTGGCATCGTGAAAAGAAAAACTTAAATGCCCTACTACCTCAAAAAACAATTTTTGGCTTTCCTGTAACGAGAAGACCTGGGAGAAAATACACATTAGTCGAGTTAGGAAGGACACAGGTGGCAAAAGAGAAGGAAAAAACTGTAGCAGGGTGTCATATAGTGTGACCTCTTTTGTATAAAAGATTTTACTATGTGGATTACCTTTTGCAAAATAATGAACACAAAATAATTATGTAAATTAGCTAAGAAAAGTTATGAAGCAACTAAAAAAGATATTATTCAGCTAAATCGTCTAAATTTGTTCCCATGAATATAATTAACTTTTATTACAGAGCTTTATTATCCAGTGCATGTGGTGTGATAAGTCTTTCTCTGTTTTATTCATTACCTCAGTATATTCCTATAGCCTTTAGTATGGATCATCCAACAGGCAAGAACAATCAGAAAGTTGTTAAATAAACAAATGCTCATTTTATGTAAATATTATAAATCTTCATTGAGATAATTGCATTTATCAAATTTCAATAATTATTATGATATGCACAATTACACTTTAAATATTCTCACAAATGAAAGAAAAAGAAATTCAATATTCCAGCTATTAAGTTAAAATATGAGGAAATTTCTTATATTTCCAGCTAAATTAATCCATCCAAACACAACTTATAAAAGGGTGGTTAAATTTACATTATACAAAAATAATATAATTAAGGGGGAAAATTCCAAATTAAATTGCTCGTTTCTTGCTTGTTTGACTAACAAATATAAACACTAGTTAGAGATATTTTCTGACATTAAAGGTACGGAGATTTTATTTTTCATTAACTATATAAAATTTATGTAGAAAAAAGATTATATATCAAATATAATTTAGCAATTTTTTTAATAATTTGTATGTACGCAAAAACATCAAAATTGAATTCTAAAAGATATTAAATAAAAGCATGAACTATGAAATTTAAAAATTTAATTACCAAAGAATTATCTATTTTTATATCAGGATGTATCCTTAGGAGACACTCTTTGGTTCTATCTTGAGAGCTTTTTATTTGGGATGTCAGATCCTATTAAAGAAAACAAAACAATTTATTAGTTTCCTAATTATTTATTGACTATACACATTTCAAATTAGTAGCTAACAATACTTTATAATTTAAAAGGTACCTATATTTCTTCGAACACAACTATTTGACACATTACAGTTATCTTATATTTAAAATATTTATATCAAGCTTATGAAAAACAAAATTATACAGATAAAAACAATGAATTACATTTAAATATAAATCATTCATAGTATTACTTAGAAAAAAGCAATTAAAATATGTTAAACATATCTTACTTAAATATCAAAAAAATTTTAATTTTTGAATTTTAAAACAGTAATAAAAACAATTCAAGAAAAAATATTCAGTGAGTCTAGAAGATTGAAAAAGATATAAGAAATTTTATTAATTACAATATAGTCAAAGGAAAAAATCATATTAAAATTGACAATTTGAAAAAATATGATTTATAAGAAAATAAAATAAACAGGAAATTTAAATAATAAACAAAAGTTTATTTAAATTTAAGAGTTGTTAAAGCTTTTAATAAAATCTATATTAAGAACTTTATAAATATAATTTATGATTTTTTTTTTTTTTTTTTTTTTTTTTAAGATTTTCAAAAACATAAAATATTAAATATTTCCTACCTGAACAACTTTCTCAGTTTCTGATATTCTTGATTCAGCAGATTTCTGGAATGCACTTAACCTATCAACTTCAGTAGTTAGTTGTTTACATTTTTGTACTTCACTATTATAATCTAATTCTACTTTTTTTAATCTTTCTGTAAGCTCTGCAGGAATATTTGATTGGTTGCTATCACTTAAGTGTAGTTTCTCTTCATATTCTTTACGCAACTCAGAGAGTCTCTGTTCAGAGGAATTTTGAATTTCTTTTACTTTCTGCTCTGCACTTTGCTCAGCAGTTTTTAAAGCATCCATAGCTTTCCAATTTTTCTCTCTTAATTCCTGAATCATAAAACAAGAAAAATGTTCAGATATCACATTTTTATGTTTATACTTTAGTATATTACAATGTAATATATGTTTACAAATCAAAGATAAGAATTTAATTTTTGTTGATTATTCTTTTGTAAATTTTATAAGATATATAAAATTAAAAAATACTATTATGAGAACTTTTTTGGAAGGTATTGAATATTAAATCTAAAATCTGTTTACAAGAATTAAACATTTAACAGGGAAAAAAAAGATTTTATTTTATTTATTAAATTAAATGAGGTTCATCAGACAATTCATCACAAAGATATGCAAACTCAAATAGAATTTAAAGTATTTAATAAACGCAAAATAAAATTTAAACGTGCAAATTAAAGACATTAAAATTGGAATACAACAGCAAATTACAAAAAAATTATGAAAATATGAGAGTAAAGCAGAATAAGGTTTTTGCTCAAAAAGTGAAAAAATCAATTATGAAGAGATGAGTCAGAAGTATTCAGCTAAATATATAGATTCAATTCTTGAATATGGTTTACAGGTCTATAGAGTTGCTTCTTCTAGCAACCCTGATCGACTAGAAAGGGTCAACTCTTTTCTGCAAGATTCATCACTCGCCTCTGCAATAATTGCTCCAGTGATATTGTATTGTATGAAGCTGATTTGCTATCTCTCAGACTAAGTAGTAAATACCTCTTTGCTAAATACTTTGCTAAACTCATCAGTTATAGTGACCAGTTCCTAACGTCTAGTTAAGTGTAAACTTAGAGTAATAATCGCCACTTCAAGAAAGAAAGTCTGCTTAGCCATGCAGAAAGTGAGTGTTGGCTGCATAATGAAGAGAATATGCCTCACCAGCTTGTGGTATGGATGTTGTCGATTCATTCTATGCTTGTGTTTTTCTTTTTTTCCAAAGAAAAATTTGGGCTCATACACTAACAAGAACAGACATCACCCAAAATATCTTAGACAGATTTCTTGGAGATTATCCATACAATCCCTTGTTATACATTACAGATATATACTGACAGCACCATGGGAGAAGGCACTATATCAGGTAGTAAATTTTTTGTTAAAATGAAAGGGAACGTCATTGGGATCTGTGTAAGAAACCCTGACAATTGCTCAGTGTTCTATGCAAAACTAATAGCTATTGAGGAGTATTTGAAATTTTGCATAACTGAGAGTTTGCACTGACATTTAAGTGATAGCCATAGCTCCATTCAGCATTTATCTGAATAGTGGAGGCATGGGGACCAAATGACTATGAACATCATCTGGCTTTGGAAGATAAAAATGACCCAACTATAACAATTAAGTTGCATTATACTTACGTTATTTTTCTTTTTTTGTTCTTCTATTTCTTGATCAAGAATCGAAACTCTAGTTTTCAATTTATTATAATCTTCATTGACTTGAGCTAATAATGCTTCTTTTTCTTTGAGCCTAATTAATAAAATTTCAAGATTAAAAAAAGTTATTTAAATAAATTTCTCAACAAGATGTAGAATTATTATCTACTTACAATTTTTCTTTTTCTTCTAATGATTTCAAAGTGGCATCATCTTCAGCCTAAAATTACAATTCCATAACTATAGCATTCAAAATATGCTTGAGACATTAAAAATTTACTAAACAGAATAATTTAAACAATTTAAGACATAATATTTTTTCACATTTTATTATATTTCCATTTAATTCTAAAGATAAAAATGTAACATTGGATTCAAATAAAAATCTAAAAAATAACTTTTTTTTATAATTTTGCTTTGAAGAACTTTTTTAATCTTATTGGTCAATTTGTAATAAATTACAAATTGACTTTGAATTTTTTTATCATTGATATGTTATGTTTTTTCATCAATAATTTGGTAACAAAACATTTAAACTACATTTATCCAAAGAAATAAAACATGGATATATCAACAAAAAATTTTAATTAAAATTATTTTATAATATAAAAGAAAAATACTTATTAGCTACATCTGATTTCATATACAAAAAGAACAGAATTTAGAAAACATTAGGAAATCCTATAAGAAAGTGCAAAATAGAAGTTATCTTTCTTCCTTATAGAAAATAAATCAATGGCAAGATCTAATTACCTTTCCATTTAATTCGCCATTTTGATGCAAAATTTCTTGCCCATCACCAGCAACTCTTTCTTTAGTGGACACTAACTGCTCAGTCAATTGCTCAATTTCAGATTGTAATTTCTTTACAACTTGCTTTTGTTGTTGTTCTAATTCAAGATAACGATTCTGTTAAAGAAAATTAGTGTTTTAGTACAATAGTTAACTATCATAAAATATAATATTAACTATCATAAAATGATTATTTTGAAAAATAAGACAGAAACTAATACATATAATAAAAAATTGGAATAGAAAGCAATAGATGAGAGTTTTTTTAGGACAAATCTCTTACAGAAAAAAGTTTTTAAGTAAAGATAATTAAAAATTATTTTATCAGTAAAAATAGTAAAAATTGAAAAATATTAACTGTTTGATTTAGTTTGCTTATCCCTCATCATTAACTGTTTGATTTAATTTGCTTATCACTCAACCATTTTTTTGCACATGAAGACTGTTGTGAACAGGACCATATGTTTGCAAATAATTTTAAGCCACAATAAACGTCAATGCAAAAGGAGGAAATAAATCTTATAAATTGTATAAAACTAAATTCCAATACAACATAATTCAGATGCCAGGTTGGTTTAATTCATTAGTATTCTTTAAAAATAAATTGCTTCCTAACTGAAGATGTTAATTCAAACTATTAAATTAATTTCAACTATATTAATATAATTATATAATAATCCTGTTAAAATCAATATTCCCTTATTATTAACCCTATTATTATAACTGAAGAGTCTGATAATCTTTTTAAAATATCTAAATTTTACAAAATAAAAAACGCATTTAATATAATTAATCTATCAATATTAAAGCAAAATTCTTCAAGATTTTCAATGAAAAAATATTTGGCATTTTCAAAATCAGAGAAATGAATCAGTATTTCTGATTGCTAAAATTAAGGATCATACATATCAGGATGTTTTATAAGCTCTAGACCATTTCATTTAGGTTACTTTGTTTGAGCTCTATGTTGGTTATAATCACAATATAAAAAGCACCAAAAGGTGCAATATTGCAGAAATATTTGCTGAAACTATTTCCTCAAAATAATTAAGCATGAATAAAATACTCATTAATGTAATATAATACAATTAGAATTTTAATTTATAAGAATTATTTGCTTAAAAATAAATTTAATTGTATTAAATATCTCCAATCTAATGCCTGGAAAAAAGATTCAAAAATTATTAACCTGAGCCATGTTAAAGCAAACAATTGATTACAATCAAAATGATAAAATAGACATTTTCCATAAACAATACAAATAAAATATTTGTTAAGTTTTAAAATTCTAAGTACTTACTTGCTCAGCAGTTAATTTTTCTTCCAAAGTCTTTTTTGACGATTCCAAGGCAGCTTTAGCATCTTTCAGTTCTTTTATATCTTTAGTAAGAGTAGCATTTTTGGCATTTATTTCCTCTAATTGTTTTTCTGCAGTAGTTAATTTGGTAGTAATATTCTTTATTTCTTTTTTGTGTGACCCTACTAATTGAGTGTGCTGGTCAACAAGAAGATTATGAACTTTCTGAAGATCATCTTTTGCTTTTTTCATAGCATCAAAATCAACTTTTGAAGTACCAGAGCGAGACCTTAAAAATAACAAAATGCTCTTTTCACATTAAACAAAATAAAACAAATTGTTATGATTTGTTGATAAACAGTATCCAAACTATTATAAAATAGTCTTTAAACAGGATTTTAAAAACAAATCATTTTGATTTTTTAAACAACTAAATCGATTTAATCTAATTCAACCCTATCAGCAAATATCAATAATTTAAATTTAAGAATAAACTTGTGTGTGTGTATATGTATATATATACTTAATATAGAAAGATTTTAATATTCAAAGCAAATTATAAGGAAATAACATTATTAAATTTAAACCGTTTTCTTACCAACTTCATAAGGTAAGAAAATTATGAAGAATAGTCTAAATGACATATAAAACATGAAAATTTTTGAGAAAGCTGAAATTTGAATACAAAAGCTAATGTAAAATCATTAATGAAATTTCATTTAATTTTGTTAGAAAGACATTTCAAAGTTTAACAATAAAATATTAATATTGTTGAAACTGATAAAATAAGGAAATTCATAATTTTAGGGATTTTTCTATTTACATGAATATTGTATATAATTTCAGGCATACTTTTGAAAGTTCACATATTTATTAAAAATGCATCATATAATTACTTAATATCCAGCCAAAAACATTAAAAATATATTTATTTTGTGTCATAATAAAAAGCAATGTATAATAAAATTTAGCTTTCATGACAGTTGCAGTAATTAAAAGTGAGCTAGTGAAACTTTTAACTATTTTTAACTATAAAAATAATGCAGTTGATAATATTAAATGGAAAAAATTTACACGATTTCTGCAAAATAAAATATATGTTCCAACTACTAAAGAAGAATATTGTTAAAATATATTGTTTTACAAACCTGAAATTTTATGGACTGCTTGAAATTTACAAAATTAGAATTTCTGAACAAAATTCAACAAAAAGTTGATATCACAATTTATTAACTACTATAAAAAGTATATTTTTATTACATAAAAAAACTTTTTGCAATACTATGCTACATTTAAATTTTACGTTTTATTAAAATCCCCCTCACTGTCTGTTAATCAAAACACATCAATTTATTACCTCAAAAGCATTTCACTTTTCTAGATTGCATGAAAATTTTCATAAAATAAGTGCAGAATGCTCTTGCATTATAACTGAATTGATCCATAAAAGTTAGTAAATATAAAAAATATTATGCACAATAACAAGATTAAGAGTATATGGCAGCTGTTCCAAACTTTTTTTACAATAAGATCAGAAATTTCTTTGCACAATTTCTTAGAAAAATATATTAGGAACTAAATTATATCCAAAATCTTTGAAGATGTCTAAAGAACAATATTTTCCTTTATTTAATATAAAGAGATTTTTAAAAAGTCACATACTTACTAAGATAATAAGCAGTAAATTTAGATAGTTATTTAAACAAGCATTTATTATGCTTTAAAAAAATTTAATTTGATCCTGATTCACTGACCATTTTAAAATTATATCCAATGTTTATTTCTAAAATACTCAAAATTAATAATTCATTGAGAAAATATATAAGTATTAAACTTTCATACGAAACATTCCCTATAAATTTACTCTTAACCAATTTTAAATTCTATTTTTTTAAATAGGTAATAAATTTATCCAAATTAATTTTAGTTTGTTTTATCTGTTAGAATACTTATTGATTCCATGATAATCTTATCAATTTATATATAAAAATGTGCACATTGAGCTTCATAAGAAGTTAAATGAAAAGTAAAAATAAAATTTCAACACATACTCAGCTTCTAATTTTGATAGCCTTTGTTGCAATTTCATTTTTTCTTCTTCAAAGATTTTCTGTGCAGCAGCAACTTTTTCTTCAATATGTTTATCAAGCTAAAATTGATGAAATTAAAATTATTCTGATTTATGAATATTTATTAGAAAACCACAATGTCTTAATTAGTGCTATACATATTCTAATACAAATAAAACCTCTTTCAATAGTTAAACAAGCAATATTTCAACAAAAAGCTTAAAATACTAGTAAAAGGTTTATGCAATGTACAGAAATCATGTAACATGAAGAAAACTAAAACTTATTTAATTAACATTGAATTCCTTTTAGTTTTCTTAATGTTAAAGAATGAAATTGAATTGTTATGCACTAACACAAAGAACTATTAATTTGATTCAAATTGTACATTTCATATGGTATAACATTCAAAGTTTCCTCATTTTTATTTTGCGAGAAGTTATCCAGTAGCAACTACACACATGTAGCACTTCAGCTCGCAACTTTAAATTATAAATTTCATTATTCTTTTAAAAGATTGTAGGAGCACACTCAGTTACCATGGGTGCAATGGTCTGAAGAAATTTTCCTCCCCCTTCAGAACAATGTCAAAATTGGGGGAGTGGATTCTCAGTTGTTACCATCTATTGGACAATTGGAAGAGCGAAGTCATACTTTGCTCTTCAAATCCTCCA
This sequence comes from Latrodectus hesperus, assembly GCA_037975125.1. Classification (NCBI taxonomy): domain Eukaryota; kingdom Metazoa; phylum Arthropoda; class Arachnida; order Araneae; family Theridiidae; genus Latrodectus; species Latrodectus hesperus. The sequence goes on from CM075850.1 coordinate 30,631,844, forward strand.
ATAGATTCCTTTGTACTGCTCTGATTAAATGAAAGACACACTCTACCAACTTAAATTCGGGTAGTTAAAGCATAGCAAGCTTGGCTTGTCAAAGTGTCTTAAGTAACAACACAACAAGATTGTAGAGAGCTAAAATTTACAAAGAATAAAAGACATGGTCTTATCCTATTTAGCAAAATAAAATGTTGATAAAATACCACATTTTTTCTAGTTTTCAATTTACTGAGTAAATATTATTTTGACTTTCAACGTAAATAACATCCTAATTTAACAGATGATGTTCCTTTTATCTTTTTAAACATTACTTCTAGTAACTGATTCCAAATTGTCTATGTGCTTGATTTCTTTAAATATTTCAGGGTTTAAAACAATGGAAGTGTACAGTCGATAAAATGCACCGAGCAGGTGATAAAATGCGCCAAACAAGTTTAACAGTTCAGTATATGTTTGTATGACCTAACTTTTGTTTAATGACATCATGTCATTGTGTACATGACACGAGTGAAAGTTGCTTTGTCTGCTTGTAACTCTTGAAGCATTTGATTATTAATTTGTTTTTATTTCATTATACAGTATAAGCATTTTTAATGAATGATTTAATATTTATGTCTTGAATTTTTTTTTTTAAAGTTAAGTTTTTAAGTATTAGTTTGCATTGAATTTTTTGTTTTAATTTTTTAAGTAAAATTTATTTCAAAATTTTATAAAATATATTTATTTTCATACTTTTTTCATCATTTTGAATTATTATTTTCCTTATGGAATATATATGGCTATATAATCATTTCAATAACATCGTAGCATACCAGGACCGATGATTCTGCAAGCAATGATTAGGCAAGTTATTTTATTTATAAAACTAACATTGCTATCGCATGTAATATGTTATATTGTTAATAAATATTTCATATACTGGTATTTAGATTTATTTAGTATGGAATAATATTGTTAATTTGAAAGTGATTTTTTCTAAGACTCTTTGCTACATTTTAGATTTATTTTTATTGCTCAATTAAATTGAGGCTAGATTGAACTACTGTAATTTTTTAAGGTGTGTGCCACTGCTCAGTTAATTAAAATTTGAGTTTTAGTAAAAATGCATTTTGTTTACATTAGAGATTTAGCTTTATTTCTGGGTTGTCTCTGTGGTAGATAGCACTATATTGAAATTTTTTTGAGGTGGGCGTTATTACTAAGAATTCAAATTTTAATAAAAAATGTACTTGTTAGAGATTTAGCTTTATTGCTTGTATGTCACTTATTATAGCCTGTATGATACTTAATTTATATTTGTATATTTCATTTTGTAATCTTGGGGAATTAGTTTCTAGCTATTAACATTTTAATATTTCTGTAGTAAGTAATTATAATGAAATTTTAAAATTTTTCATATTTGTAATTTAAAATACCATACGATTGCAAAGTTGAAGTTTGAACTTGATGTTATTTAGTAACTGAATATTGGGATTAGTGATATAATTTAAATTGGCAAGATAATTGTGTAGTGCTTGGCATGAAAATTGGAAATCACACCAAACTCGCAGTTTTCTAGTATTTTATCTATTTCAAAAATTGTTAAAGTGAAAACAAAAAAGATTGCATGCAAAAAAAAAAAAAAAAAAACATGATCATTTCACCATATTTAAAGTGCAAAATAAAATACTCTTAAAGAACTTAAATTTTTACATAAATTAAAAAATAATTAGTTTACCTGAGCAGTTTTTTCTTTTTCGGCTACAAGCTGCTCTTGTATTTGTTTAACACGAGTGGTGAAATGTTGAATTTCTTGTTGCTGTTTAGAAATTTTCTCTTGGCTTGATTTTTCTAAAGAAGAGTATTTTACTTTCAACTGATTATATTCTTCTCGAACATCTTTTAATTTTAAAACAACAGCTTGGTTCTGTCGTAGTTCAAGGTCTAACTGCTGCTCTTTTTCTTGCAAATCTCGTTTAGTATTAGCAAGCTGATCATTCTTCTAAAATGAACAAAAATTTTATTTTAATCACTTATTTTCAAAACTTTATAAACTTTTTACATCATCCTTATAAAAAAAACATAAATAGTAAAAAATTAAAACTTTTTAAGCATTCACTACTTTTAAGAAAAATGACTGCATACAAATTAACCATAAAGAAAATTTTTTTACCCAAATAACACCATTTTAAAATACATGAATTTTAAAAACATTTTTAATTTTAACTAAAAATCCAATTATTTTCGGAATATTAATATTTAATTATTCTTGTTACAAATATTTAAACTTTTTAATTCTAAGCAAAATCACACACAAAAAATATTTTTAATAGTTTTGTATATAAAATATTTATAACAATAACAAATATATTTGTGTATATAAACAGCTAGATTAGACTATGTTTAGCAGCTAGACTATGTTTAAATATATTAATTTTATATCAATAATATATTAATTTCACTATAAAAAATATTCAACGAATTTTACATTTAAGAGAAACATTTTAAAATTAACCAATTATTAATTATAATACACTGACAAAAGTCTTGAAATAAGTATAAATGTATGTAAGAAATTTTAAAGAAGAAAAAATCCAAACAGCCTTATTTACATAAGACTGTTTGGATTTTTTTCTACTTTAAAACTGGTCGTTAGAAATATTTTACAAAACAAAAAATGTCATTTTTAAAGTTATTAGTCTAAAAATTGAGAACATAATTTATTATAATTCAAAATATTTTATATGCTAGGGATATCAACTATCTCATATTTTTATTAAAAAATTATTCATTTTATGATGAGATTTTCTTACCAATAAAATTACTATAAATCAAAAATGCTTAAAATGAATGACTATAAATACTTTCATTCCAATCAAGATAATAAACAAATTTCCTTTTTAACTAAGTAAATACCTAATGTAAAATTATGGCATGCATATTCAAATAATATATTAGAAATTTAAAAGAATAAAATTTATACTTTAGTCCAATTGGCTGAATCCTTCTGTTTATTCAATAAAATATCAATCAAATTTTGAATTTCATCAGTATCAAGAGCAGCTTCCTTTATAAGAGAGAGCAATTTACTGGCAGTCAAAGTCTCAACAATTGTTGCTGAAAATTAGAATACAAATCAATTGTCAAGTATATTAAACAAAATAATGCAATTTTTTGTAAAAATGACACTTTTAATTTTTTAAAGTAAATGATTAATAAAATTTATTGAAGTTAAAGAAGTATATCAATTAGAAGCACTGCAATAACTACACAAATACAATTACAAAATGTCCAAAAAATCATTTATGAACATGTAAGAGCTTTACAAATGACTTAAAAGGAGTTTGTAAGGTAATATGCTTTCATTAAATTCATAAATTTTTGTATTTAGCAATGTGTGTTAATAGAGAATAATTATATCATTGAAAAGTTAAGGACCGAATAATTTTTTGTAAATTATGTCAAAATTATATATTAGCCTAACTATGAGTAAGAATGAAAATTTAAAGAAAAAAATTTTTCTTGCACGAGAAAAAAAGCTCTTCCACAAGTGAAAAACCAATAATCAAATATTGATATGGTAAACTCATTAAATGTACTCATATTTAAATGAAAAAAGTTCTTGCAATTAAAATTTATGAGTTATTCATATAGACATGCCATGTATATATGTATATATAATTTTAAGCAATAATAATACAACTTTTTTTAAGCTAAAAAAAAAATAATTTCAAACAGGACATTAACTTGACTTCAAACAAAAGAATAGATTTTCTTGACAGCAACAACTTTAAAAATATATAAAATTTTCTTAAAAAGTTGTACTTTAGAAATTTTCAATTCATGATAGTTTGAACATCAACTACAAACAATTAAAATAGCCTCTTTTTTGCATTTTCAAGGTGTATCAAGTTTATTTATATACCATTATATACCTATAAAAAATTGCAGCTACAGGGATCTCAGATGTGAAGACATACTGGTTGAAGCAGTAACTTAGGTTTTGAAGATTTTTTCCATTTTATTAATATCAAAAATAATTTTATTAATTTCAGTTAAAATCACTATTTCAACAAATGCTTATAAATTGTTATTTCTAACATGGTCTGTTTTTTCTCTCCCTATCCTGACCTTAACATCTAAATCTATTTTAAGAACAAGATGTTAGAATTCATACTTCAACAAACACATAATGTGAATAATTTAATTAAAATATAGTTGCTGTAAATGTACTAGATTCACAAAGAAAAAGGATATAGTTTGAGAAATAATTAGATTGTATAATGATATGCATAATACTATAGATTATAATGATAAATAATTATAATGAATACATAAAGTGATGTTAATAAAATACAAGACATTTACTACAAGGTGTTTTCCAAAACTAAGGCCAGTGTAATCATAATAAAAATATCTCTCAGAAGACAAGGTTTTCATTGATAGTAATATGAGACTACAAATTTTATTGTTTTCCACATAATTGCCATTCACATGTATGCACTTTCTGTAATACTACACCAACCTTTTTTAAACACCTGGCAAGAATCTGAACCAATTGGTGACAGTAGTCTTGAGTTAATTGTTGGTTTGAAATTGCTGTCCAGCAAGCAACTGTTTCAAATGCAGGAAGAGGAAATAATCACTTGGTACATGACCAGGATTTAATATTGGTTGGTCAAGGAGTTTACAAAAAAACTCGAATTTTCTCTTTGATTTTAGCAATGGTATTTGGACATATGTTGTCATGTAGGAAGTTGATGCCAAGTAACTTCCCCCAGAATTAATTTTGAATTGCACATTTTGGTTTGGTAAAAGTTGTACAATACACCACAGTTGTGATAGTTGTCCCATAGTTCATGAAATTGATTAAAAGAATAAACTTTTCATCACAAAACAAGGTAGCCATCATTTTGCAATTTGTGTATGACAATCGTTTACACTTTTCTGGTTTGGATGAACAAGAATGTTTGAACTGCATTCACTGTTGTTTTGATTGTAAATCAGTGTACACAATCCACCTCTCATCTATTATAACAATGTAGGAAAATAAACCATATCCATCTTTCGATGGCACTCCAAAAACTACAGTGCACAAATCATTCATTGCACTTTGTACTGATTGATAAACAGTTTTGGCACCCATCCTGCAAAAAATTTCCAATATCAAGCTGTTCAGTAACAATCCTGTAAAATGAAGTTTGAGCAACATTTTGGAAATCTATAGCCAGACCACTAATTTGCAGATGCCAATCACTTTATCAATGATTCCTTCAGCCCAAATACTAGGCCTGCTACTCTCTGCTGTTCATCATTCACATTAGTGCAGCCATTTTGAAATTCTCAACAGTGTTGATCTTGTTAGTCACTCATTATGTCCAGTCCATACACTAAACATAATTCACAATGGGTGTCCACAGCTGAAGATCTTTGGTAGCTAAAATCTAATCATACCCTACATTTCACAATTAATAGAACCAATGATTTTTCCCAACCAACCATTTCAATTTCCTCTCAAAAGGCCAATGCCTACTGCAGCATATCAACACTGCTGTTTGTTCCCCAGATTTTATTTTTGGAATATGCCTTGAATAAAAAGTTTTTTTTACATTTGTGGAACAAGTTTCAAAGTGAAAATTATAACAAAGAATATTAAGTCGGAGTAAATTAACAGTATTTTATGCACAATATTTTAATTCACAATTTAAAGTCATGTTTGTACTAGATCTTCAGCAAATTTTAACTAATATTTACTCTGTATAATTTTTAATATAATCTTTATGCAATATAAGTACATTTAAAATAGAAAGTTACAATTAAGAAAATATAAGGGTATGGTATACTAACATTACATTAAGCTTTGAGGTAAAATAAAAAGTAATAAAACTATTTTTAAAAACATTTTAGTCAATATTTTTAAAAAATCAACATTAAAATAGGAAATAATGAAACCTATTGAAAAGTTGCATAATAACTTTTTCAGGCAGAGGAATATTTAATTTGCAAATTTTTATCTTGTAGTGATTTATTCTATATAGAGATTAAAACCTCCACTTACACAAATATAAAAAATTTGCTTTATTTCATTCAGATACAAAATTAAATTTTAAACTTATCTTGCATAAATATATTGCAATGGTACAATTTTTTTACCTGGAACCAGGGGGTACGTGTACCTTCCTGGGGCTTGAGCATAGCCACCAGGCGCGTCGGCAAGTGGTGGATAGCCGAATGTCCTGTAGGAATGACAGGATAGCCTTGAATATAGAATCAGAGGCTGCGAACCAGCTCCCGTAAACCCTGGTGTTATGCGATCCGTGCCTAGGGCTAATTGGCACTGCGGTATTGGTGTCTTAACGGAGCCTCTAGTTGCTTGGCGAACTTCTAGAGTAATTTGCCTTGCCCAGTAACTCAGGCAATGCTGGGTGGACTTATATTACCTGAGCTTTTTAATTGTTATCTTGTGGCTGAAAAGACACAAGAAGTAACAAACCTTTCTGCATTTGCAGGTGAAGCCTCTAAAGTAGACCTTGCTGAAAAAGACAAGGGAACTCAGAGGCAATCTTGTAAAGGGGCAGTAATGAATCCTTCACTTGAGGTAGAAAACTCAGAGGCAATCTTGTAAAGGGGCAGCAATGAATCCTTCACTTGAGGTAGAAATGACCTCTAAACCATCTTCTTCTGGTGAAAGTCAGGAAGCTATTCCTAGCATGACTGACTTTCTGACCAGATGGGACTATTTCAGCAAGACCTTATCTGCTGGAAATGTCATATGCAAGAGGAAACGGCAGAGCATGTCATTTACAAATGTGAGGCTCTTGCCCTCACTAAATTAACTTCTTTAGGCTTCATCCATACTAGAGAGTTACACCTAGACTCCATTAAAGGGTTATTGGACTTTATTAGTAAAGTGGGTGACCCGAGCAACTGGAACTAGGAAACATTGGGTTTGGAGTTAATGGTACAAAATGCTGATAAAAGCAGAGGTGCCCAATGACATACAAACTCAATTTTAAGAAGATGGTACAATTTATATAGTAAAACAAAGTAGTCTGATCCAAATGTGAGAAATTAAAATTAAATTTTTGAGAAAACAATGTTCAAAATAAGATCTTTATAAGGATATAAAAGAGTGATTTTTATATGAAGTTTCTTTACAAAAAAATTTGAAGCCATGAATTTGACAAATTTACTTTATAGAATTTTATTATAATTTACTTTATAAAATTTAATGTTTATCAAGTTTCAAAAATTATTTGTATTTTCATTGAAAGTGGTGTCAGGATTATTAGGTTATTAAAAAAATTATTATTTCTAAATAAAAAATCACAAAACAAGATTTTATTTATTGTATTTCAATAGTAATGCATTATTTAATTAGTAATTAAAATGTCTCTTTTAAAAGGCAAATTCACAGAAATCAAACTTCCAAATTATATTTAAAAATAATAATTTAAAAATTTTATAACCTTTATTTGTTGTCAATCAAAACACTCAAAGATAAATAAAACTAGATGTCTTAAAAATACTTAATAATTTTCCCTTAATTTAAATAAATATTAAGCTTGAATATTTCAAATATTTTGGAAAGAATTAAATATAATAAATTGTTTAAACTTAAGTAAAACTAATTCCATTACCGATAAACAGATTAATGTAAAAATACCCAGCTAATTTCAGTATTCATTACAAAATTAGCTTTTCAGTAAACATAGTATGAATTTGATTTTACTTGTCACTTTATGATTTTTGAACTTAGGATTTTAGGTGTTGCACTTATTATTACAGTATTTTATACATTTAAAATAGGTTTCAATTCACTAAAATCATTAAATATTCAGCTCCAAGAGTGGATTGATGAGGAGTCAATATTACAAATTGTTGAATTGAAAATCTACGATCAAACCATTTAATTACTCTAACTTAGCATGACCAAAATAAGAATCAAAGTATAAAATTGTTGTTTGGGGGGCTAAAATGTAATCTTTCAATATCAACTTAACATAAAAATTTTATTTTTCAGCAAATTCCCATGAAAACTATTAAATGTGTTTCTCACACAAATACTGCTAAGGCAACTCTTAAAAAAATGTAGACCAAAACTTTGTTTAAAAAATAAAAACTGGTTTGTTTTATAAACAAATTTTTAAGTTAAACCTGCATATTAAATCTCAAAGATGAGTTAAATGATATAAATATACAACTATTATATTAGTAAACCATAATCCAACTAAATGGAAATATTTACTTGTTAAAAATACTCAATATTTTGTGACACATCTATAGCCCCAAACTTTTAGATGTATTCTTCATAAAATTATGCCTTTTTCTTTTATAAAGACAATTGAAAGACATATATATGTACAAGCTGACCCAGCCATGCGTTGCAGTGGCTGAGTTTTTAAAATACATTGAATCAATTTTTTACTAATTCTTGGGTTCAATCAAATTAATATTTTCTAAAAAAATTTAGAATAGGTTCATTCATAGGAGATTAAAAATAAAACGTTTCACCAAAATTTAATAGTAATAGGTAAAGTATCGAAATTTTGAAATTAAGCACAAATCAACATATACTTTCTGAATTTACATTTTATTCATCTTATATTAAATTATAGTTTGTAATCAGTGACTTACTTATAAAATATACTATATAAATTAAAGACATCTAAAAATAAATTGTTATAAATGAGGTAGATAACATTGACATCGAACTATTATTATTTTAATTTTAAATTATATTAAAACTAAAAAATTTTTCCGTGGCATTATACTGAAATAAAAAAAATTAAAAGAATTTATCATTTGAATAAATAAATTAGATCAAAATGTTCTACTGAATAAATTAATAATTATCAAATTATAAAATAAAAATAAAAAATAATAAAAGGCTATCAAGAAATACTTACATATTTTCGAGGTGGTATGAAAATTAGTAGAGAAAAACAGTAATAAATAAAATTTTATTTTACTATTTATAATATTAAAAATATTCAAACTGAATACTGCACAATAATAACACAATACAAAGTATAATTATGAAAATGATTCACGAAAAATTGTTATAGTATCATTATACATCATGAAAATATATGTAAATTCTATATTTAACCACGCGCTTGCGCGCGCACGATAATTTTCTCAAAGATGGTATAATCTAGAAAAATAAACACGTCGCCATCTGCCGAATACCTGTGCAACTTAGATGCTAAACCGCCATCTATTAGGAACTTACAGAACTAACCAAAAAAAATAAAAAAAAATTTAGGGTTGTACTACCCCTAACATTTAGGGGGATGAAAAATAGATGTTGGCCGATTCTCATAGATACCGGATAAGCACAAAAATTTCATCAAAATCGGTCAAGCCGTTTCGTAGGAGTATGGCAACGAAAACTGTAACACGAGAATTTTATATATTAGATGAAGTTCTTATCTTTTTAAGATATTTGTTCAAGGAAATTTTTTCACCCTCAAAACATAATATACTGTATTGACAAGTTATAGCAAGAACAATATGGGAACTGTTTACAGGAGTAAATTCATTATGCAGAGAAGGTTATAATGTTAAATTTAATGTACGTATATTATGAATACTCTAAATTAATACAACTGCATTTCCTTCAACATAAAGTTTGAATAACATACACAAATATATTTCAATAAGCTAAAATTATATTAGAAATCTAGGTTTCACTTTGATGAAATAATTTGCGAGTTGCCAAGGTGTGCACTATTGACCAAAAGACAAAACCATTGGGAAACTTTTTCTGAACATAACCTTTATATTCTTTCAAATAATAATCATATTTATTCTAAGCTAAGGTGACCTGATTAGTTAAGATGTCATTCTCATAAATTAAAAATAGAGAGTTCAAATCCTGACTCAGCTGAATACCTATTTTCCTCATTAAAGGCAGCTGAGGTACATTAAATGAGTCATGGTTGCAATGTCCTCCATGTTAAATACGAGGGTTACTCTGAAATATTTGAGATACGCGCAGACGAGAATTTACAAAATAAAAATAATGGTTTAATTTTAAAGTACACAGTATTTTAACACAGAAGATGATTTTTTACTGACTTACTTCAACTTGTTTAGCGTGGAATAAATTTTAAACAAGAGAAAATGGAGTTGACGCGAGAACATTTTCGCGCTATGATTTTCAACGATTCAAAGCAGGATTAAATCAAGAAGAATGCGTTCAACGGTTGCAATTAGCATTTGGTGATGAATTTCTAGCTCGTGCTACTGTATTCAGATGGTTTCGAGAATTTAGAAGCGGTCGCAATTTTCTTCAAGATGAAAAACACACAGGAAGGCCGTTGTCAGCAGTAATCCCGGATAATGTGTCTGCCATACCAAAAATGTTAATGGATGATAATCGCTGTACCTATCAAATGATACAGAAGGAACTTAACACTGGATCTGCAGCCATACACAAAATCATTCATGAAGAATTACATATGAAGAAAATAGTTTACCTTTGGGTTCCCCATAATCTAACTGAGCATCAAAAAGAGGAGCGTGTCAGAATCAGTAAGAAACTCTTAATATGCTGAATGATGGTGGCCACCGCATCATTTCTAAAATTATAACAGGCGATGAAACGTATATACCATTTTTTGACGTTCCAACACGTCAAAAAAGCAAAGTATGGGTCTTTGAAGATGATCCCATGCCGACAATTTTGAAAAAACAATGCGGTCTGAAAAAAAGTGATGTATGCCGTTTTTTTCAGAAGTATGGGATTGGTCAAAGCCATCAAGTTAGAAGGACAGAAGAGAATAACAGCAAACTGGTATATACCACTAAATGTCTTCGAGAAATTCTACAAGAACTGAATGTTAGGGGACTAATGCTTCATCATGACAATGCATCTTCACATACAGCCGGATTAACAGTTGAGTTTCTTAAACAAAAACAAATTAAAGTGATCGAACATCCGCCGTATTCACCTGATCTAGCTATGTGCGACTTTTGGTTATTCTTTAATCTAAAAAAGAACTTATGTGGACGTTGTTTTCATTCGGAAGAAGAGATTGATGTAGCTATAAATGCATTTTTTCATTAATTCGAAGAAATGAATTGATTGAGGCATTTAATCTGTGGAAAATTTGTCTACAAAAGTACATTGATGCTGGAGGAGACTACTTTAAACACACCTAAAATTTTGTAAGTATAACTTTAAAAACCTAGTTGTATCTCAAAAATTTCAGAGTGATCCTCGTAATATGGGTGAAAGGTTAAGAACAAGGGGTCTTCTGCTTGATTCCCATTTCCAATTAGGAAAATTTCCACCTGATGCCTACATCTAACTGGTAGAGCTTCAACTCTTGGCAAAGGCACATAAAAATATGCTGGAACAACATTCATATCAGTTATAAAAATTTATGTACTTTAATATGACTTAAGTTTATCAAGATGTGTTAGTCATAAGCAAATCATATTATATTCCGATAAGAAAATAGAATTACTGAAATGGTTTGGTCTGTTTGGGACTCAATGGTGATTTTTTGCACACAAAGGCAAATTAGACAGGGACCTACAGTTTAAAGTGGTTTCCAAACCACTATAAACATCCATGCCCAAGGTGACCATTCGAACTCGTGAACTGTTGAGCTGAAGGCCCTAACCATTTGGCTGCCTGATTGTCTGTTACTGAAATGAAACACTATCTTAAGATAGAATACAATGAATTAGAGTTGCAATTGTGTAAATGATCTTCACACACACCAATTAATCATTTGTGAAGCTAAATAGAAAAATCTATTCTAAATTTTTTAATTTAATTTCCCATCTTAGGGAGTTAAAAATTGAAATTAGTATGGAGTGAAATATTCATATATCATAATTTCTTTACAAGTAGATTAGTGTTATAAATATTTGATGCAATGCAGAAAAAGAGTTAATCCATGAACAAGAACATAATAAGCTTAATTATTAGCTGATATACACAATGATATATATTTGTATTATATTTATAATATTCAAGTTTAAAAAAATTTTTATCAAGTCATACAACTCTATATTTTATCATGGATATATCATTTATTCCTTAATACTTTTGATAATTTTCTGAATTTCATAATTCATGATTACATTTTAATAATATATTTAAAAATAAATTACCTTTTTCGGTTTGTTCCTTCCTCTTTCTTTTATTGGGATTAGGTGCAGTTGATTGCATGGATACATTTTCTTTACTTTTAAGGACTTCAGTTTGCTTGTTTACAAATTTAGACTTTTCCGTTTCTTTCTCCTCAGATGAAACTTCTTTCTTCTTTTCGACTATTGGAGCCTCCTTCTTTTCAACAATTAATACTTCTTTTTTCTTATCTGACACAGGAATTTCTTTCTTTTTATCAGGCATTATTCCATCCTTTCTTTTATCAGTAGTTGGAGACTCTTTCTTTTTATTCTGAATAGGACTATCAGTGCCAACAGCAACCTCTGTTTTTTCTACAGCAGTGGCATTCGGATTCGCAGATGGGCTAGATTTTTTATTCTTTTGCTTAACTGGTTTACTTTCCTTTGGTTCTATTATTTCAATTGATGGAATATCTTTCTTTTCAATAGACACAGAATCTGGTGTAGGATCACGCTCTGCTTTATCCTTCTTTTTATTAAGCCAACTACGCTTAAAAATTTTCTCTTTCTTAGTTTTCTTAAGCTTCTGCTGTTGTTCTTCTTCTAATTTACGTCTTTTCTGTTCTTCAATAACTTCTTCAAATGATTTTTCTTGAATACTAAATTTATAAATAAAAACAACAATTGAAAGGACAAGAACTACTCCTACAGCACCACTTATAATGGGAATAGTAAGTCCGGCAGAAAGTGTTGCTACATCCATATCGCTTAACTATTCAATTACCTAAAAATATATAAGAAAGTTTCAATCTGATTTTATGAACCAAAATTTTGTAATCGTTAAAATAATTTAATAATATTTAAAATACTAACAAAACACTAAAAAATAATAACAAATTTAAATACATTACCTTAAAAAACAGCTAATAAATAGCAATTTAAATGAGAGTTTTGTGTTTATTAAAATATTACTTGCCAAATGATTATCAAACAAGAATATGAAATTCATAACACAATTAACGATCGATATTTTATGCACTATAGGAATATTCTTAATTACCATTCATATTAAATATTTATAGAGTAATAAATAATAGTATATTCTAAGTGGAAAAACTTAGATCTATATCTAATTCACTAAAACAATAAAAATGAATTTAACAATTAAAATTTAAAAAGATATGATGTAATTAATATATCTATCAACATATATTAGACTGCAATAAGATTAAATCTTAACAAATTTTATATGAGAGAGTGAGAGAAATATGATAAATAATAAACATTACTTTGAAATGTCTTAATTACATATCCTGATCATTACTGTATTCAAGTCTAGTTTGAAAAAGTATAATGCTGCTGATATAAATTTTTAAAAGATTGTCATATTCTTTTTTTAAAATAATATTTTTTATATGAATAATGAAATATTTTATACAGTTTTGTTATATACATTACTATATTCAAAAATGTTTACATGTATATCAACACTTAAAAGTATTTGACTTTAAGCAAAAGATCTTTCTATACTGATTCAAGAATCAGTCACTGGGCATGATAAATAATAATTTAATATGGAAATCCATGACTGGAATTTTGTTTTTTAAATAAAGTTGCAATATTGTTTAAAGAAATGATTTTTCAACATTAACTCAAAAGTCAAAAATAGATAGACTAGAATATAGAAAGATTTCTTTAGAACAAATACTCAGATATAATTGTATAATCATTTCTTATATGGAATCAAACTATAACAAAATTACAGAATTTATGATACAACTTGCTTTTTCAATCAAAAATTTGCACATCACTATGATTAACAACAAATTGAAAAATATATTTTTATATTTAATTTCCTACTCTCATAAGCACTTCTTCCTAATTATTTCATACAAAAAACTTTCCTAACACTGTCCTAAACATCAACTGATAATTGTTTTGATATTAGCAATCATAATGTTACTTCAATACTCAATAAATTTAATGCATGCTTCATAAATGTCTAAACTGAATTTTTGATTTACATTCTTAATGCACTTGGAAAAAAATTTTAACAACCATAATATTTTATTTCTACAAAACAGCTACAGAATATAAACTGGAAATTAGTTTATACAAAAAATAAGTTTGAAAATAAATAAAAATTCCAAAAGATAAAAAGAGAAATCATGAATATTTTAAATTGCAACTTTTTCAACTAATCATTAGAGATGTATTGCAAAAAATAAAGTTACATTTAGCAGGCTTTATTATCCAATAAATTATATAATTTTAACATCAGAACACACGAATATTTTATAGCTAATCAAATTTATATATGTATATATTTTTTTCAATTCCAATATATAATTCCTTACTTTAAGGAAAATGCATGCAAGTACAATATTTCAAAAAAAAAAAAACATTTATTGCTTTAAGGACTCTAATTTCTTGTGATACAAATTATACACTTTAGTATAGCAACGTTATTACTCATTTAAACAAAACAAAAACATGCACATTTTTAGAAAAATTTACTACCTATAAAACAGAGCATGTACACAATTCCTAAATAACTTAACGATTAACAATAGTATATGCACATAAATTACTTCGCAAAAAATCGTACATTAAGTCATCCCTATGTAAACAAACTATTTTTTACTCAATAGATACAAACATTGCTAAACAGGCAGACTTAATTCATAATTCGGTGTACTTATAGGTTAGTTTCGATTTGAAACCAATAGCGTTAGATTCCAGATACTACTAAAGATTAACATATCAGTCAAACCCGCATACCTAAATAACCAGCTGGTCGCACCCACATATTACAACGTGGCCAAGGCCAGAGCAGAGGCCTCTGACTTGCCACGTTACAAAGCCGCCATCGTGATTGCAATTACTAACCTGTTATTAGCAATTCAATTAATTTTCAAGCAAAGTAATCAGAGATGAATCGTAAAAGATTCCATTAAATTATATGAGGCTCGATGCAGCTTTAATCAACGCGGAAATGGTCGATAATTGCAACTTAAAAATGACTAGTCGCTAAACCGGATAATGTCGGAGGGGGGAAAAACGTGCCAATATTTACAACTAAATATAACATCTAGAATAAACTAGCATAGCACATGAAACAAAATTTATATATATCGATTATTAGCAACGATCCATTTTGTGATTTTTTATTTAAAAATTGCTTTTATGATAAGGTGTTAGAGCAACATATTTTATCAGACTAAGCTACAAGGAGGAAAAATTATAACTTACCTTAGTTAATATGGAATAATAGAAAAATAAATCCTTTACAAAGAAATCGGGAACTGATTAAATGTAATAATTAATGAAACTTAATTAACCGCATTACCCCTCGGTGCCAGAAGGCATGCTTGGAAGGATCACTATCTGTATTGTGAGACGACGAAACTGATGTCGGTCTCATAACTCATTTGCTTGGAGGTTAATGCCATATGAAAAAAGGATTACTCTCATTGGTTCTTGCATATCACGTGACATGCAAAAGGGATGTTATTGGCCTTTAATAAGTCTAGTCGATGGTGACAACTTTGACAGTATAGTTTGCGAGTGTCCTGTGCGATCTGAATTTTTTTTATCGAGTTTTTGTTTTGCGGGAGAATCGGTCAGTGAGATTATGAAATTTAATTTTTTTCATTTTACCGTTTCCAGCGCAACTAGCGGCAACAAGTATTTCAAACTTGTCTCATTCGCTGTTTCACTACTTTTAAGTTTAGCTCATTTTCAAATGCAATAGTGCTTTGATGCAAACGTTCTCTTTTAACACTTAATCTACTGTGAGCATTTTAATTTGCAGAGGAAATCTATAATAGAAAAAAAATGACTGACAGACATTTTTTTCCTAAATAATATAGAACGCAAATATAGTTATATGCATTACATTTATTTCATAAATTTATGACAAAAATAATATTTAATTTAAAATTTTAAAAAAAATTACAGAAAACAAATTTTTTTTTGCGTTTTAATACTTTACTTCAAAATTCAATGAATAAAAAATGTCACCGCTATAAAATACATATTTAAAATGTTAGACTACTAATATTTTAAATATATATTAACATGATTACTAATTTTGGTCATGTTTTTTTAATTACATTAATAATTTATTAAGCATTCTTTAAATTACTTATTGATGTAACATTTATTTAGAATAATACATCAAAAAGTATATTGTTTGTTTACATCAAAAACTATATTGTTTTTACATATATAAGCTAAATTTAATATAAAAATATAAGATAGACAATTAAATCTAATGAATGTGTAAGACTGTAGATTAAACATAAAAAACATGCATTAGTTGCATTTTTAATGTAAAATTCAGGAAATATTATTACAAATATTTAATCATTATTGGTTATATTAAGCTTTCTTTCATATACATATATATATATATATATATATATATATATATATATATATTGTTTTATTTTTTTGTTATATATATATATATATATATATATATATATATATATATATATATATATATATATATATTGTTTTAGCATTAAAAATTGAAACTAAAGTTCCAGCTAAAGCTGGGTTTATGTTTAACTTAAGAAGCTTTAGCTTTGAGCCAAATTCTCTTGATAAGTCTTATATATGTATATTCCCAAAACGAAATCATTTGAAACGAACAATTAAACGTATATAAAGGTCCAATAAGCTTTCATCGAAGAAAAATCTCTAGTTCCTTTGAGGGTATACAATTTCATTTTCCTAAAATATTAAAAAAAAATGAAGCAAGCTTTATAATCTTAAATATGTAAATTAACAATTCATAGATATTTAGTTGTTGTATCATGAGAATATTATCAGAAGAGATAAAATCATATCATAGAATTCCAAAGTCTGATTTAAAAAAATAGTCACAAAGTTACAGACTGACATTTTAATCATAGCCATGTGCCTTCCCTTAAAATGATAAGTGTTAGTTTAGTTTTACTGATAAAAGTTCCAAAAAATAAATATATATGATATAGTGTTCTGAAATGTATATCTGCTCCTTCAACGAAGAGAGAAAGCGATTATCTTAAAATAACTAAAAACAGGAAAATTCTTAGAAAAAAATATCTCTCTTGACAAATTTAGACAGAATAAAATTTCTTTTTCAACAGTTAATAATAAAATGATCTATCACTGAGGCAAACATTTTACCGTAAAAAATGTACTGGGTATTAAAAAAATACTTTTGATTATTACACAACACAGTGTTTAATTTTGTCTTTCATAAATACTATTTTTGTAGACGAAACACATATTTATAAATGTTAAACATATTTTTATATGATAAAAAAAATACATACAAATGTGTGTTCAACATTTAGTAAGGTCCAGTGATCAACGAATAGAAGCGAATGAGCAAGAAATAAGTTAATGATAATATAAGTAAGTAAGTGTAACTTATAAAAATATATTATCATTTATACACGTTTTCCGTATTGATTTACGTATTTTATTCGAATCTAATGACTCAGTTTGAAATGAACAAAAGTATTTTTTATTTATTTATTTATTTATTTTTTTGCATGAATCAATTGATTAAGAACTTCTCTCCTTTCCTTCTCTCTCTATCTCTATCTCTCTCGGCAACTCCTCATCCTTTCTCTTAAAATTTTTAGAATTTCAAAATTTTTAGAATTTTAATATTTTTTTCTTACTTTGACTTTTTATTCTCTCTACAAGGTATTGCTTGGAAATTTTAAGTAATAATAGGTATTCTGTCTTCAACATAGAGTTCTGATACAAGGTCACAACACTATTCCCTGATATATTCTTGTAATCTTGTATTAAAATATTATTGAAAAATAAATAGTGTTTCTTTTCTTAGCGCTTTTTCGGGAAAATAGCTTGAGTTGTAAGCGTAACAAATTTAATTCACAATTTCAGCATATGTTTCCCATCCATTGTTTACTTACAGCATAAAATGTATAGAATTTTTGAGGATATTTAATAATTTATAACATAATGTAGTTTATTAATAATTTGTTTTAATATATTATATATAATAATTTTTTATATATAATAATTTATTTTGGACTCTTTTTCAATTATTTTAAAAATTCAAAATGACACAAAGTTTTGTAAATCGAGTGTTTCTTGAACGAAAACAATTTCTCATCACATATTGTTCCCTTAAATCTTGGGATGGTAAAGATACACTTTGTGACTTTCCTGTTCCCCTTTTTTCGAAGCTTTGTGCGACCGCAGCGTTTACATGCCATGTAAAGTCGTAATACAAGATCATGATGATTTATAATCCGCATGATCGTGAGATGTGTTTTCTTTCTTTCTACCCTTCTTAGACTTTTGTAAATTTCGATGAAAGATAAAAGAAACTTTTGTTAAGATTTATTTCTGTCTCTTAATATTGAAAAGTCACTTTAGTAGCTCCTCCTCTCGCAAAATGTTTTAGATTTGTTTCTGTAAAGTAGATGACGTATGATTAATAGTTTTAATATGTTATGAAAATAGAGTAAATAACTCCTTTATTATCATTATAGAGCTGAATTTTTAATAACTTAAAAAGTCATGAACTTCTCTCTGCACATATACAGTTGCAAACAAGGAAATAAAATTTTTTAAGGAGGATTAATTAATAATAAATTTAGAGTTAATTTTTTTTTAGTTAAATCCTACATTTTATTACTACTGTTGCACTATATTATATTTAAGATAACTTCAGTAATTCGTCAAAATTAAGAATGAGATATTTCTGATATTTAAGTTTCATTGGTTAAATCTTGCAAAAAAATTTATAAATAAAAAATTTAATTGAGCTCTATTAAAACATATCAATAAAAATTATAGTATTATAGTGAAAGAAATTATTTTATTATTATAACATGACGACGAATCAATCAACAAAATCTGATTGATTTATTGATAATTTTTAATTAAAAATTAGTTTTATTTACATTATGGAATTTAAAATGAAGACAGTAATTGTTCACAATTGTGAAATCCTACATTTTTAGATCCTACATGATAAGAGACATTTAGTAAATATTTTGTTCATATTTTATTAAAAATTCAGAAATTCTGTGTATTGGAAAATTTTGTTGATTTAAATTAGTGGTAGTCAATTTTTAAATGCATTCATATCATACTTATGAATATTTGTTAGTTTTAAAAATTTCTAAATGCCAACAAAAATTTTTAGATGCCAACACATGCAGTAATGTAATTAAATGTTTTGACAAAGTATTACGTACTATATTATTACTTAATGTATGTTATCTTAATTTATTTCTTTTGAGATGTATAAAAAATCTTATTTACGTTATTATGAATATGTTTTGAAATTTTATTATTTATATGAATATGTTTTGATACAATGATCAAAACATATTCCTTGTATCACATAACATGGAAATTAGTTGTGTCAATGTTGGGTATAAAAGCTTATTTTATACTCCATAATAAATTTTATCTCCAAGAAGTGGACAGCTTGATACTTTAATAATCAAAGTAAACATTTTCTCGAATTATTATGTAGAAAGTATTTAGTTCTTATCATTTACATAATCTTTGAAATTTGATCGTTTCTATTTTTTATTATGGCTTGATAATAATTAAATGCCAAATTCTCTACTAAAAGGAACCAAGTAAATTCCTATTCGAGTTATAATATATATATGAATTTTTTACATCTTCCTATTGTCTAAGATGTATGTATCCTTAATCTAAGTATATCCAGAGCCTCACTAAGACAAGGGAATAAGCGGCAGTTGCTCAGGGTACACACATCAAAAGGAGCTCCAAATCGAATAGAAAGTTTATTTTAACTTTCTTTCTTTTAACTAACTTTTTTTAAAAACAAAATAATAATTCAATGTAAAAATATGTCAGCTTTATGTTAGGTTTTTTTCATTGATCTATTATATGAACATTTGTGGTATAGTTCTTCAGATGTGCTATATCTTTTTAATGATGGACATAGAATTGTTAGAAAATCAATAAATCGACAGAACGATATTTCGTCTGACCGTTGTAGGAGGTACTTGAAAGATATTTTAGGATCTAGTTAATTTTCTTTTTTTATATCCATAATGAGGTGAAAAATTAAAATACCTAAATAAAATTTACGTTCTTTATTACTGAACTAGTGAAGCAGGGGGGGCCCCTAAGGAAGTTTTTGCCCCTGACCCCAATTAGGCTTAGTCAGGCCCTGAGTACATCATCAAAATAATTATACCTGATTACATTAAAGATATTCACCTGTAATGTAAGTATAGAATAGGAATAAAAGTAACTTCCAATTATATGCATTTTTTTTTATTTATTTTTTTTTACAGTTGTATGCCATACTAATTTTTTAGATATTATTTTCGCAACTATTTGCTTTATGATGAAATGCATTTAACATTTTTTTAATACTTATTACCTTCAATGTGTTTAAAACCGAATATGAGATATTTGCTCGTTTTTGAATTTCACTTGTCGAAATATTCATAAATTTCAAATAAGATAGTATAATTGTAATTTATGTATTAGGTGCATACCATAATTTTACTTTTTTTTTTCACATCAGTTCTTGAAGAAATACCATAAATGTCTTAATGTATTCTTGGAAGAAGTTTAGTATTGATCAGTAGCAGTAATTTTTCAGGAATTCAAATTCAGGTCTCTGAAAAAAATTACAAAAGTTTGCGCCTGTTTAGTATCTATCATTTTTTTTTTTAAGAAAATATAGTGGGAAAACATACATTTTATGTGAGTTTAGTAATAACAGTGTTCTATATATAAAACTAAAATGTATAGATAGGATTATAATTATTTGGCTGATCTCCGTTGGTTCTACATATATAAACGGAAAAAATCTAGTTACAAATATCCATGGTGAAGTATGTAGCGAGGGATAAAATCTGTATGAATTTGATCTTGAAACAGTATCTTTTAAGTTAAATTTACTGTTTAAGCATTAATTAGTAATCCTTGAGCTGAAGCAAAAAAACTAGAAATAAATAAGAATAAAATGATTGT
This sequence comes from Latrodectus hesperus, assembly GCA_037975125.1. Taxonomy (NCBI): domain Eukaryota; kingdom Metazoa; phylum Arthropoda; class Arachnida; order Araneae; family Theridiidae; genus Latrodectus; species Latrodectus hesperus. The sequence goes on from CM075850.1 coordinate 30,652,913, forward strand.
GGATTATTCATGAATTCTTCTCCGAATTGTTAGCTGAATGGTTACATTTTGATCTTCATTTCAAGAATTCATGGGTTCGACACCTCCTTCAGCTATGGATGTTTGTCGTAGTTCGAAATCTGTTGTTTAAGCCATCAGTCCTTATCTAATTAATGTTTGTGAGGGAAAAAAAAGCCTATTAGGTGACAAACAAACACTGAATTCTGCTTTTTCCATCCGCAGAGTACATTATTTAAGACAGAGCTGGAGTGTGAATACAACATTTTTGGCAGTATGGACAGAAACAAAATGTGTGTACCAAATCATTTCTTAAAATTAGTCTCTAATCATGTCAAATATATAAATTTTTTATTTATTTATTACTCCTAGAATTTGTCGCTCTGAGTAGTTATTTATTTTTTCACAATATAGAACTGATCTTAATTCCGAATAATAGCATTTGAAATAATAGGAAGTTGAATTTTGGAATTATATTAAATAAAAGTATACTGCAATTTATTATAATTAATTAATCTTCTCTGATAAGTTTCATTATTTTTAAATTTATTATATTCAAAAATTCTTTTCAGTTTTCATTTATTCTTATAATATGTGATGTTTCAAATGTCTTTTCAAAAATATGAAATTTATGTTCAGACTGGAAATATAACTCGATGAATGACTTTTTTTCATCAGTAATATAAATGTTATTATATTTATTTAAAAAGAATTTTAATAAAATTTCCTTTTAAATTTATATGAAAGTTATATTTGTAAAAAAAAATTTTTTCTTCTTTAAGTTATTTCTAGTTTTACTTGTATTTTTAAAATATCTCTTATTTTTGTTGAACTTAGAAATAATTTCGATGTTTCTATCCATTTCACTTTGAATTACAATAATCCTAACTGATCTTTTATCTTAATCTTGAAATTCAATCAAATAATAACAACTTACAGCAATAATTCTGATGTATTTTATTTTTTAGTGGTTTTACTTCATTAATTTCCTGAAAAATAATCTATACAAAAACTTTTTTCCATGCTTTTAATGAAATAATTACATATTTTTACAAAGATTGGGTTTTAATAACGTATTTATGTTTTGCCATAGTTGTCTTTACTAAGAGAAAGATCTATGTTTTACGGATCTACAACTTAAAATCTCTCCAAGGGTTTGATTTGTAATAATCTTAAAAACGAATACGAAGAAGACTCATCAATGATTTCTTGCACAAGTTTATCTATAAATGGTTATGTGAAAATGCGTAATAACTGTTGATGCAATACAAGGTAGAAACTTATGGATCACAAATATGATAAATTATTATGATATAACTAATACCAGTGTACCGAAAATTGCAATATTTTGTTGACAGTATCATTTAGGTACTAAAATATCTGTATCAATATTTTATTCACAAGAATATTGTAATTGATAAAAAAAATGTAATAAAGCTTTCTTCATTAAAACGCTTCAATAGAAATTTTTAAAACAATTTCGATTATTGTAAAATTACTCATCTGAACAACATAAATTTATTGAAAACATTATTTTCTGTTTCTGAAGATATAATTTGTATCAGAAAAAATGTTTTAGTGTTAAATATTGATAGTGTTCTTTTATATAGATATCTTATATAGATATCAAGCGTTTCTTAAGATCAAGAAAATAGTTTTACATTTGACACAATTCATGCATATGTAACTGTAGTATTTCCTTGTTGTGCAGTGTTCTTTTGCGGTGGTTGTTTTCAAAAAGTGTGTATGAAAGAAAGTTTTCAGGAAGAGATTGTGTGAAATATCAGAAAGATTTGTAAAAAAAATGAGAAAATGATGCAAAATCAAAATTTGCCGCCCCATAAACTGCATTAAATTTGACAAAGTTCATTTATATATATAAAAGTAATTTTTCACAATTATCTAATATACTCTTCAGGTGGTTATTTTCATATCCAGGAAGAAAATTTTAGGAATGGGAAAAAATTTTTAGGAATAATTTATTTTAAATTCAAATTTTAAAAACTATTAAAAAATATTTAAAGAAATGCAAAATCAAAATTTATCACCCCATAAATTTCATTAAATTTGAAATAATTCATGTATTTATAACAGTAATGTTTCATAATTATCTAATATACTGTTGCTGTGGTTGTCTTGAAATCCGGTACAGGAGAGAAAATTTTAGTAATAATTTATTTAAAATTCGAATTTAAAGAAAAATGTGTGATAACAATACATAATCAAAGTTTTGCACCCTTTAAGCAAAATATTTCATCGTTAAACAATGAAGCAACAATTGAGATTATGCTGAGATAGAATATTAAATAAAACTACATAAAGAAAAACAACTAAGAAAGTGATTCATTATACTTTATTCAATGATTTTATTTGTACAGAAAATACATATGCTAAGAAATATTCATTAATGTGTTATATTTTGTAGCAGCAGCCACATCTTATTCTAACCGAGCTATTTTAAGAAACCTCGTGAAGAGTTTTGAAAAAACGATTACTTTCAGCAAGATGTAGGATCGTGATTAACCAAGAGAAGGAAGTAATTTTTGACTTCCCAAGAATCAGAATCCAGACCGTCTGACCTGGTAGCTCTTTTATTGTGCACAGTTGAGACTAAGATTGAATAAAGTCATTGATCAACTTGCTTATGAAATTTCTATAAAACTAAATGTGCTTAATTTAAGAATGTAAGAAATTTCTATGTACCAAAATTATTTTGAAACATTTACAATTTTTACAAAGTACTGAAGAACACTAGTTCACAAATGAATTGATGTATTAAATAAATAAACTATTATTTTAAATAAATGCAAATAAGTTAAAATTTTATTATAAGAAGAAAAGAAATTCATTCAGTAAAGCTATATTCTGTTTTATGCGTACGAAACATAAGTTTAAGGGAAAAAACTTAAGAATCATTCCTTTTTTACACCATATTACTACCCTATGCCCTTAGATAATTTCATAATTTTTAATATATTTTAATATGTAATTTAAATAAATTTAAATTTCATTACTTTTTACTTTGTTAAGCGAAAAGTTTATTTCTTAAGTGCCCTGTTATTTATTAGAAAACTCACGTGTATATGTAACTCTATATAAGGTAATAAATCTTATGCAGTAACAAATATTTAAAATAATATACTATTTTCTTTATTTTTCATGGTTCATACTTATGAGAAATAAATTGAAAAATAATTTCGAAACACAAATAATTAATAATAAAAAAATATAAATGAATAAAATAAAATTAAAAATAACCATTTCGTAGGTAAACAACAAAGATGTCGAGATTTTTAAAAACAAGCAACCTCTTGTAAGGAAAAATTAAATTAATCTTAGGATTATTTTGAGAGCAATTTTCACACTAAAATTTCTTTTTTAGTATGAAAATCTCTAATGAAGTCCATAACATCAAGTTTTAAATTTTCTTTAATGAAAAATTTAAAAATTCCAAATGTGGGTAACAACGTCTCACAAAGCCATAAAAAATTAAATTCATTTAGTTTTTCTTTCAGCATTCTTGATTCTTTTACCTTCAAAATAGAATTATTTTATTTTCATATTCTCTTCATATTTATATATGCGTCTCTCCATCAAGGCGAGGTACGCAATCCAGTTTATCCATTTAGAGCAGACACGTCTTTTCTGTGAGAAATTTGATCAGCTGGCTGATTCGTGGCTATGGCGACCTTGATTATCCGTGGGGAGCTTGCTCACTATCTCCTGTAAATCGAGGAAAGAGCTGGAAATAGCTCCAGTATTGCGCACTCGCATCAAGTTCTTTTCCTCCCCTCCCTATCGGAAGCAGATTCTAATCGGAAAGAGAATGATAAATTGATACGCGCTATCTTCCATCTGCAAAATCCACTGGTCGAATGTCATGAATGAATGATTCAGCATCTTTATCTTTCCTTCCTCCGGAATCTGCAACAACGAGGGCATTTTTGGAAGGGGTAACAGTCTGGGAATTCGTAGGCTAACAAGTGTGTGGCGTTCCTGAGCATTAGTGTCCCCCTCAAGTTTCGTTGCCATTTCTTTTAAGTTTAAGCCCTCTCTATTAATATTTAGTGATAACTTAGTACTTTAATTACACTTCACATTTTTTCTTTGATTCAAATTTGCTTAACTTTTCTTGGGCCAACGAAGCTGTTTGGTAAAGTCATCGTTTTCGTCCCGACATTATATCAGGTTTTGTTTCGACCATGGCCAAAATCATCACATCACGATGACTTTTAAACCTTCAAAATCACTTTGTATAATTTTATATGAAATTAATGGCTATCTCTCTAGTTTTTACCTTACAAAAGCATGATTACATTTTGATCTTGTAGTGCAGAAATTAGAAATAAAGACATCAATTTGGCATTAGTAGATTACAGTATAAAACATTATCTTAGAATGTTTTTTGTTGGTATGTATCCCAATACATCATCAACAGTTTATATATTGTGTAGTAGATTACAGTACAAAACATTGTCTTAGAATGTTTGTTGATAGGTATCCCAATACATCATCAATATATATATATATACATATATATATATATATATATATATATATATATATATATATATATATATATATATATATATATATATATATATATATATATATATATATATATATATATATATATATTGTGTAGCTGTATTGTTTTGCATCAGCATGTTTTCCTGTACATAGCCCTGAATTAGGCTCTACGAATCAGATAGAAGCAGCCTAGTGGAATCCTCGTGATTTGGAAGCAAGAACCAAGCACAAGACCCCCAATACTTGGCCTTCTACTCTCTGAGGTATCATTTCATTTGGAGGACATTGCGACCATCACCTATTTAGCGTGTCCCAGCTACCTTTAGTGAACATGACATCTTCTGTTAAACCGGGATTCTAACTAACTACCTTCCGATAATGAGAACGACGCCCTAACCAACCAGGCCACCACAGCCCTGTAACTGTAGTATGATATAAAAAAACAAACAAATGCAAAATAATCTACAGTCTACACTTTATTTCACGAATAATATAAAATATGAATTCAATATAGAAAACGAGCAATATGAATTAATCTTGCATCTGGTGTGTGCTTTAACTAAATTTGAGCAATCATTGTATATTTCCTATTATAAATTTAAAGCAAAAATTATAAATCAAACTTTCAAAGTAAGCAAAGTTGTAAATTGTAAAATAAGCTTCAATTTATAGTACAACATCATTAATCAGGAAATTCTTGACAACGATATGGAAGAAACGTAAAAGATCCTGGTAAACTGCTCAAATACTAATTGGATATTACACATTTATCATGTATCTATTCTAGTCATAAATTTACAGTTCTAAAATTTTAATGTAAAAATGGACTTCTGAAGGATAGTTGCTTCTTAAAACTTGTTAATATATTAAATGAGGTGATTTAAGACCAACATGTTTTAAGTAAAAATTTATTTGGTTTTTCGCTATTAATTTTACTGAAACATGTTACTTTTCGTAAGCAAAGAATTAATTTGACAGGAACATAAGATTCAAATTAAATACGAACATTCATGTCAGCACAATGATAGTTGAAATAATCCGAAGTATTTATAAATTAGGCACTAATTTTTCTTCAGTAGATTAATTTTAGACTTGTGCATGGATAAAAAATAATATTAATGAATCCTCTTGTTTGTTATAAAGGGCTTATTTTATCATCTTTATAATCCAAGTTTTAAATAATACTTTTAAGCAACAATATATCAAACTTATGTAGTTATGCCATGTTATATATCGTCATATATGGATGGTTTCGCATTGCATGCATCATCATGAAGAAACTTTTCTCAATTTTCGGTAATTTAAATTCAAATATACTACAGAAATTTTAGTGATAATTTTTTAACTGTCTTTTTAAATTATTTTATTTAGATTTTCCTAGTTTATCACTGTGCCAAGTGAACTAATAAAATGAAAGAGAGAAATTACTAGCTTTAAGATATAACAGCTGCGTGTTTCTACAAAAATATACGAGAAACATTTCCATATCCTAGAGATTAAATGCCATAGATTTGCATTGTGAAGAATTTATGGTTGATGGGAACATCAACATGAATCATTACAGTTTTATTTTTGTTTGTTCTAGAAAATGCGCCTCGCCAATTTTTACAAATATATCATTTTCATGATACTGCGATCAACAATTTTATAAAAAAAAAAAATTCTTTCTAAAAGTGGAATTAATGTAAAGTAAAGCATTTTTTATTCTTTAACTGATTTCTATGACTTAACAAGACATTTTCCCATTTTTTCCAAAATGAATTGATTTGACAATTAATTTGATAAGATATAGTAATTTGTTACCTATTTCCAGCAGATCATTTTTGCAGACTGAAAATTCGCTAAGGACAGCCAATCATCTTGTAATTTTGAATCACGGTAATGTAAAGATATCGATTTCTAAGCCTGCATCTTTCTCTACTCGCCAAGTCAAACTAGATCTTACCAGCTAAACAACATTGGATCTTACGGAGCTTTTGATATACATATGCCATTTCTGCAAGACAGATCATGGGCTGGTTCAGGTATAGAATTCACAACTTTTTGGGCAAGAGAATGGTGCCTTTTCCTACAAGGACAGTACGACCCCCATAAATATTTACTAATTATTTGCATGAGTAAGATATTTCCATTACAAAAAGATGAATTTAAGTAATTTAAAGCTCTCTTATAAAGGACTAATGATAATTCAGTCTCGGGGGAAATTTTTAAAATTAAAATCTAAATGCAAAGTACAATTAATATACTTTATTGCTGATCTTATATTTTTAGTATGTGAATTTACTCGATATTATCAGCTCATTAAGTTTTTATAGCATGTTGATAAAATAAATAGAAAAAATTAAAGTATATCGTTGAAATTATTATAATACAAATGATAAATATATCGTTGATTAATAAACATTCGAAATAAATAAATATTAGTGAATATGTCATAAAATTTCTTCGAGGAAAATAATTTTTCAAATTCAAATGGCAACTTCACAGCCTATGCCTACTGTGCTTAAATGAGGTTTTATAAAATCCATCTGTTTTAAAATAAATACGAATTCCCACATCAGCTGTTACGTCAGAGATTACAGGGAAATTTGAAAAAGTGACTTTATGCAAAAAATCAAGCTACCAGAACATAATGATGAAAATATACTATTTGAGTTCTCTCTTCTTCGTTAGCCATTGCCATACCGCCCATTAGGTATTTATGATTTAAAATTCAAAACTGCTAAAATTTGCCTTTTTATTACTTATTCATAACCACATAAAAAAATCTTCTAAATAGTAACATATCTATTAATGTAGACTGCTGAAAAATGAATCATTTTTTTCAATAGAGGGCATCCTGCAAAAATGTAATTTTTGCCCTTTTATTTAAGGAAATCAAAACATCTAATAATTTATATACAGTTAGCAGTTAAAAAATGATATTTATTTCTCAATTAAAGAAAAGGTGTAATAAACATAAACATTAGCTTTTTGCATAGGTAAACAAAATTAAACTGGTAATTGATACTGAATTACTAGTAATGAATAAAACTAAAAATAATATATATGACACTTGATGATTTAAATATATGTTATTATTTATGATGTTAATCTGGGAAAAAATCTGAGTGTTTATATATATATATATATATATATATATATATATATATATATATATATATATATATATATATATATATATATATATATATATATATATATAAGGGTCAACAATATCACCATAATGTTAATTTGTATTGTACGAAAATCTGCGTATGTTGACCTATATATGACAAATATTATTGGTATAAATATAAATGTACATTTATATATATATGTGTGAGGTCATTTATTATATTTTTGAAAGTGTGGTGTTTTATTGAATAATATAAATAACTAGCCTTATATTATCTCTTGCAAAAGTTTTTTTTAAAATATATTTAGCTGCCATCCGTTGAAAAACTGAATGTATAACTTCCTTTTACACATTTAAGTGTTAACATCCGCTGGTAAGCTGAGTGCGAAAAAAAAATTTTCTACCTCTAATGAAATGCAATTGAGATTTGCTACATTCGTTTTGTGAATTTTACGGCTATGCATTTTATCGTTATATTCCATATATAAATCGTTCTTTTATGTATTTTCATATTAGAGAAAATGACAAAATTTTACATTTTCACTTTATTGTTCATGATTAACAATAACACCTAAAATGTAATGATGCAATATTTACACATAAAAAATTCTTTATTTGTAGTTCGACATAATAGAGAAACGTTTTCAATATCAAAAGATTTTTTGTAGTCTCAAAAAATGAACTTAATTGATTTTAGTACGAAAAGACTACTTCAAGGAACAAGTTCAATAAAATGAATGAAAATGCTATAGTTAAATTATTTACATAAATACTAGAATTTCTCTGTTTTAAATATTATGAAATGTTACTAAATATCATGTTCAAAATAGAATTTAAAAGCATAAATTACACAATAAAATTATAATATTTAAATTAAAAAAGCAAGATATTAATTAAATAAAATTATTCTTATATTATTATGAAGAAAAAATTGCAACGAGCATAAAAACAGTTTCAATATACATCTAAGGATTTTGGGGAGCTAGAAACAAAAAAATATTCTTTATATATATATATATATATATATATATATATATATATATATATATATATATATATATATATATATATATATATATATATATATATATATATATATATATAAAGTATGAAATAATCTGAATAGAGAGAGAGAGAGAGTAAAATTTGAAACTGTAGTTTCGTTCAATAAATAATAATATAATAACTATACAAGTCTCCATTATAAGAGTACACTGTATGAGTTTATTTTATTTTATTTTTTTATTCTATTTTATTTATTTTTTTAATAATGGATAACACAATGGATTCTTATTCTGAAAAAGGCTAATGTTTCATCAAGCATCATTATTTTCTTACTCTAGTATATAGAATCGTCATAATCTCTCGTATAAAAATTATCAAGTAAAATTTAAAACTTTCTTTTCTTCAGCTGAGAACTTGACAATAAAAGATTAAAAAATGTACAGGAAAGTTTCTATCATTAACTCGAATTAAATCTATTTATATCCTGGTGTTTACTTTGAATCATTAATCTATTTTCTTGGAATTTCCGTTTGAAATTTATGAAACGGATGTTTCTATTCTAGGATTTTGCCAAATAATAAGTCTCGAAATTCGTTTTGTACGTCAAAATTTAGTAAAATACAAAATAAACACAAAAATAAATATATATATTTTTTTAATAAAATCTACTTTTCTCGCATTTTATTTGCCTAATGACCATAACTAGAATTGGATAGTATCGAAATTCGTTACGAATTTATACTACTTTAATAAGACTTTGTTAGTTCTGTTTTAAATTAGAAACAAATCTCATGTATAATTGACATATTAAAATACTTTCCTGAATCAGTAGTAAATAGGTAGCCATAAAATGGAAAATGATATTTTTTCTTTTGAAATTCAGAGCAAAAAAATCAGATAAACTAAGTGAAATTTTTTCGTTATCAACTATAATTTAATCATAAACCTATAGCAAATTTATCATGTTAGAACTTGATTAATCTTAATTTATATGTGATCCAAGCGATCCGAATTAATGAAAGTTCAGATTAAACAAATTAACTATAAATTCAGTTAAAAATACATAAACAAACAATTGAACAAATAAATATTGCGTTTTGAAATCAAGGGAATAAAACATAAAACTGAATGAGAGAAAATTAAGTATAGCATGTACAAACATTATTTTACTATACATTGTATATACATACATTATTTTATTTATACAACAAGCATCCTTTAAAAAACTACTTTGAACATGTTCCAGGTTCATCTTCCCTAATCACACTTGAAACGCTCACTGGTTGAAAGAATTTACAGATCTTTTGTTGTCTTACTTTAGCAGTCATTTCTTGAATAATTAACTAACGAAGAAGTATGAAGATGACTCGCTTTTTATTTATACAGTACTTACATACATATGTATCTATGTCTGTTCATCTAAAGAGTTATCCGGATTAAGCGAAGTCCGGTTTAATATTGTCCGGATTAATGAGGGTTTTCTATAGCTGATCTTATGATTATTTTACCAACTTTGGCGCGTTTAGGCAAATCTTTAAGATTCGAACTAAAAGATTTTGGAACAACAAGCTCTTCCTATTCCTGTAGCTCGTACAACTTAATGCTTTCTACCATAAAGTCAGTTTTAATTTGAGAATTACTTTTTGTATTTGTGGAAGGTTCTTAATCAACGATACAACAGTTTTTCCTGTGAATACTTTTAAGTAATTATGAAGGATGAACACACAGTGAATTCATTCGCAGTTTGTACAATTTCAAAAATCACAAAATCGATTCTACATATGAAAAATAAATATAGCAAACATCTCATATAAAATATTACCCATGAAAACTATTAATTATATGCGTAAAGGGTTGTGGTAGTACACCCTTTTTTTCGACAAAGGTCTTAAAATCATCTTGTCTTTGCATGTTATCCAATAACTAAACCATAAAAGTTAAAGATTTTTAAAAATAAGACTTAAAAAATTATGAATATAATCATAAATTAAGTGTTACGTTTAAGAAACTTGAAATTGAAAGGATTTTTTTATTTATTTTTAAGTAAAAGCGCTTTTTTCACGTTGTATTTGTTACAGATTCATCCTGCGAATTCTAAATTCATTTGATGATGAAAATATGATATTGATCAGTAATCTATTTATCCTAGTTATGTCAAAAATGTTCCATAGTATTTTTAAAAATTTTTCCAGACTATTTTTAGTAAATTTTAGTTCAAGATTTGGGAAAATATTGATGCACAAAGTACAAATATAAAGGAACAGAGTCATATTATTGAAGGGCACTGTGGTCAAATAATGTATTGAACGTTTTTCTGCATTTCAATTCATCTACATATCTGATAGTTCGAAATAATTTCTTTCCTTTCTTTCTAAAATGAATATGATCGTAGTTCATCAAAGAAATATCCCACATGACAAACAAAATATACACTTTTTGTATCCCCGACAATTATAGAGTGAATAGCTCATTTTTTCTACACCATAAATACAGAGCCCAACTTAGTCCAATTGAGACCAGAGACAAAGATTTCTTTCTGGGCTTCATCTGTACTTCTATTTTAGTAATGAAAAACATAACTTTATGGAGGCATTTACATTTTTCACTTCATTGTAATAATAAAAAAATGACTAGAACCTAAAATCTTTTAGTAAACATATCACATTTTGAGATATGTAAAAATACACGCAGGCTTTTGATTGGCCAAATTTGACCATCGTAACTGCGAAAATTTATCTAAATTCCGTTCCAGAAAGCCATAGATTTATGTGTAGATTTTTTAGTGTTCGTACAATAAATTAGTGAAGACGCTAGCACGAAATTGGCTGATACATTGCACTGATATTTTGTTTGAAAAAAAGTTCATTGAAGAAGAAAACGTGAGATGTCAATTCGATTTGGAACCCCTAGAATGTTGGGGCCTGGGTGTCTTGTATACCCCTGCCGCCTTGTATGTTCCTGCCTTAGGCAGGCATCTTTTGAATAAGGGGAAGAGACTACTCCAAGTTGATATTCTTATATTTTTCGCTATTTTAGCACTTTTTGGTACAAATGTGGGAGGAGTTTGCGATTCATCTCTAAACTCCATTGTAGTGTAATGATTTTAGAATAATTCCATGCGATTCAAATAAAGTTTTATTTAGCAATTAACAATTGGGATAAAACCCGCTTTCAAACAAGCTAACAAAAAACTAGTGGACGTACGAACTACAACAAAAGTGTGAAGTGTTTATTCCACGGCCTTTGGGGTTGTTGATGCATTTGACGTAAGGAAAAATTAGCTAACTTTCAAAGCCATTTTTGTCACTGTTTTAAAATTTAGGAAAATTACTAATTAAAAATTCTCAGCATTGTACATGAAAGAACAGTTCGAGCTATTTGTCACAATTCGACATAAAATTTGCTTTATCCTTTTAATGACAGTACTTCAATTTTTACATTTACATCTTATTAAATTATGAATTTCGCTAAGTCCATCTTGAAACTACTATTCTTTTCTTAAATTCCATCTCTTATGATATCTTCATTTCTCTACATTTTATCAGCAGCAGAACCATTTGAATGATGGAACAGGAGTACTTCGTCTTTGAATAAAATATTCATTCGTAGGTAAATCAAATTCTAGGAAATCTTTGGCATATGTGTGTGTAATGTATACTTGTATGTGCATGTGACAGCCTTGATGACTGAGTAGCTTCAAGCCGCTTCCTTAAAAATCAACAAACTAGAAGCATCACTTATCCTGGGCAGCGACTGATAGGTTGACCACATTCTCCCTCAGTGAGTTACTGGAACACTGTAAGTTGAGAGCGTGTCCAATTTCTTCTGTGATGATCAAAGTTCTTCCAGTAGCGTAGAGTGAGAGTGGAGATTATGGTAACAGCTCAGGTGTCTACTTTGTCTACTCACCATGGTTCGAAAATACGAGGCGCTAGGAACCAGGCAAATATTCAAAACCTGTTTACCCTAGGTACAGACAAGAGTTTCCTGCCTTACTATGTATGCATCTGCGTGTGCTTGTGTAGTGGTATGCAATTACAAAATCAATGAATTTAAAAAAAATTGATGAAATATGTAGGAAAATTTTTTTTCAATTTGTTGAGAGCAATCTTGTGACATATGAACTGAGTTTTGAATATTGGCTTTCTAAAAAATCACGAATGCGAGCTTTACAACGTGAAATTAATAGTTTGTAGCATTCTACTATCAGTTGAACAACGCTCAGTTAATCAGTACATTCTATTTTCATTTGAACGGAGCTTAAATGATGTAAAATGTTCTGTTAACACAGTTAAGTTATTAATTTCCTACGGACCCTTTCTTTGCATGATCAAGAGAACCAACACAACTAATATTCTAAATAAATATCATTGTATACTGCACATCACTTAAATGAATAGTATCTAAAGATGATTGGGTTCCTGTGAATAGAATAACATTGGGTTTCTAGATTGAGTCCCCTTAATATTAAAAATCAAGCAACATTCCAGTGACACAACACTATCTACATCGAAGACTTCAAATTTAAGTGTAAGATCTGCATAAATAATATTCGTTTCGGGCACCAATGCTCCAACGGTCTTTCAAATCAAGTTTTACTCAATATAATCCGTGAAATGTAGCAGTTTCCAGTGTTTTTTCACTAACACATTTTCATATTTAAAAATTTCTTATTCTTTATTGCAGCAGAAACATATTTTTATTTGATAATAACATGGTAATTTATCAATGATAAGACTGCAATGGTTTTAGAACAGATTCTGCTTGTCATTCTGAGAATCTCTAAATAATCAATGTTGCTGGTGTTTATTTATCAAATGTTTCCTAAATGACGTCAAGATATATTTTTGTGAAAAAATTATAGCCTTCATTTAAAAATATTTCATTAAAATCCAATTTTCTTTGTCTAATTTTAATTTTTAGATTGAACAGTCTGATTCGATTAATCATCTCTCATGGCACTCATGTATGTTACCATTACCATATGAATTATATCAGATATTCGCATGATTTGTGACGTGATAAAGTAAACCTTGTCTCATCTGAGTATTGTTTAGCAGTAAATTGTTCTTTTGATATGAAATTTTTGCAACTTACCTATCGATATTACTAATATGTACCTCAATATTCTTTTAATTTCAACAGTCTTTAAGTGAAAATTTATTACAGTAAATTGAATGAAATTTTTATTTATGTCTTAGATTAGATTTTTATTTTAAAATGCATATCTCGTTTCGCGCGAAAAAAAAATATTTTTATGAAATATTATGGAATAATTCGGACATTTATTTTAAAATAGTTTAGTTGAACAATATATAAATGTTATCAAGCTTCAAACTATTCCACCAATATTTTTTGCAAATTACCATTTTTCTTATCATATACTTTATTTTGTCACAAACCGTTTCAAAATTTTCTGTAATTTTACCAAGCAAAATCTGTGAGATGATTTGGCGAATCAAATACCCAGCTCTGTTTTCATTTGTACGGATTAAAATACACAAATACTTAATAGTTTTCTGAACTTTTCCTCGTGCATAACACACATTTTTAAGATATTTTATGGAAATAAGTATAAGCAAAATTAATTTTGAAGAAATAATTACCAGGAGCTTATCTTATTAGAGTGTATGATTGTATTAAATTCTCCTCTCTCTTTTTTTATTTTTATCTGTCGTGTGTTTCAATCTCGTGTGTATGAGAAATGACAAACAAGAAGAAGTAAAGAACATTTTTTGAAGACTCCAGACAAGAACAGGAGGGTGAGTCACTTTCTTTTTAGAAACAGGAATCCATTACAGACAGAAAGTTCGACTTTTTCTCATAGGTTTACATCAAAGTCTTATTCGGGATTCGAACCCGAGACCACTCAGTAAGAGCCGAGGGTCATAACTACCATAAAGCCTGGGCTACTGTAATTCTGTTATCTTAGTAATTAAGATAATGGACTGTCTTTGAAAATTAAGATTCATTTATATTCATATGGAAATAAAAATTTGCTACTGTGTAGTTATCAATCTAAAAAAAAATATTATTAATAAGGCTATACTACTACGGCAATATTAAATGAAAATAAGTCTTCCTATTTATCAAGCACAAAAAGTAAGTTTAAAAAGAAAGAAATTTGTACTCTTTTAAGTTTATTTATTTACATTTAAAATTTAAGGAGATTTCAATTTTCGAATTTAAATTTATTATTTCAGGAGAATAGTTTCTCAGTTTTTATATTAGACATATGTCTTTTTTAAAAATAGCACATGAAATATTAAGACAAAATGAACTAATATTAGTACATTTAATCCAAAAACTTTATAGAAATTATATTAATTTTCAACACTTATTTGAATTTTTTATTTTTTTTATTATTTTTGTAATAACTTGAATTAATCATATTTAATTGATTTATTTGAACAGAAAACTCCATTAGATGAAGTAATACGGCATAATAAATGTTCCGCTTTGTTTCCCATTCGACGAGAACACAAGATAAAGAAAATTATCTTACTTATCTGTAAATTCTAAAAAAAAGTAATCACTAAGTTATACTTGATATGATAACATTACACGGAAGTAAAGTTTATATAGGGGTACTCTTATAAAAATAACGCGTCACTTTACTGTATCACAATTTTTGATCTTGCTGTTTATTAAACAATCTGACTTTCAATATTATCAATTTTGATCTGAACTGTTTTCTTTAAATATTTGGAAAAGAGAGCTAACTCTCATTCTAGTGAAAAAATAAATAATTCGCTTAAGCATTTTCATTCTAAACGAGATGAGTGGTTGAATGAAAATTTATCCACATGTCCCTTTCATTCTTTAGCAGTGGTATTTGAAATGATATAAAATGGTATTTGTGAATTGGCATATATATTAGCTTACTAAATTACTGCACATTAAAAGTATTCCGTCAGGAAGAAAAGTAAATATCAGACCTTTATTTATTATGCAAGTGTAGTACAATAGGGAAAAGTTTTGTTTGAATTTACAGGTAGTATGGGATACAAAAAGTGAAAAATTTCAAAACATAAAATTGTAAATTCAGATACTTAATCTTGCTGGAAGTTGAGACAAAGTTTGAATGATAGACAAGGTTGAAATTCCGGAAGATTTCATTCCATGCAGCTCCAACTTTATGTCAGCGTTTATTAAAGATAGAAGCCAGTGAAAAATAGAATCCAATCCCTTGTCCTAGATGTCTCAACGACTTATAGATTTGCAGAACGTCTTGTTTTCAAGGTTCATCCTGACAAATTTAAGAGAAAACTCTAAGAGCTTCGATTCGTCCTCTATGCTCCTCATTTCAATTCAGAAGGAAAAAATTTTGTTGTTACTCATGGCACTTGGATTAGCCAAACTCGTTATGCCGTTAGTTTTGCGAATTTAAGTCAGTAGGGTGCGGATTTCGTTTTTAACCAAAAACACCACGAAGGTGAAAGTACGACTTTGCTCTAAACTCCTCCGATAGATGGCACCATCAGAGTATCCACTCTTTCAGTTTTGACATTGATCTGAAGGGAAAGGAAATTTTCTCCTGACCATTACAATCATGGAAACTGCTCAACGACCGACCACAGGACTTTCGATTCCACAGATATAACGAGCACGTATATTGCATGTACTTAGTGGTTCTTGGTGGCATTGGGAATCTAATCCAGTCTTTCAGGACGGAAGACCGATGCCCTAACCACCAGGTTACTACGGCCCATAAAAAATGTTAATGGAATATATGATAATGGAATATATGAATACTACTTACCTGCATATACATTTTATAGGGGTAAAATTTTCTTTTTAAAAGATGCTCAACCAATATAGAATAAAGCTATCGCCATTTCTCTTGTGTAGCAGCTTTCTATGACTAAGGTGGGATGTACACATACCACAAGTACGTCTACTATTTCAAAAGAAGAATATTTTATTGATATTGAGACAATTTCGATGTACTTTAACAATATTTTGTTTGTGAAAACCAATATTTGATTGTTTTTTTTTATCTAACTTCTTTATATACTCTTTGATAATTTTTGCTTTATTATTCATCGTGATTTAGAAGTAATACAACCCTCTTCAATTAGATACATCCAGAATTCGTCACCAGACACTGTTGAATATTGGAGAAGGATATCGCATTGCCTATATTCTTATATGTTAGGCAGGTTTGCTTCTCTTGAGATAGATGAATGCTGACCTTATTTATGATAGTCTTTCTGGAAGGTTACACTGTAGATGTTATTAAAAACAGAAATCAGGTTTCGATGAGGCCACGGTGTCCTAGTTGGATAGGGAGTCGTTCTTATTATCGGAAAATAGTGAGTTCAAATGCCGATTTAACCGAAGATACGTCTTGTTAGCTAAAGGTGGCTGGGGTACGTTAAAATTGATCATGGTCGCAATGTCCTCCAAGTGAAATGATACCTCTGGGGTGCCAAGTATTGGTGGTCTTCTGCTTGATCCTTGCTTCAAAATCAGAAGACTCCACCTGCTGCTACAATGTAACTGGTAGAGCCTAACTCAGAGCTATGTACAGGGAAGCATGCTGGTGCAGCAACAACAACATTAGTTTCCGATTTGCATTACATAGTATGTAACTCAACTGTACACTATTTATTCTTTTTAAATAATAACGATTGATTTGAAAAATAAATGATTATGAAAAAACTGTTATCAAATTCATTCACCTCATAAGTCTACACAATTGTAAAAAATAAATTTGTAATACTTTCAAAATTTATTTTTTTACATATTTAACATTTAATGAGCAGACTGGCTATTTTTTGTCAAATTATTCATCTAAATGAAAATGAGACAGAATCAGCTGTACATATATCAACAACGTACGTTAGTATAACAATATTTTATCAAATGCATTTTTTTTTCACTTTAAAGTTTTATTTTTTCAAATGATATGTTGCTTAAAAATATTTTTCAATGTGTATTGATTCAGTAATCATATTATTGTAATAGGTTTTTATATGAATATTTTGTAAATAATTACAGCAATTTCTCTCTTTTTCTCTCACTCACTTTTGGAGGAAATTTATTCATTTGAGATTCATTATCTTATTCTATGTGATATCGATGCTGACTTCATAATAATTATAAATTATCTATAACTACCATTTATAATAATTATTTTATCATTTACAATTATTATTTAATATGTTAAAAATTATCAAACTATTATGGATGTTTCACTCATTTTTGGGTTCTATAATGTGTTATTTATTACTAAATAAAAAAAATGTGCTTAAATTCATTTTTTTTTCATTTTGTATTTTTTAAACTATAGTTAAAGAGAATTCTCTTTTTCAAAATTTTATTAAAAAAGAATGGCAAAAGTTTATCTCATTTATAATCTATAATTGGTACTTGTGCTCGCATTCCACTGACAATTATATAAATGCTCATTTTTAAACATTATTTTTTATTATATGGGGATTTCTCAACGTCAAGTTTATTTTTTTTTCTTTCGTAATTCTTATCTTCTGATCCTGAATCACAAAACTAAGCTAATTTTCCACCGAGTATTCTGAGAAGTAGACCTTTCTTCCCCCCTTCGAATTATTTTCCTCCCTCAAACCGCAAATCGAGAATCTGAAACTGGATCCAATACCGCCAGACGTTTCGAAAGCCCTGTGTGCTCGAGTCATTACGCAATGTGGGGGAAGCACAGTTTGCCCTGAGGCTTGGCGAGAAACAACTCTGGAAACTGGTCTTCCAGTGGACGCAATTCTATTATTGACATCCTGTCCACTCGAATTTATTCAATTACAATACTAAGCTTTATTTCTAGATGAATACAGCGCTTCGTATGAAAAAAGACAACAAAACACACACACATGACGAGCAAATGTCACCGGATTTATAACTTCATTTATTATGATGTGCGAGAATATCATGATTGGTGAATGTTATTCTAAGAAAATTGAGTTAACGAGTCAATTGTTGTATCGTAATTTCGAAATAAAATGATATCTCGTGTAAATTAATTTTTTTATCATCCCATGTGATTTTTTGCTTAAGAATAACAAAAAGTGAAAAAAATCGCTATTGTTTGTTTATACAATTTCTACTATCATCACGTTCTACGTCTTCAGGTTATATTTTCAACAGTCCCAATTCCTTTTATTCCCTTTGACATTATTTTTATATAACAAATATCCCTTTTTTCTGAAAAGTTACTATTATTACAGTATTATTTCTGTTATATTGCTCATAAAAATGGTGTTATTCTCTCTTAAGTCGGCAAATTACAACTGGCAATCAATCAATTAACATGAACTGCGTTAATATTTTAATTTTCCTTTCCAAAGTGATTATGTTTGCAAATCAAAATTATATTATTTTATTTTTGCAAATTAATTTTAACCACTTGTACTTTTTGAGTTTTGCCGAAGCTCTAACAGAATTTTCAGTCAATTTGTCTAATACCCGTTATGGATTCCGTTATATGAATTTGGAATTATTTTATAATTATTGCAGATTATCATTTCCCACATTAATTTCTATGATGTTATATAAAAGTTTAATAGTTAACTTTTAATAGTTATCTTTAAAGTATTTTAAATTCTCTTCATTTTTTTTGGATAAAATCCAAATTATAATTTACAAGAATGCGTTGGGGCAAACAAATTACTTTTAGAACCATTTAGAAGATATTTCTTAAAAATATGAATTTTTGAGAGCTTCATTTCTCATTTATTTCTGAGATTATTTAAAATTTCAATAATCTAAGAGAAATCTTTCTTTTTTCAAGAATTGAAAAATGATATGAAAAAAATTCATTCATTACTTAATTTATAAAAAATACTTTTCTCAATGCCTGTATGCTAAGCTAACTGTTATATTATATCGGACAATCATTTAAATACAAAGTGTTTCTTAGAAAATCTTTACGTACAATAAATATTAAAATCAAAATACATATATTATACTATATTGGACACCGATATGTACATATTTCTGATAGATAGAAGAATAAACTTATCAATCTTTAACGTAAAAACAATTTTCAATTTCAACATCTAATAACACAAAAAAATATAAATTTTAATAAATTAAAAAACTTTTCACAGATTTACAGTTAAATTTGACGCAAATTATATATTTTATGCAATTTTTTACGACTTATATTGTTATATTATTGATACCCTATTTTCATGGGTAATTGGTAATTCTTGAAACATTGAATTATTTATAATTCGAACCGTCTTAATATGGAAATAACAGCTTCTATGATTTAAACCCATTCTCTTTCCTCAATTAATTAGCTCTTCTGCTTAATATTTAAAGGGAAAATATATAACAAGCAAAATAAGATGATATTTTTCTAAGTAATTACATGTTTAGGAATCGTAAAAAAGTCAAAGAGAAATATGTTGCTTAAGTTACGCTTCAACAATTTATAAAATGCAAAGCGTAATTCATTTTTGTCATTAAATATCAGTTACAGAATCATATTTCCTGCAATTATTATCAGTAATTGATAAGATGTTTTTCAAATTGATCAAATGGTACTTGTAATTAGATAATTTAGCACAATAACGATTACTAAAAGAATTTGGTTTAATGAGACAATTTTAGTAATTTTTAATGAATAACTGTACCAAACTGATATTAAGAAAATTTTCTATAATTATTTACTTTCGATATGCATATCTCGAAAGGTGCATATAGATAGGTAGATTATGCGAAAAGAATTTTAATAACGATGGGAAATATAGAGAAGTATTTTAATTAAATAACTTCGTGGATTAATTGTGAAATTCCTTATTACATTTATAAAATATTTAATAAGAAGTTTTAATTTTGTTTACTATCTTCAGATCCTTTTAAATATATATAATTTTAAATAATAGATCAAATATCAAAAAAGAGATTGTCCCAATCACAAAATGATTGTTTTTTTTTTCTTTTTTTAAAAAATTAAAAATATAGGACTAAGCTGAAATTGAATCAATCTTTCAATGAAATGGCGATTTCTTTGGACTAATTGAGGTAAGTGAACATAAGATAATAGTGAAATATACTACGAAAATTAAAAACTTGGATTGCAGTACATAATAAAAATTTATTGTTTTTATTATCTGGAAAATTCGAATCCACTTATTTCATACATATTCATTGAATGTGCAAGGAATATTGAAATCTGAAACTAGCAAAGCAGGCATTTCCTTCACAAAAAGAAGAACATTTTTCAGAAAAAAGGAGTATTTTTTAAAAATCTATTAGTTAAAGTACACCAAGAAGAATAAAAGTGGATGCTGCCCTTCTAAGAAGTGTTCATGTAACACAAATTTTTAATTTCAAATTTTAAAATAATTCATACACTCATGTCTTTCAAGTAGAACAGATTACACAAAAATATTTTGAAATACCCTGCTTATTCTCAAAAAAGCTAATTATGAAATTAATATACCTCTAAATTGATACATTGAAGGGATTCATTGAAATAAATTTTATAAGCCCCAGTAAAAAATAATTAATATTTTTAAAAAATATTAAAATTTGCAGTTTTAAATAAAATTTTTAGTTTTCAGCCTGAATTCACTGTATTTCATTGTATTGCAGTAATTTTGATCAAATATAAAAAAACAATAAAGAATTCATGTTGGAAAAGTATCTTTTTTATATTCTAGTTTAAAAATTTGATTTTTAATATATGATGTAAATATTATTTAAATATCATCAACGTATTCCTAAAATGATACCACTAAAACATTATTGATACGAAAACTATTTTGAAAGCTAATTTTGTTAACTTAGTTCTCGAATAGTAAAGGAGTGGAAAAAATGTGCTTTAGAATAAAATGTTAATGCTAATTGGAATTACTCATCTATTGTCTAATAGAAAACTTTCATATGATTCTAAATATGGTTACAACTATGAAATGACTATGAAACTACAACTATGAAATGACTCTATGACAACTATGAATAACTACAACAATGAACTATGAAACTACAACTATGAAATTACAACTATGAAATGAGTAATTAATTATTAAATGAGTAGTTATATCACTTGGTGATATATCAAAATATTTTTCATTTTATTAATATTATAATTTTGGAAAAAAATTAGAATTCTCTATACAGAGTAAAGATTTTTCTTTCAAATAATTTTGTCTCACAAAAAGTAAAGAAAATGTTCAATTAAAAATGAAGATTTCTATCAGGAAAGAAATTTTAAGTAAAAAATTATAAGATTTTCTTTGTTATTAGATTACTCACATTTCCCAAAATCGATCTATCACTACTAATTTTTCTAAATAATCATCATGAAAAATTTAAAACAAAAATTTTTAATTTACTTCTGTAAAGTAAAATTTTAAATTTTATAGAGTAAGAGAAAGCTATTGATATTTTACGTGACAATTTTTCATTTTCTTTTAAACAATTTAATTTCGGTATCGCCATGACCTCTTGACCTTTGGAAATGACCTTTGATGCACTGATATTCTGGTATCTCGCAGTAAAGAATGAGGCTTCCGAAAGGGGCGGTCGAAGGGTGAAAAATTCTTTATAGAGTAACTGAAAGGAAGAATTCGAACTGTTTTCCTTGTTTTGATCGCTCAACATTTTACTTCATCTTATAAAGATTATTTCTTGAAAATTTATTCTCACGAACTTCATCAATTATAATTGCATTTTAGCTAAAATTTTAATGAAAGCTTTTGAATTCAGATAAAGTTTCTTTATAAGCTAAATATGACAAATAATGTCAGTGATTATCAAAGCTTTCATAATTATGTTGATCGTCTCAGCATGCCAAAAAAGATTTTTTAAATCTCATGTAATAGAACTCAGTAATTCACCACACACACACACACACACACACACACACACACACACACACACACACACACACACACACACACACACACACATACACACACACACACACACACACACACTATATATATATATATATATATATATATATATATATAACATGTTATATTAAAATATCACCACTTAACAACTTTAATTTTCTATGAATTATACTTAACAACATAAGTTTTAGAGAATTAAAGTACAGGTGTACTTGTGTTTTCATAAATCTCCATATCTACACATTTCCTGAAATATTTCTTTACGCAGGAATACTGTAATTTTCGGAAGAAAGACAGACCAGTATAAATATTGTAAAAAGTTAAGGTACGAAATGCCGTGAGTATAAATTGCGAAATCTTGTTATTTATCTTATGAAGCAGCATATCAGTTAATAAAAATTGCATAAAGTGAAAGCATAATACCAAAAAAAAAAAAACTTATAAGTAGGAAATATTTAAATATTTTTGAATTCAAGCGAATCCGACGCTTAAAAATATCGAATGGAATTCCACTCAAATAAAATGAATCCCCTCCCACACACACACATTCTTTACCTTTTGAAAACTCAATCAACCAATATTAGTTTTTACAGGATTGAAGTAAATCTAGTGGAAATAATTTTAAAATATTTGAATTCTGATATTATTACCGATCTTTCACAAGTTACCAAAAATTCTTAAGCATTTTAGAAAAAAAAAATCCCTATAAAATATCTTTATTTATTTATTTATTTTTTTTGTAACATAATCAAATTTTTGACTCTAACCATCTTGACTCGTCCCTTGCACTTGTATTTTTAATATATTCTGTTTAGAAATATTGGAACGCCAGAGAACTAATAGCGCCATAGCCAATTTTCTGAGTATTTGTAATGAATAAATATATTCATTAATTAATTAAATGCATGTGTAAATACCACATGCATGCAAATTCACAGATACGCTACTTTGCTAAAATATTAACTTTTAAGTGCTAAACGCTGCTGTGAAATTTTTTCAAAAATTGTAATAATACGATCCTGAAACAATTTGATACTTTATAGCTAAATTTCGAGTTTCCATATCTTATGAGTTAAAAAATTGCTTTGAATTAAAGTTCATATTGTTCATTTGAAATCTCTCTTTTTCACTAAATAAGGTAGATCTTAGATCCTACAATAGACAAACTACCTTAAAAAATTTTTTTTTAAATAAGCCTGTTCTTTCTGCTGAGCTTTCATTATACACAATTCCCAGCATTTCCCTCTACATGAATGAATTGCTCAACTACTCGCTGTCCGACGATGATGTCATGGCCTTGTAATGTATGAGGCTTTGACATAAGAGGGGGGGACGGCACTCACTGTCACATATTTGGATTCACTGATAAACTCGAGCCAGCGCTCTTTAAAAATCGCAATATTATTGATTATTAAGTTGTATAAATTGCGTATAATGTTGTACCTTTAAAATCACAACAATTACAAAATGGAACAATACATGTTTTTTTTTATATATTTTTTGTGGAACCTGGCATTTCTTTTTTCTTAAGAACAATTCTTTCTTGATGTTGTCTTACTAGCAGACATTATTAACATGAAATATGATTTTACTGTCACTAACAATAGTTTTTCAAATCGTCATTGATAAGTGCCTTAAATGCGAAAGCTTTTGACATGAGCGCATTGTTAAATCCGGCAAACAAAATTTAATAAATGATTCACACAATCTGTCTGTAACCCACTGGATCTTACTCGGGGATTCTCCATATTATGTATGTCCACATTATTATGATTATCCATATTATTTATGTATTTCTATCTATCCAAATCTCTAAACACAGCCAACCTCTTTCACAAATTTAACCCACAATTCAGTGATAAGTGTAACACACAACTATCTCCATCTATGATGTCACACCTTCGAAGAAATATCGAGGCCAATGAATATTTAACATGAATAATCCCTTTCATCATAGTAATCAAATTTGAAATTACTAGATTTAAACCAAGGGAAAGGAAAAGCAAATTTATTGTAGAAATGAATAATTTATGTTGTTGTCGTCTTGTGCCAACTAGAATGGCATTATGGGGTGCGCTGTTCCACTTTTCCACTGAGCCATATTTTGATGTAGAACCGACTTCCTCAGTATACACATGCCATAGGTACCCGTTTATAGGGTAGGCAACCATTCGCAACCCATTCATGCAAAGAAAGGACTTAGACAGGATACACAGAGAGAGAAAGTACTCCCATGCCTGAAATGGAATTCGAACCCAGGATCTGCCTATCCGCAATCAGGCACTCTGACCACTAGACAGGGTGGGCGGCAAAAAGGAATAATTCCGATTGGTATTAAGTTTCACAATAGATGGTTGCAAGACACCGTCTCTTATAACATTCATAAAATATTGATTTTAAAAATTCTTTCATTAGGCTATTAGATGAGGGAGATTAAACAGAATCAATTTTTCTGTGTCTAGTTCTCATAGCTCATCGTTAATAAATAGCAAAAACCTTTAAAATATGAATCATGACAGTGAAAAACTACAATCACTTGTCCAAGGTAATAAGAAACATTTAAATGCATAAGTGGTGTAGAATAATATAGATATATGCTTTTAAATTGTTTTCAAAAAATATTCTATTTGGATTTTAATTTCGTATATTAAAATCTTAGCTATTGTAAAAGTGTAAAAAAGCTATTTATTATGGAGTTAATTGCAAAATTTATAATTTATGTAATTGCCTCTACCATAATATTATCTCAATAAATAAATTAAGAATACATGAAGTGGTTAATTTTTAAGAACATTGTTCTTAGAATCAAATATTTATTTCATTTGGAAAATTTTCTAGCAAGAAATCTTCTTTTGCACCGTGTGAACAATAAAAATTTAATCTCTGGGTGCTCGTAATTACATCTGCTTACTGTGATCTATAATTTTAGTAATATTTTCTCATAGATCACATTAGGGCAGACATACCTTAGACATTATAGACAAACATGTCTAAAAGATAAAAGTTGTTTGTCTGATGCTTTGTCAGATATCGGTGATAAAAATGTTTTTACTTTAGTGAATTTCGTCATAAGATGCTACAGGTGAATTATCAAATAATTTACCAATCTTTCTTATGAAACGAAACTCTAGACAACAAAATGAATTCCCAATTGCTGAAACAGTTACCAGGTATTTCCTTCAGAATTGCTGCAAGAAATTTAATCTGCTGAATATGTAAAATGAATAGTATTTTAAATCTGAGAGCCTAAATTTAAATATCCTTAAAATAGTCATCAAAACACAATAAAAACATTATTAAATGTTTGATGTATAATTATATTTTGTATAGAAGACAATGCTTATGTATTTTTGTTAGTTTATTATTCACAGCCATATTATAATCATGAAACTTAATTCTAATTATTTTTCATAATTTGAAATGGACTCCAAATCTTTCGGGTATTTACACCTTCAATTAAAGATCAAACCTGAATTGGGAATCAAAATACGGGATAAAAACACTGCTCTTTCTTAGTTGTTTGTTGTTTACTAATGACACTTGGACAAATGTTATAAGTAATACATCATCATAAATACCGAATTTAACTAATTTGTGCTTATCACAAAATATCAGCTTAGACTATACTGGTAAAACAGCACTCTTCAGAACGAAAGATCCCTGGTTCGATTCCAACCATTGTTTAACAACGGGAGATGGCTGTTACGCTTTCTTCTGCATACACATCTGTCGGGGTAGATGCTTCTGTTTTCTGGGTTTTTCTTTCCTTGCAACGCGTTGTTGTTGTTGTTGTTACTAATGACACTTGGACAAGCCAAGCTCGCTATATCTTGGCAATGCGAATTTAAGTCAATTGGGAGCGTCTTTCGTTTTAATCAGAGCACCATAAAGGTGAAAGTACGACTTTGCTCTACACACATGCCATAGGTACCCGTTTATAGAGTAGGCAACCATTCACACCTCATTCATACAAGGAAAGGACAAAGACAGGATAGAGAGAGAGAGAAAGTACATCCATGTTCGAACCGGGATTCGAACCCAGGACCTCCAATCCGCAGTCAGGCACGCTGACCACTAGACAAGTTGGTCGGCACCCTTTCTTAGTAATTAACTTATACGAAGCAGATATTATTTAAAAATGCATACTTGTTTTATTTTGACGTAAATTTTCTTTTAGTAAAATAAAATAATATTTAACATTGTAAGGAACTCAATTATAAAGTAAAATTAATTTTTCATGTGGAATAGTCAAACTTTTTTCCGTTTAATATTGTAAGTTTTCAGATCAAAAACTAATCAAGATAAACTTAAGCAGATAGTTTATAACATTTATATATTACATTAGGATTAAAAACTAGTTATTGTTGATAATATTTATTTTTATATTGCTGAATATATAAAAAAAATAGTCTCAAAATCTACAGAATATTATAAATGTTGCAATAAGCATGTTCCAGAATTTATATAATTTGTTCGGAAATAAATTTTATCATCATTTCCGTAATCAGTGCACTATGATTTCTATAAATAAATCGCTACACACGAATTCATCAAACAGAAGTTATTTCATTCTTTCTCGTCTGCTCAAGTGAAAAGATGGTGCCATTCTATAAACGTGAAAATTGAGCAGATTGTTTCAACGATAAAAGTCGCAATCAATTTCATTCACTTTACGATTCTTTGTATTTTCTTCTCTTAGCAGGAAAGAAATGCTCTTACGAGTTTAGTGACCTAAAGAAGTACAATGCAAGGTCAAGGAAGAAGTAAGAGAAAAAAATGGTAGAAAAAAATTCTATTATATATATATGAAATTCTAGTTGAAAGAATTGGATAGTATTACATTCTTTCCTTTCTTCAGATTCGTTTATTCGTTTCTCTAACCATTAATTAAACAATTATAAATCCCAAAAATAAACTACTTTAAGTATCTATATATTGTTGAATGTACTATCAATAAACGTTGTCAAACTTTCAATTCAACTAAGATATAAAGTACTCTATTATGTTACTTTTATGGGTTAATGTAATTGTCCTTTGAACAAATATCGATGGATGTGAATTTTCTCTGTTCAGTGGGTTAAAATAACGGTGAAATTGCTTGCTGTATTACTTATCGACTGATGCTGAAGCAAAATAAGGTGCATCTTTATCCAGTTGTTGAGTATACAGAAGGTTGTAAGTGAGCATGAAAGCATATAGTGTCTTATAGACTTTATATCGAGAATAACTGATTATTTTTTAATAGTAACAGTTACTAATTTAATAAGTCTACAACAATCTAAGAAGATTGTAAAGCAGTGGAAAGAATTTGAAACTATTGTATCTTGAAATGTTTTTGCTGTTTTAAAATATTACCTTGTATTTTTGTCAATAAGTGTATAAAAACGGATACTCTGAATTTCCATAGGCTCACATATTTTTTCAATGTTTTTTTATCATATAGGTTTATGGATACAAACTTTAATATTTGAAACTTTTATGTAGGAAAATGAAAGCAGATTGTCAGAGTGAAAACAAAGACACTTAAAACTATTACAGAGTAGTTAAATGTAAAAAAATAACTTATAGTTACTAACAATTTATTGGCAATAATAAAAATCTAAAATATATTCTGTAAACTTACTTCCTTTTGAGCGAAAATCTTATATATATTTCATTACGGAAATAATATGTGTTCTTAATATTTATAGAGTTTCTCCACAGTAGAATGTGGTGTGAATTTTCACGAGAAAAGATCTGAGCTAGCAAATTTCAGAGTGCTAACCGAATGGTTAGCGCTCTGGCCCTCGCTTCAATAGTTCGTGTGTTCGAATCCCCCTTTGGGTTACTGTAGTGTAGTGATTTGAAACCCATTTTAAGATGTTAATGCAGATCTAAATAGGCCTCGTACAAAAAATGACCTTTTGCACACGACAGACAAACAAAACTCACGAGAAAAGATTTACCTACTCTTTGAAATACAGTAAAAAATAAATAATATATATGAAAAAATTCAGTGTTTTGCACCAAATACTTATTTAAATTATTATTAGCTCCTCTGTATTTTTATTATTTACACATTATTTTTACCAAAGACTATATAAAAAAAGAGTTTGCCTAATTTTTTCCTATGATTTTCCATTGAAAAATCAGATTTTCCGACACCACAAGAAATTTGCCCATATCATCACAAATCTTAATTTAATAAATTTCTAATAATATATAATATTAAATAGGTGTCTGTTAATTAATTAATAATCAACAGGTACTGCTATAAAGTAGCAATTATTAATAATGAAAATTTTCTTATAAAATTATAGAAATATGCAATTATTAACGTTTAATTTATATATCATCGAAGATTAAATTACAAATAATAATTAAGAGGAATGGGGTAAAGATAAAGAAGTAATGTTAAAAAGATTATTAATAAAATTATATAATGTAAAATAGAAAACTAAATAATAAATAAAAAATTGAGCCACTATTAATAATTCAAGTAAACTTTTATTAGAGACGTGCTACTTTTATTGGACAATGTCTTTGAATAAGATAACGAATCATTACAAAATAATGATTCCTCACCTTATTCAAAGACATTGTCTTGATATTGCTAGTTCTTCCACTACATTTTTATTAGTATAGGTATAATATCAAGAAAGTGTTACTCAAAATAACATTATAGTCAGTCTTATAAGTATTTTATTCTACTATATTGTATATAAGTGATTAAGCTGATAAATGAAAAGTTCTTTATTATTCGAAGATGTTTCTCTTTTAAACCCCTCTGAAAAATATTTGGAATTAAGCACTATATTACTGAGAGTTGTAAATAAGTTTATAAGAACCACTTGTGGCTTCTTTAAGTGTAGTATCTACTATACTGTGTCAATAATGAACTTACAATACTGCCATCAATTATGCAGTATTTGCATACTATTTTTTATCGCAATTAAAGATTTTAATTTCTTATAAAATCACAACAAAAATCAAAAAATTATATAATTATTTCGCTAATATCACGTTTAATGAAGCAACAAAGAAATATTTATAAAACATGAAAATAATGTTATTTAAATTTAGATTTTGAGCCTAAATGATTTGTAGAGTGAAAAATATATCCTAAATTGTTATGAAATGATAATTAGATCATGCATATAATTATGACATTATGATTATTTTATGTAACACAAATTATAAATAATTGGTACATTAAGAATTTGAAATTACCTAAAATATAATAATTCAAATCCTATTTCATAAGAAAAAGTTAGTTGTCTGAATAGTTACCTTTTGTTCATCAAAATGTACTTTTTTGTGTATATGTGTGTTGAGGATTGAAATTTACTCTAACAATCTGTAAATCTGTACTGATTAAAGAAGAATTTGTGAGCTCTTCTGATTGGAAAAAAAGAGTAGCAAATATCATTTATAGGAGTTTTTTTTAACATTTTAATTCGTTATTTCTTTCAATGATTTACATCGACTTTTGATGCCGAAATTAGCCTCGTATTAATATGCAAGCAATATGATATATTTTCTGAATTAAAGTAATTTTGAAGTTAAAATGAAAATATTGTTTCATGTATAAAAATTCCCTATTTACAACACAAATACAAGATATTTACATTTTATTGAATCTGCAAAAATTTTATAGTAATTAAATTTCAAGATAATTAATATAATACAAAAATTCCAAGAATATTCACACATAAATTTTTAATGTTATCTTTTTCCATTGAGTAAAAATTGATTCATTCGATGAAAACAGCACGTTAGAATGCTTAAATTATTCTCAGTTTTGCTTTAAAAAAATCCGTGACTAGTTATTCTACTCTGAAACCAATGTAAATTTATCTAAAATCTCAAGAAACCAATGCAGATTTGAAATTTAAATTTTTGTTATTTATTCTACCTGGAGAATAATTTTTTCTTTTTATCTGGAATTTTATTCATTATTTCATACAGATAAATTAGTCAATATTAATTAATATAAATAAAGAAAGTTTATATAAGTCTATTGAAAAATCCGAGTCATTTTTCATTCTTCCAAATACTACTGGAAAGATTCTGCAATTTATAACGAACATAAGATTATTTTAGATATTTCTCATATTTAAATACATTTACATTTTAGAAATATGAATATCGTTTATTACATGTATCTTTATTTCGAAAAGATTAAAAATTAGTTTCGAAAATGAGCAATTCGAAACAGGATATCTGTATTGATTAGTTTATTCAGGATTTGGGATTTTCAAATCATAATGAATCTAGAATTACAGGCTCTTCTTTTATTCAATTATATTGTGTATATAATTTTTACAAGAATGTAATAATGTTTTCTCCTCACCTTCATATGTCAATGAAAATAAGATTCTCTTTTGATTCTTTAATTTTTTCCAGAAGTTGATAATCCAATGACGGTCCCAGGAGAGGAGTAAACTCTTCTACCGTTCAACAATAGTACTTATTTAACAACAGTACTCATTCAACAACAATACTCATTTAACACAACAGTACTCATTCAATAGCACAGTATTCATATACTCTTTCTCTCTCTCATCCCGAAAACTCATACTGAAACTGTTGTTTATTCAGCTTTTGAGTCATATGATTCAAAACTGAAATCTGCAACAATTTGCTGAAGTATCGCACGTCTTAACTCATGGAAAAATTCTCGTCAATCATCTATGGTTTTATTTTTTTCAGAGTAATTTTTTTGACGCATCGATGTTTGATATTTGACGCCTTATAAAGCAGTTGACATTCCTGATGTGTTCGTGAATTGTTCACATGCACAAATCCAAAAATCATCGCAACTTCGGAACTCTTAAGTCCCATCCTTCGTGTGTCAGTTCATATTTCCAATCGTAACTCAAATTTGTTTACTGTTCATGGTTTTTTCAATGTTTCAATTGCAAGGAGTTTAGGATCTAATTCCCTTAATTGCACTTTGTAAATTAGCCTATATTACTTTTATTTTTGAGATTATATTTAATTTTATTGCACAAGGAGGTACTTTATTTATTAAATGCTTGTTTTTTACATTTGTTTTATCTTAAGAGGCTAAGATATACTATAATCAAATATAATTTGCTATTGTTCTTGATATTATGTTTAGTTTTGTCCCATAGCTTAGGAATACTTTTTCCTTAAATTTTTGTTATTCTAATCACTTGTTTTATACAATAATTCATTGAGAACTTGATAAATATAGTTAGATCAAATAAAACTTCTTCAGGATGCATCGAACTTTATATTTTAATTAAGAAAATCTGCATCGATATATGTTCATTTGGTTGGAGGTTTTGTTAATTTTAATCAATGATTCCGATCTTATTAATTTTAGAAAAATCTGAATTTCCTTAGTAACCAATTCTAATTTTTACCACTACAAGCAAAAATGTATCCAGTAAAGATTAAGCTTCCGAAACAAAATGTTTATTTTAACGCCTAAAATGAAATTCATCGGAGTTTCAAATTATTAATCCTTTATAAAGCTCCCGATTGATTATAGTTCTAAACATTAATTTAAAGGATTAACACCAAGTATTAGTGATTTTTTTCAGAAGAAAATTATCTCTTTTTTAAAAAGTATAAATTTAAACAAAGGAATGGCGTTTCATTTTCTCCATCTTAATGCACTTTCGCATGTCACTCTAATAGAAAGCGCACTTATATTAAAATATTTGATTTCAATGTATTTTGTTTTGTATTCTTATTAATGAAGATGAACTCCAACTACATTGAAAACTGAAAAGTTTGGGATAATAAATTTGCAAAGTTAGAAAATATTTTAATGCCTCTTCACGCATCCTTGCACTTTTAATGTATGGTGTTTAATTATTAGTTAAGGCCTTTCTATACTCATTATTTGTATGAGAATATAGGAACCTTATATAGGTAATGAAGTTTTTACATAATTTCCTAGAATGAGAAAAAAATTCACTTAATAAAAAGCACCTTTTTTCGTAAAGTTAATCAAACTAAATTTACTATGAAAACTATCATTTTAAATACAGACAGCTAGTTAATATCATATAAGATTCTCATTAAATCTAATTTCAATGACAATTGTTTCTTCTGTATGCACTCCTGTTTTTCTATCCATATTTTAAAAACAGAAGTCCGATTTTGTGTAATTGTGCCACAGTCATTATTAAAGCTAGTCATCTAGAATTGGCTTCAAATAATGTTTACCTCTGATTGAAAAGATTATTATTGAGACACTTATAATATAAATTCTATGCTAAGAGTGATACATTGGCATACTAGTTGCATGAGATATTCTAGAACGGATGGCACCTTCTCCCAACTGGGTTTTTTCATTATTCAATTACCAAAGACCAGTAAATAATATAAAAAAAATGTTACTTGATCTTTTAATCATAAATTGATATTTGAAAAAAATTTAGGAACATTGGTTGTTCGTTCAATCTATTGTTCATTTATTAAAATGGTATGAAAACAAGAATGTCATCTCAGGCATCATATCATCTAAAAAAAGTTTTCCAAGATTCATTTCAGATTTAAAATAAAAAATAGTGTCCTCTTATAAGAAATACGGAATAGTATGAATGTCTTGGTTATTTTGTTATCTTGAAAGCGGAATTATGGGGAACCAATGGCATTATTTGAGCATCTGTAGTACAATTAAAGAAATAAAAAAGGAAAACAAACAAAATTACATTGCTTTGCAACTTCAGGTATTTCATTTGGAAGTATATCTCTTGTTAATTTAAAGTTGAATTTCCAATTTTTAAAAATGTAAGTTTATAAGATATAAATTATTAAAAATTAGAGATATTTTCTAATTTCTCTTTAAAATTAATTTAAATTTATTTTTTTAACTTAAATTTGATATTTTTATTTGAAAAAATGCATTTTAAGAGATTACTGTGTTTATGAAAATCGCAAGTAGTAAAGAATTATTGTCAATTAAATTTATTCTGTAACTTATAATGGTTAAAGTAAGTGATCTCATATTTGCAAAATGACGTGACAAACTAGTAACAAAATTCAATAGCTTTTGAACGTGTAATAGTGATGATTATAGTTTGTAAATAGGGCATCCAATTATACCTCAAGATTGTTTCTGTCTGGTATCATATTTCAAGTATAATCTACAACTAATGTAATCCTTGACATTTTCAACAGGTGACAAATCCGGAGAATGTTCTTGTCAAGATGATGGGGCTGTGTGCATTAGCATATTTCTCTGTTCTATCCTAGAGATGGGCTCTACTAATAAGATGAAAGTTTCTGGATAGAAGTCTTCCTAATCGTTTATTGAAGGAAAATTTTACATTTGAAATAACATGTAAATGGGAATTATTTTGATAAAATACAGCTCTACAGCTACACTTAAATCGGAGTATGATCACAAGTTTATAATTTTCTTTGAACATGAACATTACTCAATTTTTTATAATTTGTAATAAACGAGATCACATAAATGTAAACTCATAATGCTCCGATGTATAAAGCCAATTGTTTTACCAATATAATTGTAAATGATGTATTCCAGAAAAAATTATTTCTTTGCAGTATCTATTAAAAAAGTGTTCATTATTATTGTTCAGATTGATAAAGGACTCATAGGACAAAAAGGATTTGTTTCTAAGAGGTATACCATTGATGATATTAATGAACTTACTTACTATAACCAGAATCATCGGTGGCTCAGTGTCAATGAATCTTACGTGGAGATGTTGATTAACCGTAGAAGTTATGAATGTGCTATTTCTAAGAAGGATCTATACATTCCAATAGCCTTAAATGTATGGCTTATGCTGTAAAGTCATATCATATAGACCACTAATTGATGTTTCAACTTATATGGTTCTCCATGATATATCTTTTCAACTCATACAGTACTGTCATAGCATTACATAATACCACAATATTAGTGACAATAAAGATATTGTTTTTGCAAATTACCATTTCTGCCCTCAGATCAAAAATGTTGATCATATAAATTCACTTAAATTGTTTATGTCTCGCATAATATTTTACGGATTTGCCGATGGGCATAAGCTTTTAATCTATTATTTATTGCTTAGAAATGCCGTTACATGCATTTCAATGGATCTTTACAACACAGAGACCAAATGAATTGATATATTATGTCCATTTTCATTGATCTTGTGTAAAGATGAGTAATTATATATATGCGGCTAATGGACATATTAAGTCAATTCCCTCGAATGACTATAAATCTTTATTGGGTAACATATATGTGTTCCTTTAGTTATTTGAATCATTTGCTTTTTCACCTTTCGGCATTTCTTGAAAGTTTTGCTTAATTTATGATTCCTTCCATTTGTTTTGTTTTGTTTATGATCACTTTATTTTATGATTCTTTTTGATAACATTTTCAAAATCTATATAATTTGGTATTAAGCTGTATAAATTAGGGAAGAAATATTTTAAATGGGAAATGTAATTAATTTTAAATGATTCTATAAATTTTTTTCATTAAAAGAAATATTAAAATTTAACTTCCGTTATTACATATTGCATTTCTTCCACTGTGTAAAACATGTGAACACATGACAAAGTTCAGAGAAGAAAGACGGAAAAATGTTCAGCTGCTCTTGCCACATGATGGCATTACGTCACCAGTATACCATTTATTTCAGCTGTATAAATAAATAATTACCTTATTTTAAGCCTAAACTAAATGCTTTGTTTTATTGGTGATAAATATACTTCTTTTTTAAATATTTTATTTAAGTTTTTAATATGCTCTTTTTGTTATCAGTGTTTTTTTTACTAATAACATTTTTACAATGAAACTTTAATATACATGTCGTATAAAATCAAAATATATTATTAATTACTCATAAAAAATAAGGTTTTTATAATGTTAATTTTTTATTGTCTTAAAATTGTAACATTTAAAACTTTACTATTTAGACTAACCTGTTAAATTTTAGCATTAAATTCTTCATGCTTTATAAGAAACAGTTGTGGAACAGTGTCCTTGAAAATCTATAGTTCAATTCGAAATTGTCCTAAACAGTGATCTGATATTCATTCATTGTTTATTAACAGCATATTTATTAACAAAATTTTCACAAACAATAAGGAAATAATTTTCTAGGGAAATGAAACCTTTTTGACGGCTTACTCTTTTAGAATCACATAAAAATTTAGCTCATTATAGATTAGCAAGAATGGTTGAGCTGAAATTAGTTATTGTTTGCGATTTTTGTCATTTGAAGTAGGGTTCCAGTTATGTTGTACAATTAGTCGGATATTCCTCTCAAAGAACTGTACTCGAATCAAAGTTACATCTTCTAGAAAAAGATTGTGGATTCTAATTCTTATTTTTCAAAACCTTTGATGAACCAATTTTGAGGACCCATTGAGATTTGTTGCCTTTGAAATCGCGGGTTCTGCTAAACCATAGGTTCCCAAAGTGGTCCAGGTGGACCCCCAGGGGTCCATAAGAGACCACACGGGGCCCACATAGATGTGAAAAGAAAATAGGGGTTCACAAGTTGTAAGTGGGGGTGCACGAAACATTTTCTGGTTTTCATAATAAAGAACATACATACATTTTGGCTTGGATTTACCTATCAACGTAGGCAGGTAGCATCATTCACTAGGTAGGTACTCAAAAATATTCGAGATTCAGTTCAATAACATAATTGAATAGAACAATAGATAATAGTCCAAGTATACACCACATGTCGAGACTAGCTAAGTGCCGCCCGTGCGCCGTCTTATTAAAAGTATGACTATTTTTTATTGATTTACATTTCAGAGTTCATTGTTGATTTTTTGTCAATCGTTGATTGTTTGTAATAATAAATGTTTATAATTTTGTATAACCACAAATAGGACACAAGAAAATGTGCTACTTTTTTTCCCTTCTTAACACCCCCAATTTAGGGTGATATTTTTTAGGAGTTTTGGGAATACAGTAGGAATGCAGCAGCAGGGGGTCTACCGAAAATAGTAAAACCTTGAAAGTGGTCCACGAGAAAAAAAAGTTTGGGAACCCATGTGCTAAACAGACACCAACAATAAGCCCTTTTCCCCCCTATTTTTTTCATTCGTTTTAAGTGCACTCTTCTTATTTATAGTTGTATTCTAAAGACATATAACTCATATCGTAAAACATTTTGTGTACTTTTTCCCTAACAAGTATTTAAATAAAAATCTCAAAGGTTTCTAATTCATTGGACAGTGTGTGTGCAATTCTGTACATCAGTATGCGCACACACACACACACACACACATATATATATATATATATATATATATATATATATATATATATATATATATATATATATATACACATAACAATGTTAAAAATTTTTATTTTTGAAAAAGATTTCCTAGGTTTAGTTTTCGATGTAATATCACTTATATCATATTTTAGTGCATAATTGTATATAAAGTTACGAGATTCCCTCAAACTGAGCCTCGAAATCTTTAAAAAAGAATATTCTTCGAAATTACGGTAATTTCTGGAAGAAAAACCATGACTTTTACGTGTTTAAAAACTAAATTTTTGATAGTAGGGCGTTTTTATTCATACGACATTTATAGTCACTTTTAAAAAAATAATAATATTCTATCATGGTTTTCAAAATAAGAATTTCTAGGAAATTCGTAATATATTCATAAAGTTATGATTCAGAGATGTGGTGAAATTATGCATTTAGTGGAAAAGATTGTACGAGAAAAAGATGGAATCCTTAGATTATTTAGTTTCTAGTTTAGTTCAAGAGTTACAAAGTCAATTTAATTCCTATTGTGAAGAATCAGCTTTTGAAGGCTGCACACACGCACACGATGTAAAATTTGTGTTATTTTTTTATTAAATAAAGAAAAGTTTTTTTTTCCATTCAATTTAATGCTTCTTAATTTCAGTGAAAGACGGAATACAAATATCGTATACAAAATTTTTTAAGGAGTGAAAATAAGTACATTCACAGACGTTTTATATATTTTCTATTTTTCTCATCCATATGTATTTTTGAGATATTGTTAGCATTTTACTTAACTTTCTTAATTGTTATGCGTTCTAAATAAAGTCAAGAATTTACGATTATATGTGGTACAGAAGCCCAATTTAGCATTTAATTTAATTTGATGATCATAATAATAATCATTTCTTTAAGTAATTTTTAATTTATTTCGAACCATACTTTTTAAGTTCAAAATTTAAACTAATGCTAATTTTCTTCTAAGTATTACGGTAGTTTAAGTTATTTATTTGCAATTATAATATTTGGAAATAAATAAAAATTTAAACTACCGTAATTTTTAGAAGTATAATATTTTAAAAAGAAGTATAGAATGTAGAACATAACTTTTATATAAAACTTACGACATTTATATAAAAGTTATATTTTAAGGAAAAATAATTTTTTAAACATTTGTTTAAATAGTTTTATATTTTTTTTAATTTATAAACTGTACTTTGGGGTGTGTCACATGTTTCCATCTTAAATTTTAAGACCCAATCAAATCAACGAGATACTATTGGGTCTCAAAATTTAATACGGAAACATGTGATTAACAGAGGTCATAGAAGATTTCTTACCAGGCATACAGAGCATAAATTTCTTTACGTCTATAAACAAAGTTCTCCTTTTTCCTTTTAAAAATAAAACATTTTAATTTTATATCCGTATTACATTCATCTCAAAACTTATTATATATCTGTTCATATGCAAATTCACATTTCCCAGTTGTTACAAGTAGCATTCGAACAAAGCAATTTTTCATTCTTCCTCAAACAAAATGAGAAAGCTCGAGTCAGAGCAACATCATAAACGCAGACGACGAGGAAAATTCGTTCTTTTTTCAAAAGAGTAAAGAAAAAATGTTCCATGTTTTGATGAGGAAAGTCGTACAAGCTGCAGCATCGCATTCTTTTAGAAGTGAGAATCAGTATTTTTCCGAGAACAATGAATGTGATGCACGTAACCAGGAATGAAAAGGAAGCGAACTCAAGAATATTATTAAGGAAAGTTATTACTCTTTCACTGAAAGATTCGATTTATTTATATCTTAGCATGATTAAAATGTCAAAGAAGCATTGAAGCAAGGAATGAAAGATTTTGCAAATGGCATTTATCTTGGACTGAGAAGAAAAACATAAATGGAAAGAGGAGTTTCTTTTGGAATCGAGATTATATGTATTTTAACTATAGATTTCAATTCTTATTTAACATGTAGTTTGTATCCTTCTGATGATTTATATACATTATAATGAATGTTTTGGAAACATATAATAAGAAAAAAATTGTGCTAAGAGTATATTAAATTTTAAATCGATGGTTTGCTTAAAACTTTCTGCACTATTTAGAATTTGACTCTTAGATAAGTATGAGAGGCTTTTCAATCCAAAGCAGATTTGAAAACTTGCCTATTTTAATAGGCCATTATTTTAAGCTTTTTTCTACTATGTAACAAATCATTCGTTCAACCTTCATTTATAACACAAAAATATAAATTGAATATTTCATAAAATTTGTAATTATGATAATAAATCTTTAAATGTTGCATATCTATGTAATTTATTTGTTTATCTCATTCAGTAATGGAAGAATATATAAGTTGTACAAATTCAGTATTTAAAGATTTATTATCTTATTTTTCAATGCAACTAGATTCTTTCGCATCGATAAGAATACGACTGATAACCGAAAACGGAGCACGCGAGTGCTTATATGTTTTCTACATTTTCCAGCAGATCTTTTGAAACCTACGAAAATAGAATGCATAAATAGAAATGTTTTTTTTTATCACAAGTCTATACTGATTATATACTGTCTATACTGATATACTATGTGTAATTCTGATTTCTTTTTCCCTTCATTTCAGTATGCGAACGATTGTTACAAATTCATCAAGATTTTTTTTCCAACGACGGGCACTTGGGTGAGGAACCCTATGCCACAACAAGGCCAGAAACTGCTACTCATTTGTCGTTATCCAGCGGGCACCTGTGAAACAAATCACGGAGGCGAGCAGCGTTGCCCGCGCCATACCACCACAAACCCATTTATAGGGTGGACCACAATTATCATACATCATCACAGAAGAAAGGACAGAGAAACATAGAGAGAACAGAAAAAGAAAGTAACATCAATGCCCGAACAGGGATTCGAACCCGAGACCCACAGCTCAGGAGTCAGGAACGCTAACCACTCAGTCATGGGTCGGAACAATTCATCAAGAATAACTGTATTCATTTCTCAAGATGAATCGTAATTCATGCTAATTTTCAATTCCTCTCTAGAAAGTAAGCAGACAATTCTAACCGAGTTTCAGATGACGATGTATGTAATAATTTAATTATATCGCTTAGTTTAAAAGATTTTTAGTTTAAAGAAATGAAGTTTTATTTAAAATCATTATATTACACAGTTGAATTTTAAGTGGGTCATTCTTAGTATTAAAAATATAAGTATTTAGAAATTAAAATAATTTTATTTCAAAATGTTTTTATAGGAAAATTTTGAATGATTGAATGAAATTATTCTTTTTAATTTGTTCATTTCATTTATGTTAAGCCTTTATTTATATTTATAACAGTGATTCTTGAAAAAAAAATTTTAACAGCAATTGCAATAACAGTTATGGTTACCACATACCAAAATATGTTTCTCGTGTAAAATTGTAATCCTGTATATTTTTAACTGAAGTTTAGCACGTGATACTGCAGTGATATATTTTACTATGATTATTTTCATTTCTCTTATTTATATTCAATAGTTAATAATTAACTATAAAAATAATTTTAAATTTTTATTTTCTACAGTTGCGATTTTTAGGAAGTTTTATTTCCTAAAAACGACAATTTTTATGAATTCTTATTTATGCTTGAAATTATTTTGGCAATAAATTTCCTTAAGCATAATTTATTGGAAGCATTATATTTTTGCTAATTATTATGTAAACATTTGTATTTTATTAATTTAATTATTTTATTTAACATTATTTAGTTTAATAGCATTAAATTTAGTAAAAAGAAGATTATCCTCTTTTATAAATTACTGAGAATTATGTTATCCACACAGTAATGTTTCCAATTATGTCTTTTGCTTCAACTAATCCAATAACATAAAAATTAAAAAAAAATAAGTTGATTTAAATTTTTATATTCATTGAAACTTTATGAACTAGTAAGAAAACTATTCAATAATATGTGAATAAAATTTCATTTATTTTTCCGTTCATATTTACTTTTTATTAAATCTAATAATTTTTTATTTTAAATTTTTTTTGGTTCTCAATATGTTTATTTATTTATATAAGTTCCTGTTAAAATTACATGCAGATATTTTTACTTTTTTTTTTTAATTATTACTTCTTTTTCATCTTTTGCTCTGATAAAAAATAGTTCATTGAATATGAATCCCAACTTATAGATATTTTGAAAAATTTTAATACTGATCAATAATATGCAATAATTTTCTCTTGCGCAAAAAATAATCGTTGCGATATAAAACAAACATATGAATTAAAAATCATATTTGCATATTGAAGAAACCTGGCAATTTTATTGATCAAGTATCAATATGAAATAAAAATTAAAAATGCAAATTTGTGAAAAGTAAATTTTTTTGGTGTGTGTGTTGAAGATTTTTGTATCGAGCTTTAATCTAATTTATAGTTAGATATTATCAGGAGATATCATAGGATCCAATCAGCTGAATGGTCAGCGCTCTAGCTTTTAATTTGAATCCCAGTCAGAAATAAATGTCTGAAGTGGTTTGAAGTCTACACTATAAATAGGAAATCCCAATCGGATCAGCCCGAAAGAATAAAATGACTGTTTAATGAAAAGAAAAATCAGATACGCCAAAAAGAAATGACTCGGAGTTTTGAGTCACGGTCCAATGACTTTGAACATACAAACAGTTAAGTATATCCACCTTATAATCACAAACTCTCTAATAGAAAAGACGAAATACTTAAGTACTTAGATAGTGTGTAATTATCGAAGCCTATGTTGAACTATAATTTTATTGATTTTTATCAATCTACATTTTGATCCTTATTTAATTGATTCGAATGAACAAAAAAGCGCAAAAGTTTGCTTTAAGTTCATAAATTTTAAATAAAATCATTTGTGTGATGAAACTTTTGACAAAATGGTGAATATTTTTTATTAAACAATTAAATTACTCTAACAGCTGCAGGAGCTGAGAAGCATATTGCTCAGCGAAATCTCGACCATATCACAATCGAAGTCTATTATGCAGCATTTACTTCATTTTCTCTTGATTGAAAAGAATTGGCGTTTGAGATTTTAGTGGTGCGATGAATGTCAGATAGAAATAATGGAATGAAAAGTCATTACTTTTATTGACGAATCACGCTTTTGTTTTCAACATTATGACTTCAAGTCTGGAGAACTCTGGTGAAAGATTGCTGGATTTTTGCATCATGTATCTCAACACACAGGACCTGCACCTGATATCGTAGTTTGAGGTGGTATTGGATTTCCCTTCAGCATCCCTCTTGTCCATATTGCTGGAACACAAAACAGCCATTTCTACATTGCTGGGATGTTGGAGCCAGTGTCCTTTCATATCTTTAGCGATCATATATCACCACACGTGGCACGCAATATTGAATAATTCTTCTTACCACTTCAGATTGAACTGCTTCCTTGGTTTGTTTGTTCTCTCAATCTATCACCAATTGAAAAAAAAATGATCGATGTTCCCATTAGAGTTGGCCCAGGATCATTGCCCTATGTTACACTAGATCAACATTGGCAATATGTAAAAATCGTATTTATTGCTGTAACCAAAGAATGAATCAAAGCCTCTTTGATTCGATTCTGAATTGTCTGGTAACGACTACTAACAATGGCGACTACACTAACCACAGATTTTGCCATCATCTAACTTCATAAGAAACTAAAGTTAGTCATTTTATTTTTGTATAACATGTTATCTGGAAAATAAATTTATCTGTTATACCTCTGATCTGTCTTGATGTCGCAATTTAAGAGACCTGCAGGGCGCATATAGTAACGTCCATTAATTTCTGATAAAAATTAAATATTACTTGATTTTCAAGAGCCGTAATCAATTTTAAATCAAAATTTTGAATAATTTCATGATCTACTAATTAATTTCTTTGGTTTATCATTAAAAATAAAAAAATATTATTTTATTATTTATTTTCGATATTGCAAAGAATTGTTAATTATCCAATAGATATTTAAAAACTTAATTCTAGCAATTCAAAATTGATTTGACAAGCTTAATTGATTATGAAATATTTTTGCTGTTTTCATTTATATGTTTTAGTGATATTCATCAATTTTTGAAATGAATGTCAAGAAATGGAACAAAGATTTCACTCATATTTAAAATAATACAACGAGTGATTGAAACTTCAAGTACATCAAGTTTTAAGGATTTATACTATTAAAATTGTTATTATGTTTCGCTTTTAAACTTTGAAGGGCATCACTTAACTATTCAGGAATATCTAGTTATTCAATTTTGTTATGACTAAAAACTGGGTCGTTTGAGCATAAAAGGCAAGCGAAGTTGTTCTTATTTTGTCAAAAGTAAAAATAATGGGAATTAATTGCTTTATTTATTCTTATTCTAATGTGTTTAAAAGAAGTTGTGTTATAATTAAAGAATAATTTGAATTTAGGATTATCTTATAGCAAAACAGAATCCTACAAAATTAGATCGCAATATATAATACCATTATGATATTTTTCAAATAAAATAAAATTCTCATGAATATGCAGATTATCAGTTTATTATAGTCGATTATTTTGATTCTTTAAATATCCAATAAGCCATTCTGAGCTTTTCTATGTATCATATTTCTTCATGTGGGGGCAATTGAAGTTTAATTAATCTATAATATACAGTACTATAGAATTCCTTCAATTTAAGGTGCTTTGTATTCAATA
This sequence comes from Latrodectus hesperus, assembly GCA_037975125.1. Classification (NCBI taxonomy): domain Eukaryota; kingdom Metazoa; phylum Arthropoda; class Arachnida; order Araneae; family Theridiidae; genus Latrodectus; species Latrodectus hesperus. Next base: position 30,696,309 of record CM075850.1, read on the forward strand.
TTGATTATGTTTCAAAAAAAGCTCAAGTTAATATTCTAAGCGTTGAATTGTAAGGAACTTATGAGGATTTCAATCAAATTTATCCATGCCAAACCAGAATCAGAATAATTACTTTTCTTTTTTTTATTAAAAGATTGGTGTTAATGATCTGATTTTTCTGCCATTCAATAACAAGTAACAAAAAATTTTCTTTTTAGTTTAGAAATGTTACATGTAACAATAAAATTTTAAAGCATTCTGTTAATTGTTACTGCGGGAGATTTTTTATTTATATTATTTATTTAAAAAAAGGAATTTTTTATTGTAATGAGTCGGAAATTTAAAATATCATCCGATATTTTTGCAGATAGGTACAATTATAATTTCATCATTTAACTCTAAATACAGAAATTATTTAATGAATGATTAAAACAATTGACAATGTTTCATTTATTTGTTTGCAATGTTTTATTACTAAAATAAAATATCATAGTTTAAATAGTATGCTTTTGCTCTCTTTAAACCTTTTTGAGCACTATGTTAAATAACTGACTTATGAATTATTTGTATAAGAAAAAAGACTTTGATGTAATATACTATATAGTATGTAATTAGAAAAACTGTTATACAATATGAGAAAATTTTAGAAAACCTATCTCAAATGTTGTTCAACTACTTTTACACTGTAAAATGATGAAAAAAAACTTTTTAAATTATTAAATCAAAGTTCGAACCCTAATTCAATGAAAAATATATAGGAATCACTAAAGGAAATCATTAGTATAAACCCTATCACAGAAATATCAATGACTTATACCAAGCATTAAATTATGAACGAAAAACCATAAATGTAGAAATAAATAAATAAATTAATTAATTAATATACTTATAAATAGGAAAATAATCATGATAACTTTTTGAAATTCATAAAAAAATGCTAGTAACAATTCTTATGTGATAGAAAATTCAAAAAGATGGACAAGAAACTGGCAAATATTTAAAATGAGAATTTTCTTTTTGTTGATAAAGTTGCAGTTTTACCACAAAATATTTCTTTCAAATTTAATCATTTTTTTACTTGAGTTCTCAAAATTTATGTTAGATTGTAAACCTTATCTAATTATAGTAGGATGTTACCTATGAAATTCTAAAAATAATACACCTATAAAAGATATATTAAATAAAATAATGGTTTATGAAATATTAATACGTTATATTAAAAGCATACAATGTTGTTTCAAATAAGCTTTTTTCCTGTCAAACTTTGGTCATTTTGTATTCGTATTTCACTTTTTATTTTTCTGATAAAAATCAGAACACAAACTCAGTTTCTACATTCTTATTATTTAAAAACTTCATCTGCTGTACTTATTCTAATTAGCAAAATAATTGACACAGGAATTGATCTTGTTTTCATAAAAATTAATCTTATTAAGAGATTTTTTAAACACACTGTTGCACATATCTCTTCAAGTCTCAACTAATACCTCTTTTAGTACCTTTGAGATCGGACATTTTGTTAAATGTTGGCAATTCCAAATATATTATCCTGACAAAATCAGATTAAATGTTAGCTAACGCATTTTAATTTAAAATAATTCCTGAGAGGAAAATCCAATCTATTTCTGGTTTGCATACTATTAATTATTTAGAGATATGGTATTAATATATATCTTAAACATGAGCGTTCAGTAGACAGACAAATCTTCCGAACCATCTCGAGATTGAAATTCTGTGTGCAACCCCATCTGAAAGTAGAGTAGGTTTGCGTGTCTGGACGCATTCAGTTGACTATTAGAACAGGAAACGCATTTAAAAATTTATAAATATATAGTGCCATTATAAAAAGTAACAATTATCAAGCAAGTGAGAACGTGTCTCTTAATGGAATTAAAATAAAAAATGGTGTCATGATAGTTTTTGTGGTTCCTATTTTGTTTTGTATTCGCAGAAAATTTCATCTCATTCTGACTGAAAAAAAATGTTTGTTTTAATTATGTTATCAACATTACTCAAATGATCGATAAGAGGTTACATAGATTGCTAATTACTTTACATTTATTTATGTGGCTTATTTTAGATTCTACGTAATTCAGTTAAGAGAAATAGATAACGTGCGTGATTTCATCAGCGGTTTGTGGTTACAATTTTCACTGCTGGATGTCGAAGCGTGCATAATTAAAGTTGTTTCATAAAATATTCTGAATTAGATAATCTGCTTCAGGCTTTTTACACTAAAAACTACATTGTTAAAGACTTGATTAAATTTTTTGAGACTCAACTACTTTTCTGCGCTTACTGTGCCACAATTTTTCCTTCGCAATTTTCTTTTTCTTTACTTATTAATAAAGAAGAACTTAATTTTTTGTTTTGTAAAACCTCATAGTAACTTGTTCTTTCTCTTTTTACATCAAATTCAATTTATTTTGCACACATTATATTTTTTAAATATCATTCACAGTTTCTTTAAATATTCTTATAGATTTATTTTGTGTAAAATTACATTCTACTCATAATAAATTTTGAAGAGTAGAATTATTTTGATATCTACTGCTTTTAATTTTGGAAAAGTATAATATTTGCTTAATGCATAATGCGTGTTTATGCCTATTACAACACGCCATCGTTATTTTCCCAAATCTCGCAATTTTTCTCCGAAAACATTATGTATAAGTTTTCCTCTAGAACTTTCTATCAGCGAAAAACGGTGGGCTTGATCCACTAGTATCAAATATTTTTGTCAAAATAAAAAATACTGTGTGATTAATATAATTATGGCAAGTGTTTTTAGAGGTTATTCTACGAACTATTGCACGCCTTTACAATGTTTCGTTTTCCGAGAATTCAGTATATTTAAAATAAATTTTATAATATGTCTAGCAAAATAAAAAGCTTACAACTTGCACCACAAAAGAATCACTATATTCGTCTCTGAAATTTGTCTCACACATATTCGTCTCGTCTCATCTCTATCAAAGATCTTTCAGCTGCATAGTAAAAAAATAATTGCTGTTTTTACAGCTACATCTCATATCTTTTACAATAAAAAAACCCATTTCTCCAGAAATTTTGAATAGTTTTGACTGTAGTAATTATGATTGCCATTTTTCCATTAATCTATTTCCTGATGACTATTGTATAGGAATTTTAACGTAGTCTTTTAACACAAATAAATAACTGCAGTCTTTAAAATAGTCACAAATTTTGACGCAGTCTTTTACCGCTATAAATTTGCAAATAAAGTAAAAGTTTCGAAAATATTTTTCCGCAATTCTGATGATTTGATTTCAAATTTTTAGATTCTATATTGATTGAATTAATGATTTCATAAAAAATTAATGAATGCATAACTTTTCAGTATATTAGATTCATTGTAACTAAAACTTTTTTAATATTTTCAAAGTTATAACTCGTATTGATTTATTTCAAAATCGTGTAGCATAGAAAATTTAAAATGATAGAATTTTGAAGTCAAATTTTATTTATTTTGTAACAGGTATTCCTCTCAGTCTGTGTACCTTTCAGTAATAAATATCTGATTTAACTACTCTTAATCGTAGCTTCACCTATTTATGTATCAATCGATAACAATGATTGGATTCACCGTCAAAAGTGGCATTCTCCAACTAAGTACTGTTTTGCTAAACTTGAGCGACGCTATTCTAAACGATATCTCCTTCATGTGGCATTCCTCCAGTTAGTCTTTGTCTTATTAAACTTGAGCGATGCCACTTTAAACTATATCTTCTTTGTGCGGAATTCCTCCAGCTAAACTTTGTCTTTTCAAACTTGAGCGATGGCATTCTAGCGACATCTTTTTTATGTGGGATTTCTTCAACTAAGCTCTGTCTTACTAAATTAGAGCGATGGCATTCTAACGACATCTCTTTTATGTGGCATTCCTTCAACTAAGCTCTGTCTTACTAAAGTAAAGCGATGCCAGACTAATTGGCATCCTTTGTGTGATATTCTTCCAACTAAACATTATCTTACTAAACTTGAGCGATGTCATTCTAAAGGACATATCTTTTGAGTGGCATTCTTCTTACTAAACACTATCTTACTAAAGTTGAGAGATGTCGTTCTAAAGGATATCTCCTTTGTATGGCATTCTTCCAACTAAGCAATACCTTACTAAACTTGAGCAATGTCATTCTAAACGACATATCCTTTGATCGGGCATGAGAAGCAGCCACTGTAATGATAATAAAAACTGGAGCATACCCTCAGATAATTGTTTCTGAATAATATCGCTCGTTTTCACTAGATTTTTATTTTAAGTAAGCATATCTTTATTTTAAGAAAGCAAACTATTCGTTCCCTTGACTGCGCAGCTCTGTTACGCAGTGATATATAAGAGACTGTTGTAACTATTTGTAACTTAACTATCTATAATTAACAAGTAATTACCATTTAGTTTTGCCCAATATGCTGCTTGGTATGACTGATTAAACAATTGACTTATCATAAACCACAATGAAAGATCAACGAAAAAAAGGAATCATCCAATTAGAAAAAAATATCACAGAACAAGCTATCATAAAAAATCGTTTTGTCGATGGTAATAGCAAAATATTTATAATGGACATAAACGCCAATAATAAATAATTCTGTACTGTCATTATATAAATTTCTCATTATGCATAATGACGAAGCAAAGTAGTGCGATGAGCAATGTTCAAAAAGAAAAGGGGAAAATTTAGGCATATGGTAGAGAAGAAGATATTCCTATCAATATAAATTTCACATTTTGTAACGAAGGAAAAATCTAGTAAATGTTAATAAACAAATATTATATTTGATAAAACAAATGAGAAATAGTGAATAAAAACATGATTTATAATCAAGTAAGTAGCAGAGAATATTTGATGCCTCGACAAGAATATTTACTAATGTTATCCTTTTAAATACCGGCTTTTTGAGGCAAAAGAGTACTGCTCACACACATTAGAATGGAATATATGTAACACAATTATTTTTCACTCCTCCATCGATAAATATACGAGTAGTTACAAAAAACTTGGATATTCTGCTCAATAAAATGGAATAGACTGTAAATTCTAAAAAGATGCACCTTTCTACCGGTAGAAAGTCCAATTCTTAGTCAATGCTAATTATCCTGTTCGTGTACAACTCATGCTATAAAGTATTAATTTGACATAAAACAATCCAGAATCACTTACACACGCGCGCGCACGCACACACACACACACACACACACACACAAGTTTAATCTCGGGTAAAATCAGTCTCACGCAGGAAAATAACATATTGTATACGTATCAAAGACTTTTCGCAACCATTTTATTGAATATACGACCCAAGTTTAGTATTGACATTTCAGCAAATATCCTTGTAAATTATTTGTTAGGAACGTTACCTTCTGCTTATATTCCTGAAGGTATTAGTTACCCTGCTTTCATGCAGTGAATTTTTGCGGATAATCAGAATATGTTCGCTACGATATGCTGCTATATTCGATTACATCTAATGGAACATTAGTAAACTTCTTCGCAGTTTTAAGCAACTATCTCAATACTATATATTCAAAGATGTGGACTAGGTGTACCGGACTTGTTGCTTAGCTTCCATATTCTTCTGGTTACACCTCTTCCTGGACAATATGCTATACTTCCTTGGACATTGTTATCATTGCAATTTGTAATGTAATCTGGTACATTGTGTAATTTGGTAATACCTTAAATAACAATGTACGAGATACCCGGGCAACACCAGAAGACCTTATTGCTTAAATCGTTGCTACAGGAAAGGTTTGGTATCTTCGATGGAAAGTGGTAATCAATGAAGCAGTAGCGAAAAGCGCAGCTCTCGGTATTTTTGAGCAAATCCGAAAATCGTTATTCAGTCTTTGTGCAGTGATTCGACGAAACTGCAGTGATTTTTGTTACTGCATTTTCGTTCAACTTTTGCATTTACTTCTCTCTAAATCCCTTTATCAAATGAGCATTAGTTTCTATTTCTTATTTGTCATTTCACTTTACTTTATATCATATTTTGCATAAATATTTTTGCAGTTTTCACATATTGAATGTGTTGTAGCGATATTACATTTGATGGATTTTCCCCTTTTCATACGTATTCAACGTCACTCCGAGAGTCACATATTTCAAATGTCTCTGAAAATATTTTCACGACAAAAAATTAAATAAAATGTTAAGCAATATTAAAAATTCGCTTTGCTCAGGAGTTAATCTCTACTGGAAAGGACTATTAGTTTTTTTTTCACGCAAAAACAATTAAAGAAAATGGCAATGCACTGCATTTTGGAAGTACATCAAATAATTTTTTTAAATGATTATCCTGAAAAAAGAAAAAAAAATTATTCTAGTGTTGAAAAGTATCCAAAAAATAATGTTCTCCTCTTATTCAGTAAATTCAGCATTTTACTATCGGAGAGTTACATGGATTAATGAGGTAGCGATGTATCTTTATACAACCGTGAATGATTGATAATGATGCCGTCATCAGTATTGAAGTAATGAATTCCTTATCACTTTTTCTGTCGATATTGCAAATGTCTGCCGATTTTATCATTTCCGTAATATTTTTTCAAATAGTTGCATACAAAGTGCCGCAAAAGCTTTCTGAATAATTTTAAATGTAAGATTGTTATTAAATTGTAAGTAATTCTGATGTCAGATATGAAAACATCTACAAAATCTCGAATCTTTTTTAATCTTTTATCCTTGTTACAATAATATTTTTGATATAATTATCTAAATCTTTAAACTTAGATATTTTGTATATTTTAAATCTTTCAATCAGACTATAAATATCCAAGATAGTTAATATTCTAAACTTTCTTTTCTCTTATATTTTAGAGTGTTTGGGTTTCTCAAATACAAGAGAAACGTTCGTTATTTCCTACGTTTATTTACTGACACTACCGGCAAAAAAGAGCAAAAACTTTAAACAACCATTTAATGTGATGCCAAGAGTTCTAAAAAGAATAAATGTTTGTTCACTTGTTTAAATTTATCTGAATTAATATTGTTAAAAATTCGTGCATAAGAAAACAATTCAAAATGAATTTCATGGAAGAAAACAAATTAATGACTTGTTGATGAATTATACACTCTTCTATTCATTCACTGGATTGCTAAATGATGTTAATGAAAATAGTCGATTTTATAATTTAGGAAAAAAAACTTATGTGATGTGATAACATTAAAACTGATACCCTCTTTTTTAAATTTTAATTGTAAAATTAATTTAATGATATTTTACAGTGAGTGATTAATATAAATACACTTAACTAACATGGTCTAGAACTGAGTAAAGGAAAGATAGTAATTTTATCTTAATAGCTAAACTCCCGCCACATTATGAATCCATGTACGCTTATCATAAGTGGATCTGATCAGATCACTCTATCATATTCTGAAATTTACAACAATGCTTGATTTGTGTGTGGATGATCAAACAGAAATGATGATAAATTCTTATTAGAATCTATTATCATTTCCATTGTTTATGGTTAATTTCTCAATAGGGCCATTGAAAATCAAATGAGACAGCCTTCTACCCAAAATGTTCTCATTTCACATTTATTTTTAGTAGGAATATTTTACATAACATTATATAACTTTCAGTGACCAGACTTAAATCAGAATTTACTGTATGATGGATATCATAAAAATGAAGGATGTGTACAAGGCGAAAAATATTCTTAGATTTATAAAAAAGCAAAAGATAGTAAATAACAGGATTATATAAATAGTTAAGTAAAAATTATTAAACGATGAAACGAAATGTAATTAGTAAAACATTTACTGTGACCACCTGTGTAAAAGCCAGAATAACCACCTTTCACAGAGTGGTCTGCTAAGGGGTGTACAGGAAGAAAGTCAGTTAGGTTCTTGAAAGTGTTTACTGGGATGTTGAGTCATGCCGCCAACACCCCTATCGAGATGATTCCACAGATATGTGATAGAATTTAAGTCAGGTGAGTTTGATAGCTAGAGAAGAACGGTGAACTCATCCTTAGGATCTTCGAATCACACATGTACATTGTCAGCAGTATGACACCTCGTATTGTCCTACTGATAGATGACATCATCCTGAAGAAAAACAATGCCCATATAGGGATGGATTTAGTCCTCACGGATACATGCATACTTGTATTGATCCATTGTGCTTTTCACAATGAGGAGTGAACCCAGAGAATGCTATGAAAACATTCCCCTGACCATAATGCTTCCACCTCCAGCCTGGACCGTTCTGGTCCAAGTTGGAGATGGAAGCATTATGGTGGCAATGAAGGATGAACCAGGTGTCTGCTTCGAAGGCCTAGAAGCTGCAATGTTTGCTGAACAGTGACCATGAAAAACACTGCTGGTAACCCCTTGATTCGTTTGGGTGGTCAGTTGCTCCATGGAAGCATGTTTATTCACCTGAAGCAATCTCCGCAACAGTTGTTCACCTCTGTCTTCTCTGGTCCATGGAGCACCACATTTGCCACGTCACTGATTTTAAACAGTTCTACTGTGCTGCCACCGCCTTCTGTGATTGGTTGTTTAACGTCATTATCGAAAGTACGCGTTGGTCACATTAATGTGATTGGACGGCATATATATATATATATATATATATATATATATATATGTATATATATATATATATATATATATATATATATATATATAATCTAGAACTATAAGTACATTTGATGCAACATTTTGATAGATGAATTAATTGCACAAACATTCAAACATTATATGCCGTTTAATTGTGAATTATGGTCAGATGAAGAAAGAGTATCCTTCAATTCACAAAACACCTATGGAATTTTTAACATACAAAGACAATTTATGATGACGATCTATAACTAGTTTAAATAAGATGTAAACGGGAAATTATATATAATTTCTTCGCCTCGATCATGCTTTTATAGTTCCAGTTTATAAAAGGTACATCATAGGAATTGGTAAAATTCTTTAACTACACTTTCAAAACCGGTGGTTGATTTTAATGCTCTAACAAGTGTCAGACCATTATATCATTTAAACTAATGAAACACATAAAGTACAAGAAATAAAATGCATATTTAAATTAATATTAATGTTATAGAATATATAAAAATTATTATTAATTGAATGTTTTAGTACTATTATACAATATGATTGAACTATAAATCGAAAAATTATTTAAAATATGTAAAGTTACAGCATCCATATAAATATCACCAAACAAATCTAATGTTCCCAAATAACACATCACTAAAATTTTGTAAGATAACATATATATCATCATAATTTGCAAAGTTGCCTAATTTTACAGAAGTATTAATTTTTGAATGACAGATGTCGAAATTTCATTACCGTCTGACATTTTTTCCAAATTACTGCATTTTTAATGATAATACTTTGGTAATTATCAAATCAATGGAAAAATTGGAATTTCGAGTATTGAAGAATTTTTTAATGGGGGAAAATTTCTTTCAAGCAAAACAATGACTTGACAAGTGTTATTCCGACTTTCTTCTATCAAACAATAAAGAACATTTGCGGGACTTAAATGTGACCCTACATGCACGGATGATGCTCTGGCAGCTTAAATTCAGCAATCGTAGAGGAAAACATAAAATCTACAAGATAATTCTGGCCAGTCATAAACTTAGATTGCATGATATAGCTGACAAATTATTTATCAAATAGTAACGTATGACGATGGCAGGGATAATGTAACTAATGAACTTAGAAGGTAATGTGTTAATTTTGATTAGCGCTCTGGCTTTCAGTTCAAAAGTTTGTGTGATCCAATTCCACTTTAGGTTTGGAAGCTTCTAATAGTTCGGCGAAAACTTTAAAAGTGTAGTTATCAATTTAGCCTCGTGCGCAAAAAATTAATCATTGAATGACAAACAAAGCAAGCCAAACTTTGGTAATACTATATGAAGCTATTTTTTAGCGACTGAGCCGATTTTTGAAATTTTGTTGTTTCTGGATTGCTGCTGATTTTTGCTGCGAATTACCTCATGTTTGTTTTTGCCATATCTTTTGTAATTTGAAGAAGTCTGCTGTAGTTTTACTCCGAACAAGAGAATCTTCTTTTATCAATAGAAAAAAAACTAATATTTCATTACTAAATCTTTGCTTGGGGATTTGGGGGAAAATAATTTTGCCAACGGCTCCACTGAATAGAATATAACCAAAATATTCACCTTGGAGTTTTGGTGATTTCAATAACACAGAGAAATCACAATTAAAAGAGACTTTGCTTTTTTCTTCCTTTTTATTCTGATGATGTTTTAACCTCAAAAAGAGCTTCCTTTATCCCAAGACTAAATGTTGTGGAGCATAGTTGTCTAAACAGAACTCTAGCGTAAAGATAGGGGGTGTGGTTTCAAATTGCATATTTTATTTCACAGATTGATATTTTTGATAAATTTCTTTCTATTTTATTAAACATAAAATCTTAAATTAATATGATCATAAAACTTCAGCAGTAAATGCTTACAATTTTTTTAATTGCTACTTTAAAAAATTAGGTTTAGTTATAATGAAACAAAAGAGTAAGTGATGATGAATATACAAAAATGGAACCCTTTCTACGTCTTTTTCATTGTCTACAAATTTTTAAATACTTATTTTTTTGATGTTCCAAGTTTGTTTGCCTATATAATAGTGACATATATTTTATATGATAAATACTACAGCGAAATTTAAATTAAAGGAATATGATAAATAAAGTTTGGTAATCTTGAAAAATTCCTAGCTTCACGATGGCTACTTTTGACTAGTACAAATCTTATATGTGATTACTTCAGATTCAAATTTTGACTGACTATAAGGTAAACATCCTATATATCTCGTTACTATTAATTAGGTGATGAATTCATTATCATTTTCTAATGGTAGGTTTCTTCTTTTGCAATGATATCCTGTAATACTGGCATCCAAAAAATCGCATGAATAAAGATGGTTGAAAAATAGTTTCAATTGCCCCCAAATGAATTGCTAAAAATCTGCAACGGAGAAAAAACTTAAATTTTCATTTCTTTTTAAATAAAATAAATCTGGAAGTCGAATCCTAAAAGACTTATCAATATATTACATGTAAATAATAAAGTTAAAATATGAATGTAACACACAAATAGTGTCAATTAGGAATAGAGCTGATGCTTACATTCCTAATTGATGCTTACATGTACTATTTAGAAATTAGGAATGTAAGCATCAGCTCTATTACATTCCTTATTAGAAACATAATTTAAAAACTACCTAATTGCAAATTAAGGTAAAAGAATTTAAGTTTCATATGATTATTACATTAACTTACTAAATATATGTTTGTGTGTGTGAAGTATATAATAAAAATCAATAATAGTAACAAATTATTGATGAACTATCTAGCTTCCTTTATAATAAAACTATTGTTAATATTACAAGAATTTAACCGAAATTGTATAAGTATTGCTACAGAATCAATAATGCAGTTTAAGAGAAAGATTGTGAAGAATTTTTAAATGTATATGTAACGTTTATTTTAAAAATTTTTGCAGATATCACATTCAAGTATTCGAGGAAATAATGACATTCATATCATAGAATAGCTTTATATTAATAATTTTGAAATTATAACTTTAAATATATTAGTCAATTAAATTTATTTGTAAATGAACATTTATATAAAAATTTTGGTTAAATTTTCAACGAGTACTTTTGTGGGTTACATTGAAGTAACATGTTTTTATTAAAATCTTTAACAGTTGTAATTAAAAGTTGACTGACATCTAATTTCAGAAAAGGTCCTTTGAATTTAAATTCACTAATCTTTTCTTTACTAAACTTCTAATTTTAAATTTCATATATTCTAGTGTCTTGTTATAAATTATAATGATTTTCTTACGTTCATGCTCCCATCACTGCAACAAAATTAAGCATTACTAGTGATGGTTAAGTATTGATTTTTATTATGAAATTTTTTCGTTTGACTTTTTTATCTCTATCAAAGGTATAGTGCTTATAGAATCTATAAATGTCAATCATTTCCGATCTTAAACTATACCATATGTGTGATGTAAAAGCTTGGAGAAAAAAGTGCCATTTTAACTATCAACATAATCATTGAAAGTCGTTTGAAATTCGGATGTCATTACCTTTGTTGAAAGGACACAAACCTTCAATTAAATGAAAATGCATATAGTTGAAGTAATGATAGCATTGCTATAAGTTCTTGTTAAAATAAAAGACATCCTAGTAAGAGTGTGTGATACAGATTTCCAATTTTTTAAGACCATGTCAATGAAATGTTTATTTGGACAGTTGTTAAAAATGATGAACATTGTGTGTGTGTGTGATATTCCATACAACATAATGCTCTTCTTAGACTATTGGCTCTTTATATGTAGACAACCATTGCTTTACCAACCAACAAAAGTGTTATTTTTTTATTAATAACACTTTTTTTATTAACAACAATTATCTGCAATCTTAGTGTGTTTCCATTTTTCTGTGATCTAAATTTGACATCGTTTTTGATGTTCTTATGAATGAGTTTCAGGTGATACATTTATTTTGTGATCTTCTGTAGCTCCACACAAGTTATCGATAACAATTCTCCTACCTATTTTGCCGAAATATAACTCATTTACATATATCTACACATTTGAAGTTTTAGGCGAATTAATTAATTCTACCTTTAAATTTCTGCTACTTTAAGGCTGTTACTACAATCAAGTTGCCTTTCAGAAACAAGGACAGAGAAAATAGCAAATACGAATTTAAATATTTAAACGTGGAAAATATTTTTAATGAAATGTGTGTGGGTGAAAAATATTTTAAGCAAAATATATATAATTACTATAGAAAAAACAAAACATATAATTATTGCTTAAAGTAAAATTCTTATATCATAAATTATAACTTGAACCATTATGCTTTTATGTAATCCTATATGTCTCTAAGCGATTCATTCTGATGTAAAAATGAATATGATGACAATGAGTCAATGGCCAGCAATAAATAAATTGCCGTTATGCTGTCCTTTTGGTGTTTGAGAGAGGAAATATGTCGTGCCATTTCACAAAACCACCTATATGACCTCGAATTATCTGCCTCTTCTTTCACTAAAAAGCTCAATGTCAAGGTCAATTTATTGTCCTTGACAAACGGCTGGCTGCTGCGTTTTGTTCCCAAATAAAAAAGTTGTAACCCAACATTTTAGTACTTTCAACAATGTTCTATTGTTATGTTACAAGAACATAAATACCCGAGAGATATATCAGCCAAGATTTCATTTTGAACCAATTATGGAAGGATATAAACTTGTATTTTTATATCTCGTTTATTTCATTGGTGCTCTGGATCACAAATTCTGATCGCTCTGTTAAAAATCACAACTGACACTGATGCAAAATTCCTGCAATGATTGCGTGCATATTTATTGTGCTCCTACATTTTTATATATCAATAGAATTAGAATTTACCACGAATGAACAGTTAAGGGTTCATTCCTCAGAGCAAAAGGTAAAAAGATCGATAGTATTATTGTGGTGGAAAACTAAATATTCTAAAACAATTGCCAAGAGGAAACTCTTAAGTTTTCCAATGATTTCTTCGTTACTTGAAAATATCAGTCACTGCCTTTGAAAAGTTTTTGCGTAAGACAAAACAGGTTTTAATTTTAAAATCAGTATATTGATGAGCTGTGCATATAAATATCACAAAAGCGAAAAACATGAAAAGTATTAAATACCTATATGTAAAGATATGCATGCATGTATGAGTTGTAAGTCATAAAAAAAAACTTTGTTACAATCTCATGCTGAAGTAAATCTTGCAGGAGGAGTCGAAATAATGGGTTTAACCAATTATAATGGAAGCAAATAATTAATGCATTCTTCACAGCCAAAGATTTGAAAGTGCTGATGGAAAAGATATGATAATTGTTGCATATTTTGCTAAGCGGATTTTCAGAATTTAAGTCATAAATATTTAAACAGAAATAAAAAACAATAATATTTAAAGAAATTTCGAAATTTTCTGGGATTAACATAGTTAATAAAGTTTAAAAGTTTTTATTATAATGCAAGTTTACCAAAGAAAAAACTATTTACCTATATAAATATGAAAATATCTGGAAAATTCATTTCAAATTTTTTAAGGGAAATGTACTTCATTAAGGAATAGGATATCTTAATTCGTTAATGAATAGTAGAATTCTATGATTAGCTAAGAACCACTGCCTGAAGATTCAAACGAAAATCATACAGTTGCACTGTCGTAACGTCTAATGATGATGATTTTCAACTAATTTCCACCGAAACTACGTATATAAATGGTATATAAATTTCAGCATTTGAATAATATTCAGGTAGATATTTGAAAAATATCGCTCTCTCTCTCTTTCTCTCACTCTTTCTCGCTCTCTCTTTTTCTCTCTCTATTTCCATTTCTCTATCCCACTGCAGGGATCTTCCTGAGCATAACTCACAGGCACCAATTTACATCCTTCCTGTTGCCACAAAACACAAAAAATATAAGAATTTAAACCACTTCATAGTGGCACCAAACTTGGAAATACTTTAATGATAGACTATTGTAACTCTAAAATTTCAACTACACTATTCGTGGTAGAAGTTCCACAGCTCGTTATATCTTTTTAAATTTTACAAACAAACAATAACATATAACATGGTTTACATTTAATGTTCAGCCAATTTCCGACATTTTTTCATTAATAACATAGCATTTATTTAATAATAACATATGCCAACATGCCTCATATGATATTAATGCATACCATCACTAAGAGACTACCATTATTCTATTACAAGGGATTCTTGAAAAAAAAGTAGTAGAACGACAGCAATGAAATAATATAAATAAATGCAAATAAGAATAAAGGTAAACAAAGCTGTAACATTTCTTTTATTACACGTCCCCAATATGATTAAAGTAACGAATCCACACACAAATTTGATAACTATAAATGTTATTTTTTGAGGAATGTATTAATTATTATATTTTTTGTTTACTAGGAGAATTTTCCAAATTATTTGATAATGCTAATTAATGTACTTCGTCCGTGGAAAATGTGGAGGTAGCTTGGTTTATTTGTCATTCTATTAAGGATTTTTACTCAAGAGCTAATTTGACTTGGACTTACAGTTCAAAGTGGATTTTGTGAATTGCAACCATTACTCACACACATGGTGTAGGAATCAAAACCACTAACCGTTCAGTCAAATGCCTGAACTATAAATACACAACTGTCACTTCAGGTACTCTATTTAACTGTCTATCAGACTTTTAATTCTATAATTTTCTGGAATTTTGTTCCTTATTTAAACATTTGAGCGAGCGTGATTTGATAACATTTCGTATTATTTTTATACGAAAAATTTTTATCGATATATTAGACATATCATTGCAATTATACTTATCATCAATGAATGTAGAGACACATTTTGAAGAATAAATTGCAGCAAAACATCACACAGTAAACTTAACAATAATTACACTCACGTTCAAATTTATTTTCACATACCCAAAAATAATAATTCTAAATGAAATATCTAGTCAATGTAATTCATAATTGCTGAGAATATATGAAAACGAGTTTAATTGGCATTATATTCAATCAACAGTAATCAAATATTTTTTGATATGCAAACTTGTGGGCTTATTCATCCAATGTAACTCAAGTGTCTTGCGGAAAGAGAATACCTGAAGAAAATTCGGAAGCCGAGGCGATTTATTTCAATATGAAAAGACTCAAATCGGTTTGTTATGTCTGCGAAGTATCATTTAGAAGAATTTGTGAAAGGACAACGCATCTGCCACAAAGACGAAAGGTAACCAATTACGAAAGCAGCCAAAAGTCTAAATATTTCAAGACAGGCAGTCTGTACATTATGAAAACAATTTCTAAATAATGGAACAAGTGTTAGTAGGCCTAGAAGAGATCGCTAACTAATTAGTGTCCAGTGAAGTTGAGGATATGCAAGCCCAACACAGACATTTGAAATAATGCAAGATGGCAAAACTGTAGAAAACTAAAAGAATAAAGCAAGCATGGCAAAAAGCCAAATATAACGTCTAACACACATATAGAGAGAGAGCGTTGCCATGAAAAATAAAAATAAACGTATTCTTTTGGTTATCAGGAAATCGGGATTTCCAAAGGGTTCAATTAAAGAAACGGATGAAGATATGTATTTTTGTGGTGTTATTCTGATGTAACTTTTTTCTTTTAGTACTCAGAAAATTAAAATAAGTATGTTAAACTAAGATACAGTTATGTGATAATTTGTTTTGATCCATATAGGCTACACAATGTTTCACCTTCTTCGAAAAATGAAGTTCCTTTTGATTGGTGCAAAAAGTCTCGGAATTGGCGTGAACACTAATAGTCCCACACTAATTACTTTTGTTAGTATTTCTAAACGTGTTTACAACTGGAAGGATTTAAGAATATGAAATTTCTCCACCAATATTATGGAATAGGATCATTTAAATAGTGTAAAAGTTGTAATATGAGAAGGAATAATGATCCAAGGACGTACATTCCAACAAATTTCAACAGCAGATTTATTACAGGCCAGATCTATTTGGATGATTTCTTAAGAGCTTTATGCAAGGCATTTTAAAGGAACAAATGTTTTTGTCTTTTCATTTATATAATATAATACTCGCCCAAATAGAGCAAAACATATTGACGAATCCCTTGAAGATGAAGAACGTTTCCAGAAAAATCGCCTTATCTTAATTTGATAGGTAACTTCTGTTACTTTGATAGTAACTTATGTTATTTCCATAGAAAAGAGAGAGAGAGACAATTGTAAGAATTGTAAATGCTCTGGAGATTGTATAACTGAAAATGTGGAAATTCTCAAAACTGTGCAATTAAAAGGATTAAAAGGTATAGGCAATCAAAAGGATTATTGCTAGCACTAAAACACGTAACGATATGAATGTGCAGGTCAAGAAATCGTATTCCATATTATGTTCGTAACATTTCAACTTTTTTTTTCCTTCAGCTTTGTTCGATTGTATTATATTATCAATTTTATAGTTTCTTGCTTCAATTATATATCACATGCCATAATCTTAAAATTTTTCTTTTGTACTTTTGTCATACTTTTATATAATATTCCAGAAAAATTCATAGATTTATCAATACACAGTTACGAGAAATCCGCGAATTTATAAATGTAAAGATAATTCTGTGTATGAGTGCATTTAAAATATTATGGCATACTAAGTAAAAAAGGTGCTACAATCTTGATAAAAATTAAAACTTTATTCATTTATTTAAAATTCTGAATTCAGGTATTTTGCAAAAGAAAAGAATCCATGTGTTTTATTTTTAGTCTTATTTTTATAACAAATAATGCTGATTGCTGTCGAATTCATTTCAATTCCTATTTAGAGTGAGTCAATGATTTGACTCAAATTTGAGATCAATTTATGGTGCAAATGAGATGGGAGCATTAAGTCAAGGTATTTGGAATCTATTGTTGATTTTTAAATAAAATATAAATGCATATAAAAGAAGAGAAGGACGTGGAATAGAAAAATATATTTGTTTAATACTGATTAAATTTTCATACAGTTAAAACAATAAGTTTTTAAAAATAAATGCATTTGTTAGTGTAGTTTATTCATAGAACCATATTCTGTCTTGAAAATTCCTCATCATTATTTCATACATTTTTGTGGTTTTGATGATTGTGGTAATTAAATGCTGCGAAACATTCAAATGAACTTTTATCTATAATATTTGGAAAACTGAAGATATGTGAGCAAAATAAAAGCTGGCAATAAGATCAATTTGTCCATTTGAGCAATAATGTTGCTTTATCTAAAATTAACTTTGAATACGCCCAATAATATTAATGTATAAGTTAATGATCTAACGACAAAAAGTTTTTGTCGATAATTTTACTTAATTTACATTGCTCGACATTGGAAATACAACACCAAGAACTAATACCCAGAAAACTAGGCAAATTTCAGGGTAAACGCACCTTATCGAGTTATGCAAATGATGTGAAATGCACAGCTTTCCAGCGCAAGTAGAATAAGATACAAGGTGGAGAACCAGCAGAGCAAGCAATATTCGCACCGTTATTTCTGCTTGGAAAATAATCATTGAATGTTTGTTCTTGTCGCAAAAGACGTCTATAAGAGAATGCCAGGCCATCGTCGACATACTCAGTTCTAGCACACAGTCGAGTTCACGAGTGGCATGATGATCGAACTGAGAATGACAGATGGGTCCTTACTGCATATTGCATTTGACAGAACCTGGGTGCATCCATAGTGTACCGGCTGTGGCGAAGTTGGTTGGAACAAGGAACTGTGGAACGTTTGCGGGGTGCCGGTGCAGCCAGAGAGACATCAGCACGCATGGATTGATGATTTCGAAAGAAGACGTTGGCAACCCTGCAAAACACGTCTACCAAAATTCTGCAGGATGTTCAAGACGTCTTGGATACTCCCTTATCGAGGAGAACCATTTGCCGTCGATTGGTTACAAGTACCCTGTACGCATGGCATCCGTTAAGAAAACTACCATTGACCCCATATCTTAGTGTCAATGTCTGGAATGGTGCCGGATTAGAGCGATGTGGACGACGGAGTGGCACAGAATAGTCTTCTTAGATATCATGCATCTATTTCTACTGTGGTAGTGGCCACGTACGATTGTGGTGTCGACGCAGAGACATGTCCAATCCTACCACAATTGTGGAACGTCCCACTATGCGACAAAGCAACATAATAGTTCAGGGCACCAAAGCGTACGATTCCAAGTAACTTCTGGTTCGTATTTACGGCACTATGACAGCCCAACGTTACGTGTATTATGTGCTGCTGCCTGTGACACTCTCCTATATTCAGAGGGTGCCCAATGCCTTTATCAACAGGGTAACGCATGACCTAACATTGCTCGCATCATCCAACATGTCTTGTAAGATGTACAACTTCTATTGTAATTGATTATGTAATTGATAGACAAAATGCATTTAATCACTCTATTCTTTTATTTTTCATTAGTTTTAGAGGAAGAAAAAAAAAAGTGCATTACTCGTTATAAGCGAAATTTATGTATTAAATAAATAGGTATAAACTTAAGACACTTTATAAAAATGTATATCTCTAAGATAAAATTACAAGGATTGTTCATAAAATTCAAAACAATTTTCAATGATAATTCTTAAAGAACCTAAGAACATATTAAGATGAAAAAACTATTCAGTTTCATTCTTACAAAACAGTTCAAACATCCCTGAAACAATTGCTATTCATTCCATAATTATACATCCTATATACAACTGTAATCAAGAAAAACTTCCATTAGGTGGTGAAGCATCAAAGGATAAAAAAATTTTAAATGGGATATCATAATGAGAAATTCAAACGTTAAGACATAATGCGAGTTTAAACAAAGCTAATGAGGTTTAAAGTAACTAATTACTAATGGCCTGATATTTGTGCTGTTATGTACCTGGTGAGAGCTATTTGTGAACGCAAAACACTTTAGAAAACCAAGTCGATTGATTTCTGTTTCATTTCTGTGTGGCATTGCAGAAGTTTAGTTACGCCAATCCTATTACTGTGTTCTTCTAGAGCGTGAATTGTAGGTAAGTCATTTTCTCAGGAATGAACTCATGAAACTATTTTGAATAGGTATTGTTTAAGGCATATAAAATAGATCCAAAATAACGATTATGAAGTGGTGACAGTAAAATTCTAGCAAAACGCTTGAACACAAAATAATAGATATATATTTAAAATAATACACTAGCAGTGTTTTATTTTATTCTATTTATCTTCTTCTAAAATCTAACATTAAGATAAGGTATAAAATATCCTTCAGTGTTTTAAAAAACAAGTTTATAAAATAAATAATACTCTAAAAATAAAGGTTGAAACAATCACATTTTCTTATGTACGGAAAGAATGTACTTAAATCATTTGATTTAAGTACATGAAATTAATTAATTCAAAGTTAAAACCAAGAAATTTTAATTTACTCAACTTGAATGTAAAAGACGTTGAAATAAATTAATACTTACGAATGAGATCAGTAGAAGTTATAGGTAATTTAAATAAATAACAATAAAAATATTTTTAAGAAATTACTTTTATTTATAATTTAAATTAACAATTTTTGTTTTCTTAAGCTCTGTGTGTTTCATCCCAAAATAATCAAAATGAAAAAAAATTACCTACTAGATACACACAATACTTATCATCTTTTTTCTTTTAAGTATATGTCTCAACAATACTTTATAACAACAATACTTTATGATACACTTTTTTCTGATGCATATTCACTGCTGACATCCCGTATTCTTTTCTCTCCTGTTTCTATATTAGCCAGAGTATTTTATGCATTAACGACAATTTTCAATCAATATTTTCAGAATGTTATAATAGCAAGAACTTATATAGACCTCCATGTAGTTATATATATAATATAGTATTTTTTAACTTTTTTAATTGCAAATAACTCTTTTTTATTTTAAATACAAGCTTTTGAAAATTTGTACTAATAAAAATTTTTAAAGAGAATCAAAGCAAAACTATGCAGTTACTCTAAATTGAAATATTGAAAATTCCGAAGCAAACTGAATTATTTTAAAGTAAAAAATTCTACTGATGAAAACAGTGAACGAAATTTTGAATCATATTTCAAAAAGATAATTAGTTTACGTTTAATAGAAAAATTCATTAAATTATTCATTGAATTAAAAATATTCTTTAAATAAATATAGGAATCTTCATTAACTTTGAACAATTCTCTATATAGAAAATGTAATGAAAGTAAAATTTAAGAGAATATTATTTGTACGATAACTTTTTTTTCCGAAACAAACACATGTTGTCCTTAAACAAAAAAGAAAATTTCGAAATATTTTACGTCACATTGCTTAGTCAATATTCTAATGGATAGATTCTATATATAATGTTATCAATAAAATATTAAATACTACTCTGCTCAGTGAATTAAGAGCTAATAATTACATTTTTCAGTATGTAGTTTTCCAGCATTTTTCTCATTTTTGTAACGTGTCTAACTTTGTTTAATATATATTCGCATTTATTATTTATTTATTATATATGTGTCATAAATAAAAACAGATATACATAAAATGCTGGTAAAAACAAATAAAATCACCACAAGAAAAATTTTTGATGTTTTATTTAAAATTTATCCACTGTGCATGAAAAGTGTCCTACAGTGAAAGTAAAACTTGAAAACACGAAGAAAACAATAAGAACAAAAAAGAAAAAAAAAAGAAAAAAAGAAAGAAAGAAAGAAGGAAGGAAGGAAGGAAAATAAAAAATAAATAAAGAAAAAAATTAGGAGAAAACAATATTTTTACCAAAGATTTTTCTTCTAAGATTTCTATCTTTAAATTAAAACCTATACAGTGTTTAGCCAATTGAATTACAATTTTTAAAAAACAAATCTTTTCTAAGAAAAGCAGTTCTTTCTATATCTATTTTTATTAGATATATATATATATATATATATATATATATATATATATATATATATATATATATATATATATATATATATATATATATATATAGATAATAAATAAAAATATATATATATATAAGTACAAAAATATATACACTTAAATTTGTTAACATTAAGGAAAGGTACATTTTTAGGGAAAAAATGTTTTACCGAAAAGTTTTAAAATGACATTTAAATTCTTTTTGTTTTACTTTAGCATATAATTATAAAAAAAACTAAATAATAATATATGTATATGCAGACATGTTAATGACTTCTTTTTTTAATATTTTTGTTTAATTTCAAATATTTCAAATATAATAAAACGGAATTCTTTTTTTATTATAACAAATGTCTAGCAAGAAAAAAACGCAGTTTTATTAATTTATTCTTTTTGCAAACTAGAAGTCTCCGAAAGCTCTGTTTTATTTTAGCTGTTCAACCTTTACATGCGTCTGCTTGTAAAGTCACCTGTGCACCTGCTGTAGCCATAGTGGCAGATCTTTTAACAAGCAAGGAAAAATATTTATCATTTCTGCTATCGTTATTATAAATGGCTATCTTACCCTTGATCAAATAAAAATGGGGTACGTGAAGCAATTCAAATGGTTTAAACACCTGACGTAGGATTTTTCATCTTATTTTGATGTTCATTAAATGCAAGTTCTCATTGGGAAAATGTTCCATTTTCTTGCACTGAATACTCGTAAGGAATACAGAAATTTATATTTAAAAGGATTTTTATTAGATTTCAGTAATATACCAACGTAATACAGACATTACGATGAACTTTTGTTACAGTTTATTATTTTCCACTTTTCATTTTTTTTAACGGAGAATAATAAATTTACCTCCTAAGAGAATTTTATAATTCGATTTTTAAATTATCTCAGTTAATTATTTTAAAGTAGTAAATTAATTATATTTGATTAACTGTAAAATAATATGTAACAAATACATATAATTTTCACATTTAAATAAGATAGCAAATTTAAACTGTAAAAAATGTCTACATCATCATTTTAAATAACAACATAGTACTTTCAATAACATCATTAAGATATTTTCAATAACGAATTTAATTTTTTATTTTGATTGCAGCATTTTATAATTAATATTATAAAACATCTGTAGCTGTCAATATAAACCTATTTCAAAATCAGTAGTAGAAAAATTGTTAATAAAATTCAGCCTGTATTGGATTTTGAAATATATTTGATGGTAAAAACCAGAAGCCTTTTTAGCATTTCGGCACTTATTTAAAGGAAAACGAAGATATCGAAGTGATATTTTATGTAATATTTTCTTCTTCTAAATTTATTTACATATGCATTTTGGTTTGGTTTAAATTTCTTTTGTTGTTGATGTAGTTTTTACATATAGAAGCATAAAAGCTTTCATTGAATTCTTTTAGAAATTAGTCAGAGAAATTAGTGATTCGGCACTGGAAATCAGTTTATAAAAACTAATTACAGGTATGAAGATTGTAAAAAATTGGTACCAATATTAAATTAAAAATAAAGATGCAAAGTTTGAAATAATTGCAGAATTTACATTATTGGATCCATTTGCAACCAAAAACAACGATGTTATACCAGAAATCAAGCAAAGACTTAATATGGGTAATCATAGCCGTTTTGTACTTCAGAAGGCACAGGTACCGTATAATCCATGATTCCAAATTCTGAATTATTTTGGCGATGAAAAAATGTTTCCAAGATGACATATCGTGATGTGCGCTAAGGTTAACACTTAAACACTAAGTTTACCGAAATAGACTTTTCTGCATAATTCCTATAGGTCTCCATATCTATGACGTAATAAAATTGAGGTTGCCAGATATATAAGAAAATCCACCAAAAAATCGCCAAACTCAGAATTTGGCATCCTGGATTATACGGCACCTGTGCTATTCAGTAACTAATAAAATCTGAAGGGGTAACACAGCAAACAAAAAATCTAGTGTATAAAATTAACTCAGAGCAACGGTTATTTATTTTATACTTTGGATTTGACCCCAAAATATTGAGTAAATAATGATAATCTGAGAGCGAAAAATCTTGCGAATCTTTTATCAAAAATAATCTAATTGTTAAGACACATAAAAATAATGGATGACAACCAATGCATGAAACGATACATGCCATGGTCAAAGTAAACAAGGAAAACAGTGGAAGGGATAGATTTACGAGATTTGAAGGTCTTAAAAGCTAAAAATGTTGAGTTGGAAAACTAAAGCACAGAATGAATTTCGTTGAAGTTAAATTGTTAAGGAAGCCAAGGCGCGTAATATCGAATGCAGTGTTGGGGAGTAAGAATGTTAACTTCCAATTGAAAATAACCATTTTAGATGTGAAGGAACAATAATATTCATTTATAATTGGCAAAATATTGAGGAAAATATCCTTTTTAATGCAGAATGTAATAAAAATTTTGAAGCTGTGAAGTCTTAAGCAATTATGAGGACAATAATCAAATTTGACTCTTAAAAAAAACGAAAAAGCAAATTCAGTTTTATCAAATAAATTCTTTTTAATTATTCTGCGTTATCAAGAGAAATATCAAAAACTAAATTAAGAAAAAGGTATGCAATAATATCTTTTAAAAGATTTTCTCACAGAATAATTGTCAAAATACGGAATGTGTATTGTAAGAAAACAAAAAATTAAGGAAATAGCTTATCAAAAACAATGTAAAAATCGAAAATAATTCTGAAACAGTAACATTTCAAGCTGATAGATTTTATGAATACATAATGCTATGAAAATGTACCTAGAAAGTTTGAGTCATGACTATAATAGATAACAGGGTAATGTTTGCAAAGATGAAGAAATAATTACAAATTTAGATAGAAATATTTTTAATAATAGCAGGAAAAAAGTTTCAATTCATTATGTTTTAAAACCACCCTGCAATTATATAAATTAATTGCCAGAGTGGCAGGAAGTCTGTTAAAGAAACTATATTTTTTACCCATATGGATTTTTCCATAATCTTAGTAACATATCAACAATTAGTTAGTCACTTGAAGTACATAATTAATTGAAGTAAATATTGTCACAGGACTACTAGCAGTAATCCTATAAAAATGTTTACAAACGTCGAATATTATACGACTAATTGTAGTCTTGCTGACATAGTTTCTCTCATAATTTGATTGCATAAGCAATATCACCGGCTACAAAATATCATTTACGTATTCAAGAGCTATCAAAGCAACTTACTAATTTGTTAAAGTTGACCATGATTAAATATGATCCAGATGTACCAGGAAATGGGTTGCTAGAGAGCCCCGTGGGTTGAGTACGTGTCCATGTTAATCTGTGACTTCCAAAGTCCTTTAGCTGGAGTGGAATGGATGCGGAGAGGTGGGTACCAGCTCTGGTGGGAGCTCGTCACCTGACTGTGGTTTAAAATTATGAAACTCTTGGTGATGGGCGAGTATTTCAACACCGTTAACCTTAAGGTACAGTCCGGGACTCACCTGCACCACTATGTATCTATGTACCAGGAAAATGTTCCCCAGATACCTCGGCAAAAATGGTACATAATAACAAATGGAACTCTGATCTGTTTAAACACAAGTATGTAGTGTTTATCAGTACTAACAAAAAACATGATTCATCGCTGAAAATTACTTTCATCCAAACGGACACTGTCCAGCTTTCACGAGATCCATACTAAGAGACGGCACTGTCTGCATTGAGAAGTTAGTGGAGATAGATTAGATAGCTTTATTTAACACCGATTACATTGTCTTCGTCTACATATAGCTAGATTTCTGCACACCAATTAGAAAATGTAATCAAATAAATAATGTAGATTCCTCTGGTTATAGACGTAAATGCTCTTCTGATTGCTCAAAAATCTCGTCATTTATGGCATCATCACGAATTTGAGTACCGGCTGTACCGAATATTACTGACTGAGAAATTTCAGTACATTTTTCACTATTTCCATTGATTATTGAAGCTGGAAAATTAATAATTTACATAACTCATTCAACCTATCTAAGTTTCAAGTTTTGAAGTTCTGACTCAATTTTCTCTAGGTATATGAATTCTTTTGCTGTTGAATGTTTCTTTGGAATAAAGAAGATAAAATATTTCGCATTTGGTGTTAAAATGTAATTTGAAAAACAAAATTAAAAGTTAACTATGCAATCATGATATAATATGAACAAGATGATTAAATATAATATTAAAAGGAAAGGCTCGATAAGATACTGATTAATGAATTTAATGTGAATAAAATTGCTTTTTTGATTAAGATTTAAAAATAAAAACCTAAGCATTTTAGATTAAAAACTCTAGCACAACTTAAACACGTTAGATTAAATACTCTAGCACAAATAAAACACTTTAAACTAAGCTCTCTTTATCAATAGATTTTTATTTTCAAATCTTTAAATAAGTAATTCTATTCACATTTTTTTTATCAATTTTTTTCACGTTTTTTTGCCAAATTATCACCAAATATTATGATTATGTAGATCGTTATATACATATATATATATATATATATATATATATATATATTAATAGTACATTTTATGAAATTAATAATCAAATACTAGATGGAGAATAATAATATATTCATAAAGTTAAATATTAGATGGAGAATAATACATTGAAAATACGAAATATAGTATTATTATTTTCCTTCTAATATTTGATTCTTAGTTTTATAAAATGTACTATTAATTATATTTTAGTAATTCTATTTTAGCTGATTTTGCGCTGAATGTATTGCTAAACATAAATGCTTTTATCTATTTTTGTACTTTTCAATCCTGTATCTATTCTTGTATTTTTCAATTTTCGCTTATGATACTTCTAATCTTGCATTATATATATATATATATATATATATATATATATATATATATATATATATATATATATATATATATATATATATATATATATATATATATATATATCCTGTCCTATATTATCATAAAGTTTTGATTTCAAGAAAAAAAATAAGGGAATAAGTATCGAACGAATAACATTTAACAGTGGTTCAACCTGTTTTGCGTGCATTTATCTTTAGAGAATGAAAAATAAAAGAACGAAAAAGTTTGCATGTATTTTATATTACATTTTTTCATATTTTCTTGTCTATTTATTGTTTATTGAATATTATTCTATGCGCTATTCTTCAATTTTATAACCAAAAATTAAAAATTAAACATTATGAATATTGGGTACTGCGTTTAGTAGAGTTTTTTTTTTTTAACAATAATGCAGATTTTAGAGAAAATGTTAAAGCTGAGGAGTGAATTTGTCATTTCAGGACCTAAAATATGAATATATATTGCGTAAAACAAAAGTATGCTGAAAATAAAAAAGTTTAATAGGTTTTATTTATTGAAGTTCACAAATAAGCAAATTTGGATTAATATTTATGTTTAACTACTGATTGAAGTCTAATTTAACAATAATATTGATTATTGGAAAAAATATAATACAATAAATAGTGAATTATTATCCATTTTTCTGAAAAGTAATGATATCTATAGTTTTATATCCCTATTTTAGATAATGACTATTTTGAAAATAATTCATTCACATAAATAAAAGTGCCCTTTCTGTCAAAAGTTTTAAAAGAGAATGTTTGTTAAGCATTATCCCAATTTATAGGTTCATATAAGTGCATAGTAGTATTTTTTTTACATAAAAAACATAATGTGAAAATTATTCATGGTAGAAAATTTCATGTGCAAAAAATTAACAATAATAGTGAATAATCAAAACTATTAAAAACATATTAATGTATTTTATTACAACTGATTAATTAATCTGCATATTTTTCCAGCCAAGTTAGAAATGTAACTATGATTTAGTAGGGAATATTTTTTAAAAAATCATCTATTAGTAGTCACTAAAATAACTTGATAGTAATATAAACACAGCTGGCCATTGAAAAATGTTGCCCTCAAATGCACAAAAAGTCAAATTCGATTCAGATACATCGCACCGTGTAAATGTTTCTCACTGGGGACAAGCAAAAAGACAACGCTCTTCAGACACAAAGGACCCGAGTTCGATATTAACCACTAATGAAAAACGAGAGATACATGCTGCAGTGCTGCCTTTCCTTCATGCACATCTGTCGGAAAGAGTTTTTCTGGTTTTGTTCTATCGAGACACGAGAAAACGACCTATTAATTGCGAGAAGTTCTCCCGGGAGTTAGTTTACAGGGTGGATGTTAAAATGCCTTATAACACCCTCGCTTTCAGGCCGTCCACTACGTGATTCGAAAACTTCTGTTCTATGAAGAGAAGAGAGCATAATGGCTCATGAAAAATAGAACCTGAACTGGGGATCAATGGAAACGTGTCTTGTTTTCCTATGGATCCAACTTCTGTCCGTTCCCACTATCGGAAGGGCTTATGAGTAATGAACTCCTACAAAAGCTTACAAACCAGATTATCTTCTTCCTAAATGGTTATGTAATAATTTGGAGTAGGTTCCCTTATCACTTTACATGGATCAGTTACTATCCCTTATTATGTCATTCTTTTGACAGTTTCATTCTATGAAATTAACATTGTTTCCGTCTGGAGATAGCAACTCCCAAGATTGTAATTCTCAAATTTATCATAGTTACTGTTAAATCATGGTTTTTAGAACAACAACTCAGATGCACACCTTCCATGGCTAGCCCAATTACCAAACTTTAACATCAACGAACCCCTATGGCAAGAATGAGTAAGATCTCCTCCTTCTTCTACCTTACAACATTCTAATTACCACCATACAGAATTTGTTTGTCGATTTTAAAGAGGTTTCAAGTGGTTACAATTGCTAAAGATATTCTCAAGTTATAGTAGAATCAAAACACTTCCTTTCGTATGTTTTTCTTTTATTTTAGACAATCCTTATAATTAAAAAAAATAAAAACGTGAAATTCATTCATCAGATTTATATTTTATTACAATGATTTGAGTTTCTGAAGAATTATGTGTTCAAAATGAAATTTACTCATAACATTCATCTTGGATCAGGCTGCTGCACAATTAGTTTTGAAAAGTCAGTAATAGATTCAATATGAAATATTAATAGGTTTAATATGAAATATTGAGCTTTAATGAATATATTGAAATAAAAAAATTGGCTAGAGTTAAATATGTTTTGAATAAATATCTAATTTGTTCCAGATTTAAAAAAAAAAGAAATAACAAATAATGTGTGTTAAGAGATTGAAATAAATATAAAACATTTTTATTGAATGAAACTTACAAAAAATAAATTTTGATACTCCCCAAACTTTATTCTAATATGATTTTATATTTAAATTTATCTCTTTTTCAAATGAATTTTGTTTATTATAGAATAAAAGCATTATAACTGGAGAATTTATTCCTTCAATTTAAACAATTCCTTTGTAAACTTTTTCATTGGTAAGTTTAAGAAAATGGTTTACCATTAAAGTATACAAGTACAGCTAATTAACGGACATTTATTTTAAGGAAATGACATGCATTAAAATACTAAATGTCATTTCCTAAAGGCAAGCTCTGATTAATGAAATATTTTAATGAGACTACGAGACTATTTCTACATGAATCCAAACTTTTCCACGAAGTTTTTTTCATTATTACTCACATTAAACAATTTCAAAAAAATTCTTTTATTCAAAAAACGTAGATAAACTTCTTAGCTTAAAAAAACTATTGTATTAAGCAAAGAGCAAATTTGTTTTTATTTAAAACATAATGTTTCATATTTAAAACTAATCATCAAGTTAACTAGATATTAATCTATTGATTACGCATATAAATTATTGGAGTTAAAATGAAACGCTTAACTTTTTTTGATATATTTTGAAAACTTTTCGTAAAATTTTTATTAATTTGTTTAATATTTCTCTAATTTAAAACAAATTCATTGTTTATGATATGAATTTTTGTAAAGTGCTTGAAAAAGGAAAGAACCTGTTTAACTCAATGGAATAAAACTTAATAATTTGCTAAATAAAATTAATTATTTAGCAAACTATTTCAAGGCTATAACGTAATCATAAATACAATTTATTAATAATATTATTTACGACAAAATATACAACAAAATATGTTAGAGAAGATAAGTTTTTAAAATTTATATGAAACATGGGGGACATTATTAAGGGTAAGAATTGTGTGCGAATGTGAAACGTGTGTTCTTGTCTTGGGTAACGCATGTGATTTTGTCAAAAACTAGTTAGATGAAAAATATGTTTTATCTCAGGGTACCAATGTTACTACGTCGGCCCTGGTGTAATAGCATTTGCGCCTCTGGAAGAGAAGAGGCAATCTAAGAAAATATATCAAAATTTATACTCATATGCTATAAAAATTAATAAAATATCTGAAAAGAAGAAAACAGTTAGCAAATTATTAACAGCTTTCGAATATAATTTATTCTGAAATTTTATTAATTTCAGAATATTTTATATTTTTGTCATTAATTTATTAATAATGAGAAATATTCTGCAATGATACTTTAAATTCTTTTTAGTTACTTGAATTTGCACGTCAAAAAAATTTTTGTTATATGTAAAATCTCTAGTTGAAAAATTTATATTTTTAATTTTTTTTAAAAAAAAGTAGCTAAAATCTACTTTGTCAGTCGAAAAACAAAAATTTTGATACACAAATGCTTGATTCGGCCTATTCTCACTTACTCATCTGAAACGTGGACATTGACTAAGAAAGACAAAGAAACCATCTCCATTTTCGAAAGAAAATTTTAAGAAGCATCTTTGGTGGAGTAAAATGTGAGAATACATGGCGAAGAAGAACTAATTCTGAGCTCTATAAACTATATAAAGAACCAGATATTGTTAAATTTATCTCCATACAGAGATTAAAATGGGCAGGACATTTGAGCCGGATGAACGACAATCGGGTAACGAAAAAATTTTCTTGGCTCGCCCCATTGGCACCAGAAGAAGAGTACGACCGAAACTCCGATGGCTTGACTGTCTTGAAAATGACCTAAAAACACTATAAGTGACAAACTGGATGACCTTATCCAAAAATAGGGGGTCCTGGTATGCACTTCTGAGGAAGGCAAAGGCCCACCCTGGGTGTCAGGCCAATGAAGAAGAAGAATTTTTTAAAATATTATAATTGAAATTGAAATGAACGATGAATGCACAGTGTTATGCAGAATGCTAAATTATTAAATATTACAGTGTTGAATTTAATGTGTAGGATATTAAAATAAAAAAATCTTACAAAATAAAATAACTAAATTTTCAGGAAATAAAGTTATAAATATTTTCTCATTATAATACAAATATTATACGAGTTTCTTAGAATGCGTTTTTTCTTATAAGAATAAATATAACTACATCAATCAATTTCAGTTTGAATTGCTAAATTTGGTACATTTTAAAGCATATTGTATTTAATAGTAGGATAAATATTACAAGCTTATACGTAGGTAATGTACTCAAAAAAATTCTTCCGAAGAATTATCTGAATCACAAACATAATATGTACTAAATAACATATATAGTCTGTACCATTCTATTCAGTTTTCTTGTTATTTATACAAATATCAAATTTATTATTGCAATAATTTTAATCACATATTTAACCATGAATTGTACAACTTTTGACTGAAAAGTAGTTAAAAGTTGTACGATGTAACTGGTGCATCAAAAATGGAATAATGAAGGACAATACCTTTTCATTCACTTCCGTTGAATTAAAATATAGTTATATAACTTGCTTCATTGAAAATTCTTTCAACTTTTTTAACCTTAGAATTTTGATGAAAAGAGATCGGATATTGCGAACTTTTCTTTTTAAGTATTCTATATCACGTTTGCACAATCTTTAGCATTGTTCTTTTCTTTTTCTTTTTTTTTTTCTATCGCAGATATTTCTATCTCGTATGCAAACGATACAATTCATTTTGGGTCTGTCTCGTTTATTTTCAGTTCTTGGAATCTCACCCAGCGCTTGCGCTGGTGACTGGTCCATTCTGGAATTTAGAACATTCGTGCTCGGTGATATAAATCGCTTAAACTCTCTGATAAAACAATAATTTGAAAAGTCTATTTATTTTGATCACAATACGGTTCTATCAGCATTTTATTTAAATTTCTCAAATATTTGATTGTTCAAAGGCAGATTGGTGTTTTCATACAAAGTTAACAGATTTGCAATAATATTTAATCTTTGGTTGAGAAGAATCAATTAAAATTATATCAGAGAGAAAAGTCAAAGAGAATTTTGAAATACAAAGGACTCGTACTGCAGTTCGCAGTGTCTGAATTTTGGTAAATAACTATTACGTTGAACAGTTTTGAAGTGATTGATATTATGAGAGATAAGGACAATTAATATAAAACTGAATAGAATTATTCAAGCACATAAATCATAAAAGAAATTAAAAAATTTAAAACTCGTTATTTAATTTCATATAAATTCGAATATTTATTCGAAGAACCATTCAGTGCTTTCCTCAAAATTTTATTAAACACTGATTTACTAAAAACCTAGAAAAATAAATTTATTCATAACTTTAAATATATAATTGCGAACAATTTATTATTAATTTAATGGGATTACATAGCAATATAGTGTCATGGTAATTTGTGCAAACTATTTACTTATAAATATACAAAAATTTGTTAGCAAAAAACTTTTGCAGTTTATTAAATTTCGAAACCAGCTATTTTTTTTAACTATTTTTTCTATTTAATTGAAAATAGTTTGAAAATTTCAATGTAGTGATAGTTATCATTCCTCTAAATTAAATAAGTTAATTTTTTTATAAAATACTTTACTCAATTATACTTATATCTTAATTTATATAACTGTATAATTTAATATGTCTTATTTTTTACAATTCATATCATATACAAACATAGTTCTAAATTAATTTTTTCTTGTGACATAAGTTTTAAATGAAGATGCGTTTAAATATTTTGAGTATTTAATTTGTAAATGTAGTTTGCTAACTTTTAGTTTTATTTTACATAAAAGAATAGATATATTAAAATATATTAAAAATTAGAGTTCTTAAATTCAAAAATCACTAAACTTATTTCGACCACATTTATTTAATTAAAATAAAAAATTCATTAATTATACCTCATTCTTTAGTTATCACTAAAATTTCTGAATTATTTACATTCGATAGAATCGCGTGACAAAAATAATCAGTGAAATAAATTGCTTAAGTTTCCCAGCAAGCAACAGTGACAAACACCGTCCATTTGGCTTACTCTCTTTCTAGATGTCTACTAATCGACAACGATCAAGATAAAAAGGTCCATTGCCTTTCTTCCTTGAAAGTTCCAAAAACAATTAAATTTTTCGATTAAAATCTTCAATATTTACTGAAATTTAGCACTATGTTTTTGAATTCCTTAATTAAAAATATTTAAACACGCTAATATTTTAAAGTGTAGAAAACTTAACGCTTAAAAATAATTCCGTGCAAATATTTGTGAGAACTACTGAAGGTGAATCTTTAAGTAATTAATGACTTTAATTATACAATTTAAAAATAATTTTTTATTGATATTGAACAAGCAGTTATTTAATTTAAGCAAATATTAATTATAGAAATATATTATTAATATTACTGCTCTTAAAATCAGTCAAAATTATTAGCAAAATTAAATATTTTAAATAATTTGATAGATTTTAAACAAACTAAAAGTATTATTAAAATAAGTTTCCTTAAATAATTTATATGAATAGGATTACATAATAAGTAAACTTTTCTTCATAAATTTAAATTATCGTCAATTTATAATCATGTCTTGTGCTTAACCCCTTGGCATACAATGACAAGTCAAACTCGTCATTTTATTTCATGGATTAATGTAGACATAGACGACTATTACTCACCATTGTATATCAAGAAATGAAATTCATGCATTATTCTTATTAATAAAAATCTTAATTTTTATTTTAAAATGTACTTTTTCTCATTTTCCATACTTTCTTGATCAGTTGAACGAAATTAACTAATATTATTCAATCGCCTCAAATTCCATTTAATTTGTATCAAGAGGTTAACTTTTAAAATAATTGTTAAAAGTTTAACTTGAAGCACTTTTAATGCGCTTACGATATTGTGAGAGTGTGTGTGTGTGTGAATTAAATATAATCTTATCTCTATTAAAGTTATATATAATTCCTTGTATAATATATTTTCAATGAATGTTAACATCATTTTGATAAGGATAATATTTTATTTCGAAAACCGGTGGTGTAGTGTTGGCATTTCGTGCTTTCAAATCTCTGGTTCCATATTCGATCCTTAAGCTGGACAAGGTTAACTCTGACTTTAATCTTTTCAGTGGGTCATATAACTGAGTAGCAAGGATGCTTGAGAGATAAAACACTTGAGGTTTTGCGTTAGGATGACCACCTAACCGTAGCATATGCTTGACACCCCAGGGCATCTGTCAAGAAAACACATATGGGCTCTGTAGGTCTTGGCCCTATAAAGCTGTTGTGTTAATAAATTTAGATGAATAAGAATGTTAATATTTTTCATGCATTCTGCAAGTTCAATGAGATATAATCAAATTAAGATTTATTTTAAATAATAATTCAAATTCCACCTAGATAATATACATAAGAAATATTAAAATGTAAAAAAAGAAAATATAGAGTTAAAATAATAGAATTTTTACCCAAGAAAATTCAGCAGTGGAAGTATAAAAATAGCAGTTAACATTAAATGTACTAAATCCCCAATTAACTTGACACAAATTAATGAGCGAATGCACTCATATAAACTAATAATAAAAACATGCATTGCTGAGGCCTAAAAATGAATTACTACTAATAGTTTTTAAGTGAATATAGTTAAAAGTAAATTAAGTTGAATTAATTAGAAACATTATCAGTTTTAAATCGAGAAAAAGGCTTTGATTTACTAAGAATGGTGGCATTTTTTTCTCGCAAATTTAAGAAAGAAATTACGAAAAGTGTGGTGATTTAAATGTTATGTGTTTTAAAGTGGTATTTTATAAGAACATTCTTAAATAAAAAGTTTCTTTTTGTTAGAGTGATTGTTACGGGTTTCGAAAAATTACAATAAATGATCAATTGTGCAACGTTCCTAAAAACAAAGTTATTGTAACAATGAATGGATTATTTAAGAGAGGGATAATCAGTTCTTTAAAATCAGAAATTAAATATATATTAATAATTATACATATATATTAATAATAGGTTATTCTGTGTAAGGGTTAAATTTCAAATTCCTAATGTTCTTAATAAAATTATATAACAAATATATATATATATATATATATATATATATATATATATATATATATATATATATATATATATATATATATATATATATATATATATATATATATATATATATATATATATATATATACAATTTTAGCTACAACATTATGTTATCTATAAGTAAGTGAGTGATAATGAATATTGTTTTGTAAAAGTTCTCAGACAAAATTTATGAAATCGCATTAAGGAAATACTTTAAAGAATATTAGTGGGGAACTTCCTTCGGAGTAAATAAAACTTCGCAATGTTGCCATGGAAAAAATAATAACATTTTTATAACTTTCTCACTAAAATGGTTAGGTTTTTTCTTTGGTTAGCTTATTCGTAAGATACATTAAAATTATTGATCCAACTAGTTCTGGATTTATATAAAAAGTACTTCTTGAAATGTTTAAATATATTAAATTTTCCAAAAAAAAAAGAATTTTGAAATTACTTTTGAGGAGAATCAAAATTTATTTAGCTCATGAAAGGCGAGTATTTTTCTATTAAAAATAATATACTGAATGAATTGGAAAGAATACCAACTGTTCATTTTTTTTCTCATTTCCTTATTTAACAATCATGTTCATATTTTTTAAACCGCATCGCTATTTTTTTTTTTTACTTTTTAAAATAAAATATCGAGAAATTTGAATTTGTCTTGATTAATTTTATTCCTTTGTGAGTACATCGCAACATAGATTTTTACTAGATTGATTTAAAATTTGTTAGTTGTTTTTATTTTAGAATTTTTAGTATTTTTAACAATATCTAAAAGAATAGGAAATAAATTTTATTTGGAGTGGTCTTGATAAATTTTAATTAAGATATAACTCAATTCTTCAGTAGATATATGTTATTTAATCAAATCTCAAAAGAACGTAATTTTACAAAAGTGAGTTGAAGTTCCAAATATTTGAATCAATAAAGTACTTATTTATTTCAATTCTTCACAATCATATTGTAGGGTTCACATTTTATAAAATAAAATAAAATAGGATAAGGTTAAGATTGTGATGTGATAATTTATGCTCCAATATTTATAATTTTTAATATATATTAATAATGGAACAATCTGTATAAAATTACTCGCTATGGTAACTCTTTTCTTTCAATTTTGTTCTCCAGATAACTTAAACAAATCTTATTTCAAATAAAATACATTTCAGAATTTTTTAATTAAATTGTTCATTTTATATAGGTAAAGCATGAAGTTTTCTGTTTTAAATATGTGTTTAGTTTAAAATGGAACATTTAGATCTTCTTCATATTTATTATCATTTCTCATCCACAGCATAAGGAAGCGTATTACTAAACTCAAACTGAAAAATAAACCCTTTCTACAAAAAAGTTTACGGTTACCGTTAAATGGCCTGGGTGACGCAGCATGGAAATGATGAAAATATAGAACTAATGATCAAACAGCGCAAAGAAACTATTTTTATATTTAAAGAAAGTATCTAAGTATAAATTACATAGTGCTAGTGCATAGTTTTCTAAATAATTGGCTGTTATTTGAAAAGTATTTTTCAACAAATTTTATTTTTTTATACCAGAATTACTCAGAAAATTCTGAGATAGACTTTGACAGTTAAAGTTATATTTATGAAATTCCATAAATGTTCGAAATAACCTCCTCTAGCATCAATACACATTCTTTGGCGAAATTTCCAAAGGTTAAATGCCTTATTCTTTCTTGGAATCGATGAAAAAAGATGCATTTATCAACAATCTCATTTTTGGAATGAAAATGATGTTAATTTAAGTTTTCTTTTAGATTAAAAATAGTCAAAAAACATATATAGCTAGATCAGGTGAATAGAATGGATGTTCAATTAATGTGATATGATTTTTCTTCAAGAAATTTAACTGTTAAGTTTGCTAAATGAGAAGGCACATTCTCATAGAAGAGCATAAATTCTCCAACGTTTACTTCTTGAATGATTTCTGGAAGACATTTATCAGCAATAGCTGTGTGATTTTTTTTTTAATTTTCCAGCTCAATATTTTTGAGTAGCCCTATGGTTCTGAAGGAAATAGAATTCATTTCTTTTTTCATAGCACATTGTCTTTTCATTATTATGGGTTTATCTTTAAGGACCCATAAGGTCTACTATTTTGACATATTGGAAGTTAAAAAAAAATAGCATGTAAATTGCATCACCAATTACGATTTTAGAAATAATGCCTTGGTATCTAATGTAAAGATTTAGTTACTGATTCTGCTTCTCTTTTCGGTTCTCAATTAAATTATGAAGAACCCAACAGTAATATATTTTTTCTAAATAATTGTGCATGAATCATTTTATGTATGGTGACGGATACAACATTAAGTTTTTTCTATGTCATTTGGTAGGTAGAATAATTATCACCGATTAATGTTTTCCATATGGCAGACATTATACAGGATTATAACTGAATTCACCCTTCCTGTGTGATTTTAATTTTGAAGGGCATTGCAATCTCTGGGAATCTTGTGAAAGCAGTAGCAAGAGACACTTTCATTTTAAAAGTGTTCTTTGCCTTCTTTAAAAGCATTATTTTTGATTTAAAAAAATATAAAAAAATAAATGTTCAATTATATTTTTACATCAACTCCATTTCTTCTTTTAAAATTTGCTTGAACCTAGTAGTTCGTATTTTCAAATCGAACGTTAATTTCTTTTTTCCAGTAGTTCGTATTTTCAAATCAAACGTTAATTTTTTTCCCAGTAGTTCGTATTTTCAAATTAAACGTTAATTTTTTACCATATCTCTTCTATGAGTATCTAAAACATGTTAGAGTAACCTAAACATTATATGCGAAAACTATTCACGTTTTCAATAAGACAAACTCTTCTTGTGAATTATTTACAATTTGTAAATCGGGCTGCAATTGCCCATAAATTCATATTGCAAAACATGCATGATGCAAATTCTTCGCAACGTGTGCAAAAGATGTTGTATTTCCGATGCCATTAAAGGAATTTATTTGACTTTCCATTAATAAATTTTCGTTGCAAATTCTATAGCGAAAAAAATAACATAAATATTATTTTGCTAATCATTACTTTCTTTGAAATGAATTTAAGAATATTTTTTATTTATATTTTTTAACAAAATCGTAAATCAATATATTGATGCAGCTGTTGATTAAATGTTAACTTTTTTGTCATTTCTCTTTTCCTCGTAACTTAAAAATTGTAGTGCAGCCGATATATTTACAAATAAAAATTTTCAAAACACATTTTGAAATTTCTATTCTTTGATGTAAATACATTTCTCACTTTTACTTAAATTTTAATGGCAAAATAGAGTGCAAATAATATCATTTAAAAACTTTGACTTTTTTAAAGATTTATTTAAATTAGCACAAATTTAATGAAGTGATAAAATTGCGACAGAATCATATCACTTTCAACAAGAAAACTTCAGTATTTTACGAGACATTGATTAAAAAAATATTAAATAATTTGTTTAATTTTTATTTTCTTTGCTTAGGATTTTGAACATAGCACGCGAAATAAAATATTATGTAACCAATAGTGAAGATTTAAATTTGATGAGGATAAAATTAAATAAATGTTTTTCAAGCCATTTTATGCGCATTTTTGCTACGCAGAAGATTTTTGCGAACGTTTTCTTAAATTATGAATACAAATCAATTATTTCAGTACAATAATGCAATATAAATGAAGCATATATATAGTTTAAATTACTGTAATATTTTTAGTAGTTTTCTTTTAAAACTAATAGCTAAAAAGATTTCTGCCAAATCAAATTTTCAAAATGGCATTTGTATTTTTTATGACTTGTTTTTTTTATTAAAAAAAAAAACGAAATATTTATATTTAAAAAACTGCAGTTTATACAATGCTTTTAATAGCTTTTCTTTCAAGAAAACCATTGATAAAGCTTAGACAAAGGCTTTTATGAAATCTAACAATTATTCGCTTCGTAATACTACATTTACATTAATTTATTTTTCTTTTAGTTTGATTTTTATTAACAATGAATAATTCAGTTTATGGAAACAATAAAGAATATGAATAGTAGATTTTTTTTGCCAAAACAATTCTAAATTCTGCTTATATAATTTAATCATTCAATATTCAAGATTCTCTGAAGAGGTACTGATTTAGAAAAAGAATTATTTATGAGTTAACTACACGAATTTATTGTTGATAAAATAAAAACTTTGAAAAGAAATTCATAAAAAGAACAAAAGCTATCCATATATAGTGATTCATAAAAAAAAATTCTAAAAAAACTGTCTGGATGAGCTTACAAGACAAACACACAGCAATCAGATGACCTTGAAATGGCAAAGTAGTATTCAGATACGACATTTGCATCACGTGCATTTTAATATCTATTATAAAGAGTATATATTGAGAGATCTTTATCCTGGAATTGCCATGAGGAGAATATATAATTTTTCAGAACATTTAAAAAAACATTTGTATTAATTTTTTTTACAATTTGCATTAAAAAAAAGTGACAGCGATATATACATAGAAATTTTCATGTGATATGAAAGGATTAAGAAATAAATGACTGAGAGAGGCCTCGTTATAAAATATCAAGGAGAACCATAAAATATTTCATAATTCAATTATTAAAATTGAACGCTATTAGCACTTAGTAAATGAATATTTTACACATAAAAATCCTGATTTAGTTAAATACAAACAACAATAAAATTTGAATCTTCCATAATCAAAGCTTCAGATTTAAATACCTTCGAAAATAATAAAATTATTTGCTATATAAGGAAAATTTCTAAAGAATTATTAGTGTTGAGTTTATGTTGGTGAAACAATCTTAACCATAAAAAATGTTTGGGTAATTATCCTTTAAGTTACATTATATACTTCCTCAATATGTCTCACAGTTAATTAATTTTCATCGCTTTTGTTATAAATAATTACCTTCATATTAGAAATTGCCTCATTACTGTGTTGAGAGATCTGTAAAAAACATGGTTATCATTAAGTGCAAGGAGTCTGAAATGGAATTATCACTCAAACAAATTAGAGAGAACCCTCATTTATTTCCAGTTCTGTTGAAAGTACAAATACAAATTGGCATGAAAGAGCCCTTAACTGTAGCTTTTGTTATAACATTCTGAAATGGAATTACCACTCAAATAAATTTGAGAGAACCGTCATTTATTTCCAGTTCTGTTGCAAGTACCAATACAAATTGGTACGAAAGAGCCCTGAACGGTACTTTTTGTTATAACAGGTATCGCTTCGCCATCACATTCAGTATCCATCTCCATCACAGTCACTTAAAGTGAAGGTGAATCACACTTAAAGTGAAAGTGATCACAGTCACTTAAAGTAAAGTCACTGTGAAGGTTTGGTACCTAAATTTCAAAAATGAGGACGTTCAAGAAGCAGAGTGCTCTGGCCGACCTACTGATGTGGATAAGACCCACCAGAGACAAATTGCGAAAGAAAATCAGTTTTCAACCACTCGAGAGCTAGCTGAGGAGTTAGACATTAGTGCTATGTCCATTATTCACACTATGCATCGCATAAACTTGAAGTCTGAGTGCCGCATGATCTGACTCAAGCAAAATAGAATAGACATGTTCAGGCCTGCATGAATCTGGAAGAATATCAAAGCAAGGACAAAATTCTGGACCGGTCATCACATGTGATGAAAAGGGAACTTAAAACAACAACACAACTTCAAAGGAGTTGGTCTGCGCGCGATGAACCCATCGGTTGCAATTACAGCTGAATTTCGACGCAAGACAAAATTATTCCATCAATATAAGGCAAAACTACATGTGTCTGCATTCACCGACTGGACTCTACGGACTCGCAGTCACCAAGTTTTGGGGCCGAAGAATTTGAAAAACTACCAAAACGTTGACAGAAAATCATAGATTTGGATGTTGATTACTACTCGCTGCAAAGGTAATACTTTCATGTTTTTTTCTAACTTTATTAATCTTTTTTTTGTAGAAAAGTTTTGTTATAGCTTGATATATAAATGATTTGAGTTATGAACTCAATAATATCTAGTATACTTACCAGATTTTCCCCCTAAAGGCATTCATTTCTTCGAATACTTATTTTAAATTAATTATAGTAAATATTTTTCAAAGGAAAAAGAGAGTAGTAACTGTGAAAAAGCTGGCTTTCAATTTCTAATTTTTTAATTTAATATACAGTTTTTTTATTTATTTATTCAAAACCTTCAGTTTTTAGTTGCATTTTTAATAACTGACATTTTTAGCCTTTATTTGTTAAAAACTCTTAATATTAAAAAAACTCTAACCATTTAATTATTTTAGCAATTAAAAACTGCTCATTTTGCATCACTTTGATAACATTGTATTGGAGGTAAAAATTATGGAGAAAATTGGAAGAGTCTTGATTTATTATGAATATCTTGATTCGTTTATTATATATTATTCAGTGCATAAATAGAACTTTATACGAAGATTTAAAAAATACATACAAACTGAAATCAATGAGCAATGTTATCATTCTGTGTCATTATCATGATATGGTTAAAAAGATACATTATAGTTAAAAATCAGCAATAATTAAAAAAAGACTATTCTTGTATCTTTAAATAAATTTAAAACCCAAATAATTAAATTCCTACATTAAGAAGGATTCAAATGTTGCACATAAAATTTTCATCGAAAATAGAGCACACTTTTATATGTAAATGATAATTTTTCAATCCATTTAATCAAAGCAGGTATTGATACAACACTCATAATATGTATGAAAAAAGGTACTTAATTCTTGTAAGATCTTTGTAAGAAATAGTATTTGAATGTTGTTTTGAATAAAAAATAGTTTATGCATCACTTCGTATATTAAGGAAAAAATTTTATTAATAGATGGAGGTTGAATTACAACTTATCAATATTGTTGAGTGTCTGTTAAAATCAAATAATTTTCTGCAGAGTAAAGATTAATAAGTTTAGTTTTAATGAACATGTAAGACAATCATCATACTCTACCGATAGGACAATCATATGGAACACAAAGTAAGATATTATTGCCTGCCATTCAATTATTATCTAAAAGAAGAATGTTACCGACAATATCTGCATGGTCTTAATGAATTATATAACCGAGTCTCGAATCCTAAGTCAAAAGCATGGTCTTATTTACACTGAAACAAGTGTTTGCATTAATAAATTGATAAAGTTTGTTGCAGCATAGATTCTCAGAATGATGATTATGGTATAAAGCATCTTTGACAGTGCATCAAGATAGAAAGACTTGCAATAACATGTTCAACGATGAACCTAGAAACAATATCAATTTCACTTTACCTTTTCAAATGAATCTACAGCAACACGATGTTTGCAACAATACTTGGCACTATCGAGAAGAATTCATATTATCAGAATCAATTCGATTTCATTATATTGATCCCTTATCTAGAATGATTATAGGAAGCCCAATGGATAACCAACTTCAATATTTCTTGTGCATATTTCCAGCTTTTAATGACAGAATTCGTTACATTTATTATACCTTAAAATCTGAAACTTAATTCCATTTTCGAGATTTCTGTCGCATTTTGTTTCAACGGTGCAGTGCATGATCACATGCTGAGCTTGCTCATTTAACCTACCTTCATTCACAACATAATTTGGTCGAAACATCTCCCATATTTGTCAACAAATGATCCTGATCAGTCACCATTCTAATCATTGATTAATGAGCGACTGGCACGCCAGCAGTTGTCAGTCTCGATGGTCAATGAACTGTGGCATAGAGTTAAATTTGCATGAACTTTTGTAGTAGAACATGCCTTCCAATCAGTATTTGACTTAGCGATCAGGAGGTTAAGTGCTATTATTGTTGTTAAGATGATTGCTCTGGATATTGATTTTACAATATCTACACCTCCAAATTTTCTGAAAATCTTTTCACTCCACGTAGTGGACAATATAGCAGCTTAAGACAGTTGTAAAGCATTTTAATGTTCACCTCGAAAAATACCTTTCAATTTTTCATAGAAAGTGGAATATATTCAGTATCACAAAAAAAGAAATCCTTAAAACTTCCACGCATCTTCCATTACAAATATGCAGGGCGCTCCGTGGCTGAGTGGTCTAAAGCATCACCGCTAATCGCTTGAGAGCGTAGGAGTGTGGGTTCGATTCCCACCGTGGCCCTGGGTGTTTTCTTCGTTATTCTTCTGTGATTGTACATCTGTCATTGTGCTATTTGTCCTATTATCGACGAAGACTTACAAGCGGATCTCAAGAATCAAGCATACAAGTCTGAATATATGTAATGTAATAAATAAATATATAAATACAAATATGCATGCAGAAGGTAGAAACGTGTAACACCCATCTCCAGTTGTTCAACAGTGCTTAGGCCAGAATCCAGAATTTTCTTCTGAAGAGTGCTGTGCGACCACTAGGCCATACTGAGTTCAATTCTGAAAATTTTTATGATTTTGATCTCTTTACTATGATGTCTAATAAATATACTGTTTGCATCCTTTCCTGTAGCATCAGTTCCAACAGTTAGCTTTGTACTTAAGAATACTAGCTGTTAAATCTGAGGAAAATAATCCAATCTTTATATGCTACACGTAAAATTCTACCCTAAAGAAAAACTTGAAAAATATGAATTCATTTAACAAAATATGATAACTTTCGATGAATAAACAAAGATACAAACAATGAATCTAATTATGAAATAATAATTTGAAATATATATTCTCGTATTAGTATTCGATATCAAACTAGATCATCGAATAATGAAATATAAGAAAATTTGATTAGCTTTAGTCAATTCAACAAAATTAGGAACGACAATAAGAGACACAAGAACAGAAATAATGATATTTCAATATAAAATCAAGAGAAAAAGAGACATTATTGCTATAAAGTCTAAAAGTTCTGCGTCTGATATTTGTCTGGTTTTAGTTCTTAGAAAACCCATTGAGAACACAAACAATCATTGGTTTTCTTTTTTTTTTTTTTTTTTAATTATAATGATAATTCTCTGTATTTGAAATAGAAAAATAAAGGGAAGCAAGTAATTTAATCTACATGACTATTTCAATTAGTTTTATTTGAGGAGATATTTCATTTTGAGAGAGGTTATTTAATTATAGAAGAAAATTCTCAGTAAAAGCAAACCTTCTGAAAAAAAAGGTTACCGTAATCAAATTTACATGGAAGGAAAATTTAATTAAAAAATGTAGTATGAAGTTTATATAAATTTTCAAAGAATTAATCAGCTTCTTTCTTTCTCCCAAGAAAAATCAAAGTTTAATGCTTTGAATTTGAATGCTTACTGATATCTTGACTTTATTTTTTGTAAAGAATAAATGGAATCTAGAACATCAGTAAACTACAAGGAATACAAGAGCCTTCAATTTGAATCCACATTTTTTGATAGATTCAATACATCGCCATGATTTTTTATTTTATTTTTATTTTTTTTATCTCAGTGTTCCCACACTTTGTCATTTATCATGACAGGTAATTGTGCTATTTTATAATTGATTTTTTAGTTCTCTTGGAACTGTTTTCAGTAAAAAAAAAAACTGGTTTCCGATAGTACTTGTTTCTCTCTCCTTATCTAAAATTAAAAAGTATATAATTACTTTAATTGCTTATGACATTCTTGGCTTAAGATTTTCAGCAACTGAGGAATTCTGTTCCCTTCACTTTGTGTTCAGTATAAGAAATTTCACTCCAAATCTATTTGGGAACTCCCAAAGTCACTTTTAAATGCGATTTTCCTTACTAAAGAAGTTGCTGAAGATGATACATCTGCAAATGTTGATAGTTTTAAAGGGTACTTACTGTTGACTTTAAATGTAAGCTTAATTTAATATCGCCCAAAGTATTATTAAATTTTTATTCTGAGTCGTTTTTGAGCATCTCAGTCGCTGTCTTAATAGCAATTGAGTAAGATGTTAAATTTTTTGCAAAGCTTGTAAGTAAATTTAAACAATGAAATAGCTCTCCACCAATATATC
The DNA here is from genome assembly GCA_037975125.1 of Latrodectus hesperus. Lineage (NCBI taxonomy): Eukaryota > Metazoa > Arthropoda > Arachnida > Araneae > Theridiidae > Latrodectus > Latrodectus hesperus. The sequence goes on from CM075850.1 coordinate 30,741,035, forward strand.
TGTCGAGGTGAGTGTTTTAAGAAATTTGTTTTTACCTTTGAAATATATGCAACTATGGTATATTATCTATGAAAACTCTTTTCAAAAGGTAAGATGCAATGGATATTTAAATGCTTCACAAAGACTGTTAGGTTGTCTAAAACTTTGTCAAATTTTTGAAAAATGATTAAATGAGCATTATGCCAATTTATGAGGTGACATAATTTTTTTTTTCATTTTGACGTTGCTGAAAATGAAACCAAAGATCACGAGTAAAATGCACTACATTTTTTGAAGATAGACACAAACTTCTTGCAAAATTTTATTTACTTGTTACACTGCCTTTTATTTAAAAAGAACAACAGCGTGCTGTTAAAATCTGGTTTTTCTTTATCTATTAAAATACCCGAATGTAAGTTATTTGTTATTGAGACATGTACAATAGAGGTCGAAAAGTTTTAGATACATATTGCAGAGAAATTTTTTCATGTACTCTTCATTTTTAAGCACAGTTTTATTTATTTTTTAAATATTTAATGATTTCGAACTTTATACATTGTGTTAAGAATTTTTCCAGCTAAAACGAAATCTATAAAATTCACACACTTTCTTTATTTTAATCTCTTTTAATTACAATAGAAGTGCCTGAAGAAAAAGAATAATTTCTAAGATAACTTATCGAAAAATTTGTAATTTCCTATTTGATCTTAGAGTCTTACCTGGGAACTTAGAGAACATTTAATAAATTGCATCTTTTTTTTTCAGATATTTAAATGTTTAAATTAAAAATAGTGAGAGTATAAATTTAGAATTAAATTGTATATAAAACTATTTAAATTGAAAAATTGAATTCTTAAGAAGTTTTAAATAATATTCTATTCTTAATATGAATCAAAAAATGCTCTATTTTGAATACTCTGATATTTTTCAATTTAAATCAAAATTAGTAAATCAAATCTATAGAAACATGTAAATTTATTTTCTTAACTGCTTAAAAGGCAATTGAAACAACAAAATTGTTATATACTTTCAGAAAAATACCTCATTCTTCCTGTATTTATATACTTGCATTTTTAAGATTTTGGATTCAAATGCTTGAAAATGATTCTCTATCTCTCTTTAAGTATTTTTTATAAATAATTTTATTTTTATACATTTAAAATACTTTTCTTTAATTTTCACAAAATATTAAGTTTTTATCTATATGTTCTCAATTAAAGGTACTATCTTTGTTATATTTAAAAAGGATATTTTTCAAATACTTACTTAATTGTAGCTGAAACTTTTTTTACACAAATGACTAAATAATCAATTCCTTAAAGTTTTTCCAAATTATCTGAAAATTTTCCACCTAACATAAGCTATTCAAAGTGACTGCAATAGCTTAATAGGTACATATACTGATAATTACAGAAATATAGATACACAGTGTGTGTGTGTGTCTGTCTTCTTGGTTAGAAATAATTTATGTTGCATAACCGGAATAGTAATTTATTTGATATTTTTTGACATCGAGTAATAAATAGTTTAACGCCTCATTGCTTTTGAAATACTTTTCTATGACCACTACTTATTATTTTCTTCCCGAAAAACTTTATATTGATTATGGGCTATATTCAGGTTTCATATCAGAAGAATCCCAGAAAATTCCTTAAAATACACCCCAATATCTGTGCATACAGAAAGCATAAATACAACAATCATCTTACATTATTCAAAAAGGGCTGAGTCTAGCTCGGGATCTTCGACTCTGAAGACTGCAGTTGTACCACTAGCCAATGGTTCCTATTGTTTGTATTTAATAATGGCTGTGTCTTACTCGGGATTTTTGAATCCAAAGAGTGCAATGTACCACTAGTCGATGGTTCCTGTTATTTGCATTTTATAACGGCTGGGTCTAACTCGGGATCTTCCACTCCGAAGAGTGCAATGGTACCAACAGTCAATGGTTCCTATTGTTTGCATTTAATAACGGCTAGGTCTAACTCGGGATCTTCCACTCCGAAGAGTGCAATGGTACCAACAGTCAATGGTTCCTATTGTTTGCATTTAATAACGACTGGGTCTAACTCGGGATCTTCCACTCCGAAGAGTGCAATGGTACCAACAATCAATGGTTTCTATTGTTTGCATTTAATAACGCCTAGGTCTAACTCGGGATCTTCTACTCCGAAGAGTGCAATAGTACCAATAGTCAATGGTTCCTATTGTTTGCATTTAATAACGGCTGGGTCTAACTCGGGACCTTCCACTCCGAAGAGTGCAATGGTACCAACAGTCAATGGTTCCTATTGTTTGCATTTAATAACGGCTAGGTCTAACTCGGGATCTTCCACTCCGGAGAGTGCAATGGTACGAATAGTCAATGGTTCCTATTGTTTGCATTTTACAACAGCTGGGTCTAACTCGGGATCTTCCACTCCGAAGAGTGCAATGGTACCAACAATCAATGGTTTCTATTGTTTGCATTTAATAACGCCTAGGTCTAACTCGGGATCTTCTACTCCGAAGAGTGCAATAGTACCAATAGTCAATGGTTCCTATTGTTTGTATATAATAACGACTAGGTCTAACTCGGGATCTTCAACTCCGAAGAGTGTAATCGTACCACTAGTCAATGGTTAACTCCTATTGTTTGATATTCTTGTGAAAATTAATTGAAACAAGATCGAAAGTCCTGTTTCCAGTGTTCATTGTCGTTGCTTTCGTATTAAATTCTTGAACATTATATGACAAACACTAACAATTTCTTAAGAAGCACATGCTCACAAATAAGAATTGCGTTTAATTGTAATTGTATGTTTCTTAATATTCACTTGTTGAGAGAGAGAGAGAGATTTTCGAATACCATTGATCTTGTTTGATTGGTCAAACTAAGACAAATTTCTAAAATCAAGTTAATATTCAGGAACTTTTAAGATAACGAATGAAATATAATTTATTATTATTTAAATTTTTCATAATGGGTTTCAAATGTTCTAAAATAAATTCCACTATAGCTGAAGTAAAATAGGAAATGAGTATGTAATTTATGAAATATGTATTTGAGAATATTGAGAAAACTTTATGATTTGAGTATTTATCTAAAATTGTGTATTCTTATAATATCTGTAACTATATATAAATTACATGATAGCAATGATTAATTATTTTATATAATTTGTGTGATACAACTAAATATATTTTAATTTAAAATAACGTTATCTTTATATAGTCCAGGATTTAGAAATAAATAAAAACAAACTTAAAACATTTATAAGCAAATACCAAACAGGATTTGTAAAACAATTTGTTAAATTTAAAATATTTTCAAAAAGAATTATTGACCATTTCAATTAACATTTTTAAGAACCCATCACACATTCCAGATTACCAATTTTTTCATACACACACACAGTAAGTGAAATGACATTACGAAATTTATTCTGAATACAAATTATATGGCAAATTGGTATTCAGAATTACATCACAGAAAATCTTTTCCTTCTTAAAATGTTTTTTATTTTTTTATAATAAATTCAAGTATAAAGAATTTATTTAAACTTGGATTTCCTCTTCACTTTTAGTTTACGCAAACAAAAATAATTCTTTTAAAATATAATTTCTTTTATTCTTCTTTACATTGGATTAAAAAGATCAGACATGGGAACAAATAAATAATTTAATTAATATAATAAAAATCTAGCATGAATTTCAAAAATAAAAAATAATAATAATTGAAAGAAATGATTTTTCTCCCCAATTCTTCGTAATACAAGAAACAAAAATTTTTTTGAAGATTATTTTATCTTTGCAATTTTGCACGTGTGTGACCTCATTTCCAATGCATATCTGCGGAATTTTCAGGAAAATTACATATTCTAGCTATTTCTGGAAAGAGGAATGACCACGGACATTGTTGATATCATGAAATATTTACAAGAATACAGTTAAATCTAAATTCTATCCCGACTTTAAGCGTTTGTGCGTGAATATTTCCAGCGTACCAACAGCGTAGTGACTAACAAGATATATTGATCATTTGGACATCTCAAATAGCAATATTTCTATTGCAGGAGTTTTATTTTATTTTGCTTTCCACTTTAAACTCTTACTTGTAAAGAATTATATCTTAGTTTATACGCGTTATAAGGCTTGTATATTTTACAACGAATTAACTAAGCATATTGATTATTCTTTTCAAATTCACTTAGAATAATTTGTTGTTGTTGTTGCTTATGACACTTAGACATGCCAAGCTCGCTATGCCTTTGGCTGTGCAAATTAAGTCAATGGAGAGCGTCTTTCGTTTGGATCAGAGCACCATGAAGGTGAAAGTACGACTTTGGTCTTTTTAAGGTGCCTCGTAATTTTGAACCACGGTCAGGTGACGAGGCCACACCTGAGCTGGCACCCTCCTTTCCACATCCACGCCACACCAGCGGAAGAACTTTGGACGTCACATATTAACGTGGACACGTCCCCAACCCACGAAGAATAATTTGTAAAATTATTGCTTATTCCAAAAAATTGAAAGTCTGAATGTAAACTATTCTAGACCTTCAAGAATCCTTAAATCTAGAATGTTAAGGCTTTTGAATAACTTGGAATTTTTAGTGAATAACAAGATAGAATTTTAAATGCTCAGTGAAATTAATAATTTTTTATTCAATTATTTTCAAGATCATGAAACATATAAGACAATAGATTTAAAATTTGTGCAAACCACTTTTGCATCATTTTTAACGTAAATGGGTAATCTCTACAATATCTAAATAATTTTTTATGTTACTTCTGAATACCATATTTAAGCACTTCTGTGCAAATAAATAAAAAGTTTTAACTCGCTCAATTTTTTTGCTTAATGGTTATGAATATTTTTTCAATCAAATTGGCCAATTTTAGATGGAAAATTTATAAGATGGAAGATATTAATAATTATATGAATCTGAAATAAGGCAAAATTATTTTTTTAAAAGTTTTGTATCAAAAGAAGGCTAACCTTTCTGTGATATTTCAACGGATTTCTTATTTTATTTCAATTAAAGTTTTGTTTCTTAATTTTATATTCTTACTTGAGCTCCATAAAAAGTGCATTGTTTCAGAGCGTTAAGCAAATTTTGATAGAATAATATCTTAATATTTTTCATTTATATTATAAGTATTTTTATATTAAGATAAGGAAGAATATCAATTGTATATTTCCTCATTATCTTATATTATAATTTTTTTCCTCCAAACATATTTTTCTTACGAGTACATAAATGAAATACATTACTCACTGAAAATTTAGTTTCAATTAGAGGAGAAAAAGATCTGAATTTCTACATAGTCGAATACAAATATTCTTTTGTATACTTTACATAAGAGTAACACGAATAAAATTATAAGTATATAAAGCATTTAATTCAAAAAATATTTAAGAACTATAGAATCAAAATTGATTTTTAAAGTACTTTCTAATTTCTACAAAATGTTCAAATGAAATTAGAAAGCATATTTACTTCAGTAAAAAAGTTCTTTATTTTTTATCGATTTATTTTTTAATTTTAAATAAAACTGATTGTTCAAAGATTTTGAATTTTATATCCGATATTATGAGAAAATCCAATTTTCATATATTACCATATTAGGGAAATTCATAATCAAGAATTAACTACAGCATTTTCTAGAAGATTGTTTTCACTGATAAAGAAATTTTGACCAGTCTTTATGAAAATAATTTAATAGTAAATCTGCCAGATCTAAATTCATTTTAATTTGGTCTAACTATTTTAGCAGAATTAAAACTAATAAATTATTTTGCTATGTTAACTATTTTGAATTTTAAGAGATAATATTCTTTGTCAAAAACTTTGAATAAAAAACTCGAACGAAGAAAATACGAAAAAGAAAGATTAAAATTCTTGAAGCCAAAAAGGACACGAAAAAAAATATTTAAGTATTAGACTGCTGAAGGACTCGAAATTTTCGAGCATCAGACTTAATGTCTTATAATGGTTCACTTAACTCTGTTTTTATTTTTTGTCATTACTTCAAGTCATTTCAAAAGACAACACTTAAAACTTTATAGAAAATAAAAAAGTTTCACAAGTTCAGAAAATTAAATCCTTCAAAATTTGCTTAATTTGGAATTAAGAATATATTTATAGATAAATTTAAATCAACAATGAAATACCAAACTTAGTTTTAATTAAGGAATTAATGATTATTCTTCCTAATTCAGATCATTAGAAATCAGATGAAAATTACTTGGTTTTGCAATTATGAAAATTTATTTTACACTGAAATAGGAAGGAAAAGAAGAAAAATTTCATTTCTCCCGTTCAGCATAAAATTTAAATCTGATTTCTGAGGTATATATATATATATATATATATATATATATATATATATATATATATATATATATATATATATATATATATATATATATATATATATGCAGACCGATTGCTGAGTGGTTAGCGTTCCTGACTCCTGAGCCGTTAGTCCCGGGTTTGAATCCCGATTCGGGCATGGCTGTTTCTTTCCTTCTCTGTTCGCTCTATGTTTCTCTGTCCTTTCTTCCATAATGATGTATGAATGTGACCCGTCCTATAAACGGGTTTGTGGTGGTATGGCGCGGGTAACGCTACTCGCCTCCAGGTGCCCGCTGGGTAACGACTAATGAGTTGCGGTTTCTGGCCTTGTTGTGGCATAGGGTTAGTCATCCAAGTGTGCCCACCTTTGGAAAATATATATATATATATATATATATATATATATATATATATATATATAATATCGATTTTAGATTGTGATAAACTTTATATTTAAGATAAATTTTATGATATGGGGCTATCCTGGTTAAATTGTTCTGGTCTTTATAATATTCAACTAACAGCGAAAGGCAACACTGAATGAATTGAAGTTAGAAATATTCAAAGTAACACCTAAAAAAAAAAAAAAAAAAAAAAAAAAACACAGGTCAACATAATTTTTTTTCAGGAAAACTAAATTGTGATTCCAATGTAATTTTACATACTGAGAATTCAAATATGTGATTAGATTCGTTCTATCAGGCATAGTTTTTTCTGAATATTATTTGTATTTTTTTTGTTAGTTTATTGCAAATTAAGGATAAATTGAAATATAGTAGTGAGCCTGGCAACGCGTATGTGGTGGTTGCTGTTGTTATTTCTGCTGTGATTTTATACGATTTTTATTTGTTTCAATTTTTTATGAATGTTTCATTATGCCAAATAAGTGTTTAAATCAGCCAAGCAACTTCTGTTACATTTGTAGAGAATTGACTTTCAAGTTTTTCTTTTTTTAATGCACGCTGACGTTCAAATCTTAAAAACAAAATTTTACACCACTTGTGAAAAACTGTTATACTGTGCATCGGTTGTAAAGCTGGTGATTTTGATAAAGACTGGGCCCCAAATATATGCTGTGCATTATGTGTTACACGTGTAATGGGATGGAAAAACGGTACTCATCACATGCCATTTTTAGTCCCTATGATTTGGAGGAAACAGAAAAAACCTTCAACTGACTATTGCTTCTGCATAATAAAAATTAAATTAAGAATAAAATATATAATAAAGTATTTCAATTTGGCATCGGCACTGAGATATATGCTTCATATGGAAGAGTATCCTGTACCATAGTGTCCAGATATTATGACTTAAAGTGATGACTTCAACCAAACTTACACTGAAGGTAAAAGAAAGGAGAGAAGTGACCCTACCTTTAAAACAGATAGTTTATCAGAATTTTTTATCTCAACAAGATCTTAATAAACTTATGAGAGATTTAAATTTATCCAAATAGGCAGCGGAACTTTTAAGTTCCAGTCTCAAAAGCTAGAAACTACTTAAAGAAGACGTACAAATATGCTTTTATCCTAATCGACATAGTGACTTTAAAGATTACTTCTCTAAAACAGGCAGCGTAGATTTTTGTAATAATGTTAGTTCAGTAATAGAGACTCTTGGATATTAACACAAGTCCCATGAGTGGCGATTGTTCATAATCTACACTAATAGAAAATTAGTTTGAAGACTGTATTACTGCCTAATGGAAATGAATTGCATCAATACATGTCACGCATGCTAGTGATATGAAAGAAACATGAAAATACGAAATTGTTGTTAGGAAAAATTAGTAAATTAAATATAACTGGAATATATTCCAGTTATATTTAGTGTAAGTCACCGCATGAAAAAAGTAATTACTTTATTATTAGAGTTGCAACTTGGATACACAAACTTTTGTTTTTGGTGTCAATCTGACAAATGCATAGGAAGTCTCAATGCATAAGGAAACAATGACCTAAATATGAATCTCTTATTCCAGGACACAAAAATGTATCAAATGTTCCTTTAGTGGTTCTCATAAGCATGTTTTTATCTCCCTACATATAACACTAAGTCTGATGAAAATTTTGTGAAAGCTACGGGCAAAAGTTCTACTACCTTTATGCATCTAAAATCAAATTTTCCTTAAATTAAGTGTTGTAAAATTGATGAAAAGTTTTTATATAGGAGAAATAGAACTGTAAATAAAATCAATAACATCGCATGATGAACATTTTGTGGAATTTTTGAACCCATCGGAAAATTCATCACGAAAATCGTTCAAAAATAATTATTATGAATTTCTTGGCAATAATAAAAAAGAAATAGTGATCTTCATGATATTTTACATAAACCGGTATCCATCTGAAATTATTATAACATTTCATTCTTTCTTTATTAATAAACAAGCATCTAGTAACATTGCGAAAAATCGAACATGCTTTATTTATTTATTTTTATCATCAATTACAGAATAACCCGAATGGAATAGGAACCATATTTATCATTTTTCAATGTTCTAATTTTACTTTCAATAAAGAATTGACATCTATTATTCTAATTAAAAATTGAAATTCATAAAAAGTACCCCGCAAAGAGTTTTTTTTGAATATTTATTAAAGATATGTGAAAATACTCCGACTTATCAGCAAAATAATATATTACTTTACAATAAACAAAAGTTATGACTTAAATTTAATATTAACATTATTTTATATTTAATATTAATTATTAATGCAAGAAGTAAAGAACTTAGACAAGGATATCCTGGAACCAGGGGGTATGCGTACCCCTCTGGGGCTTGAGCTAGCCACCAGGCGCGTAGGCAGGTGGTGGATAGCCGAACGTCCTGTAGGAATGACAGGATAGCCTTGAATATTGAATAAGAGGCCGCGAACCAGCTCCCGTAAACCCTGGTGTTATGCGTTCCGTGCCTAGGGCTAATTGGCACCGCGGTATTGGTGTCTTAACGGAGCCTCTAGTTGCCTGGCGAACTTCTAGAGTAAATTGCCTTGCCCAGTAACTCAGGCAATGCTGGGTGGACTGTCATATTACCTGAGCTTATTAACTGTTATTATATGGCTGAAAAGACATTTAATATAACAAACATTTCTGCTTTTGCAGGAGAAACTTCTGAAGCAGACCTTTCTGAAAAAGACAAGGGAACTCAGAGACAGTCAAATGAAGGGGTAGCAATGAAACCTTCACAGGAGGTAGAAATGACCTCCAAACCATCTTCTTCTGGTGAGAGTCAGGAAGCTATCTCTAGCATGACTGACTATCTGACCAGAATGAAGCTTAAAAAGAGAATATCTGGTGCCCAGAAAAAGAAGCTGGTGAAGGAGCGCAAAATCGCTGAGGGGACTTGGGTTGAAAAACCCAAGGCAACCAAAGGCGAGAAGCGACCTGCCAACCGGATGAACCAGGGCAAGGTCGGAAAGGCTGCCAAGAGAGAAGGACCTGAGGGATTTACTTACAGGGCGGCTCTCACGGCGATCAAGATGGCCGTGCTCTTAGAAGGTCATCCAAAAAAACGGTTAACAGAGAAACAGGCCTATGACCTGGAACTCTTGTTAACCAGGAAAATAGGAAGGAATGAGGAGGGTTTTGCCCCAACCTTCCTATCCTGTAAACTTGAAAACGGGGCTCTTATTATCAACTGTGCAGATCTGGAGAGTTCAAAGTGGCTGGAACAGAATGTCAATGATATAAGCCCTTGGCAAGAACATAAACTCTTGGTGGGTGAGGCAAGGAAACTTGTCAGAACCACCAAGATAATTGCAAAACTGCCAAAAATCTGTAATGAACTGGAACCTAAAGAGCTCCTGAGAAAAATCGAGGCTCAGAACGGTGGGGTCACTCCAATGGAGTGGAACGTTCTTAACACACAAGAACGACCCATCTGGGCGGACCATCGTTCTTAGTGTGCCTGAATTAGATGCTGCCACACTTCGTGTAAGGGGATATAGGTTTCATATTGGACTTCACCATGTGCAGGCTAAAGTACTTGACAAACCTGCTCCTGCTGATGAGGGTGACGGTAGTTCAAGCCAACCTCCACCACAGTAGAAGTGGTACTACTAACCTCAGTAAGAAGTTTCTTGCTGGGGATATACACCTGGCCCTGATTCAGGAACCCTGGTTGGTTAGGGGGAGAATCAGTGGTCTCAAAGGAACTAAAGGTAAGCTTATCTATTGTACTAATGGTAACGCTAGAACTTGTATACTCTTACATAAAAACATTGAGGTTCTTCCCCTCTCTGAATTTATTCTTAGGGACCTGACAGCTGTGAAAGTCAGACTCAACATAGAGGGTAGGGACAGGGAAATTGTTTTTGGCTCTGGATACCTGCCCTATGAAGAGAAGGCTCCACCTGACCATTCTCTGCACAAGCTCATGAACTTTTGCAGAAATAACAACTTACAGGTAGTCTTAGGACTAGACTGTTATGCTCATCATGTTGTCTGGGGAAGTACGGACACAAATAAAAGAGGTGAGTACCTTTTGGAATTTATTCTAAACTATGGGTTAGATATTCTAAATGAGGGCAACGAACCAACTTTTATTACTTCCAATTGATCTGAAGTAATTGACAATACTATAGCGACAACGCTGATTAGTAAAAATATCAAATACTGGAAAGTAGATGACAGACCTTCTGGTTCAGATCATCAAAACATCCATTTTGAAATTCACTCTAATGTGTGTCTGGATCGCATATTCAGAGACCCAGTTAGGACGGACTGGAAGAAATTCCAAGAAGAACTGACTGGGTTGATTGAGCTCGGGAACAGACCTATTAGAGACAACTACGATCTAGAAGTTACAGCAGATCTCCTGCAGAGAATTATTCTAGATTCTTATCATAACAATTGCCCCATTCGCTCAAGAAGAGCTAAACTCCAATGCCCTTGGTGGAATGACTCTCTAGCTGCCGAAAGAGCAAATGTTAGAAAACTTTTTAACAAAGCTAAGAAAAATGGTGAATGGGAGAACTATAAAAGGGCCCTCACTATTTATAACAAACTTGTTAGAAAAAGCAAAATTAACTCCTGGAGGAAGTTCTGTGACGAGATAGATTCTATTTCTGAAGGAGCTAGACTCCAGAAACTCCTTAAAAGGGATGAACCTATTTTGGTTGGTACCCTAAAAGACGAGGAGGGTAATTTTGCTGCTTCCGGAAAAGGGGTTATGGAAATTATGACCAGGACCCACTTCCCGGGAGCTAGAGATATTTATAGCAACGAAGGGGAACATTGCATCGCTCTTTGCAAAGAGTCAATAGCAATCAATGGACCATCGCTAAAAATATCATAAACTACAACATTGTTAAATGGGCAATTTTTGCCTTTAAACCTCTAAAATGCCCTGGGCCTGATGGAGTTATGCCCATCATGATCCAAAAGGCAGAGAAGGTTGTCATACCAATGCTAACAAGAATTTATAGAACTAGTTTGGCCCTGGGATATATACCAAAGACATGGCAAAAGACTAGGATTGTTTTCATTCCAAAACCTGGCAAGGACACTTATGACCAGGCCAAGTCATACAGACCAATCAGTCTTTCTTCATTCTTTCTTAAAATTATGGAGAAAATCATTGATCGGCATATTAGAGATTACTTGGGTAGAAATAGTCCCTTGCATGCTCTTCAATTTGCCTATCAACCCGGCAAATCTACAGAGACTGCTCTACATCAGCTAGTTTCAAAGATTGAAGCCACTCTGGATCAAAAGGATATTGCCTTGGCAACTTTCCTCGACATCCAGGGTGCTTTTGATAATACTTCCCATCCATCCATCCTCAATGCACTTAGAGGGGCAGGGATTAATCAGACCCTGTGTACTTGGATTGAGGCCTTAATTTCGGATAGATATATACAAATTAACATCTTCGGTGAATCATTTGAAAAAAAGACTACTAGAGGTTGTCCTCAAGGAGGTGTTCTCTCACCATTACTTTGGAACCTAGTTGTAAATAGCCTTATAAAACATCTAAATGATAAGGGCTATTATACGCAGGGATATGCTGATGACATTGTCATCCTTATCCTTGGTAAAGATTTTGACATAACTTGTCATCTCATGCAGGATGCTCTAAGTTATGTAGGTCAATGGTGCATGGATAGGGACCTGATGGTTAATCCTCAGAAAACCTACCTTGTACCTTTTACACGCAAAAAGAAACGGAAAGGTTTTTTCATACCAAGACTTTTTGATGTTGAAATCAATGTGGCTTCAGAGGTGAAGTATCTGGGCATCTATTTAGACCAGAGACTCACCTGGAATAAGCACATTGATGATAGGATCAACCGAGCAAAGAAAAGCATTATGATTTGCAGGCGAATGCTTGGTAAGAACTGGGGTTTACATCCAAAACTGATGCTATGGATGTACACAGCTTTTGTCAGGCCCATTTTCACATATGCCTGTGTGATCTGGTGGCATAAGGTGGAACAGAAGACTGTGATTGACAGACTGAGGAGTCTACAAAGACTAGCCTGTCTCTGCATCACAGGAGCAATTTCCACCACGCCAACCAGAGCACTGGAGGTTGTGTTGGATCTGACTCCCTTGGACATCTTCATATGCAGCGTTGCAAGATTGAATGCATACAGAATGAAGCTGCAAAACCACTGGTATGACCAGCCTGTTGCCAAAGGGCACAAGGGCATCACCAGGAAATTTCAAGACCCTACTTTTCTGATGCCATCTGACATCATGGAAAAAACATACATGTTTGATAGGACATTTGATATAGTTTTCCCAACTAGAGAGGAATGGGATAACAACATGTTTGAAACTAAAACAGGAGATCTAATCTGGTACACAGATGGATCACTGAAGAACAGCCTCTCAGGACTGGGAGTTTGTGGCGTGTCACCAAGAATCAGCTTGTCTGTAAGCCTTGGGCGATATGCTTCGGTCTTCCAGGCAGAAGTTTTGGCCATTATCCACTGTTTGCGACTGAATATCAAGAAGGGCTACTACGATAAGCGGATTCTCATTTTCAGTGACAGTCAAGCCGCTTTAAAAGCGCTTAATTCCTTCGAAATCAAATCTAAAATGATTCTGGAGTGTAGAAACCTTCTTACAGAACTGGCAACTAGAAACAGGGTGATCCTTGTATGGGTGCCAGGGCACAAAGGTATCGTAGGTAATGAAAGGGCTGATGAGCTTGCTAAACAAGGATCGTCTTTTGTTCCCATTGGTCCAGAACCTTTTTATGGGATCAATTTGAAGACCGCAAAAACCAATGTTCTTAGATGGGAAAACGGAAGATGTATGAAGCTTGGCTCAAATCTCCTGGTCAAACCCACGCTAAAAGTATGATCTGTAGATCATCAGCGAGGATTTCCTATGAAATTCTAAGATGCTCTAGGCAGAACATACGTCTAATCGTAGGCTTCATAACTGGGCACTACTATTTCAGAAAACATCTCCATAAAATGGGACTGTTTCAGCAAGATCCTATCTGCAGGAAATGTCATATGCAAGAGGAAACGGCCAAGCATATCATTTATGAATGCGAGGCTCTTGCCCTCCCTAGATTAACCTCTTTAGGCATCATCCATACTAGAGAGTTACACCTAGATTCCATTAAAGGGTTATCAGACTTTATTAATAAAGTGGGTGATCCGAGCAACTGGAACTAAGAAACATTGGGTTTGGAGTTAACAGTACAAAATGCTGATAAAGCAGAGGTGCTCAATGACATACAAACCCAACTCGAAGAAGAAGAAGAAGAAGTAGACAAGGATATTCTAGTAATTTATTTTTTTAATGATTTATTAATACAAATGTTTTTTAAATAAAATATATTTGTATGAATATCAAAAAATATTTGTTGGAGATATTTTTATATAAAAGTCCTATTTTTATGAAGATACCAATACTTGAAATAAAATACGCCCATGCTAAGATTCGGTTTCCTCCCTTTTCTTTTGAGAATAATGTTACTTTTTAAACTTTTGATCTCAAAAAAAAAATCGGCTTTTTTTTTAAACCACGTTATATCATAATTATTCAGAGCTGAAAAATACATAAGTGTTGAATTTCTGAGCTTACAAAAGCTAGAAATTTGAGACATTGTACATTCCACATTTGATTTCTTTACATTCCTAATATTTAATATCTATTTCATGAATTCAAGCTGAGACTTATATAGAGTAGATTCGTTCACAGCTTGACACTGTTTTGAAGGTCAAAATCGAGAGAACCATATTCGGTATTTAGTCTTGAAAGCGTACATTCATTAGTCTTTCGTAGCGTATAATAATCCTCCATTGGTCGGTGTGAAAGTAGAACTTGAAATTGCCATTGTCATGTTGACCACGTTACGTGATTATGATAAAAAATTATTCTGTGGTTGGCTGATTACAGCTTTTTAATCTGCAGAATGAGAAAGCCAATACGTAAACTTCTTCATTCTTGTTTTTAGCAAAACTTTTACAAATGCAATCACTGTCGCTTTAAAAGTCTCATAGCAGTCACCCAAGAAACCAAAACTGTTTCAGATTGAGATCGATGGAGATAAAAGCCGTCACTGCTATAAAAGTCTGAAACCCACCAAATACTTCAAAATTAACCGTTATTATGAATTTCAGAGTAAGACATATTTGAATTTTTTTTAAGTCGCTACTATGTTTCATTTACAAATTTCAGTTTTGTATTATTTACCTTTGAAAAATACAATATATATTACTCATCCTAGTGTCAGGAAAATCTTCCTATTTAAGAGTATATAATTGGAATATTTAATATAAAACATTGATCAGTTTTCATTCGATTTTTCTTCAAGAGAAGTTTTTTTAATGTCTGGTTGAAATTTAATCTAAAATCAGTATATAAAATGATTTACATGCCTAATGTGCAATAAATATATTGACTGTTTAATTAAATTATTTACCACCAAAACTTAATTATGGGCACAGATGCCGGATAATCCAGGATTCCAAATTTTAAATTTTTGGTGATGAAGAAACAATGCAAAGATGGCATATTGTGACGTACGGAATGATGTTAATACTAGGGTTACCAAAAAAGAATTTTCTGCATTTTATAGGTCTTCATTCTATGACGTAATGAAAATCAGGTTGCCAGATGCATAAGAAAATCTGCCAAAAAATCACCAAATTAAGAATTTGGCATGCTGGATGATATGGCATCTGTGCCCAATTATGATTAAAGAGCTAATTAATCTCCTTTCCAATAAAAAATTTCTTATGATCAAAATATTCAGTAAATATTATTCTTTGCCGATTATGGAATAGAAAAATTTCCATAAGTGCTACTCAGGATTCATCATTTAAAGCTTCAACAGTGTTGTACAATTCTTTATTTAATAAAAAGGAAACAAACTTATCATTGAAATTGTAATACTTTTTATTTAAAAGATTACATGTATGTAAATTTCTTTATTGATATATATAAAATGCTTCAAAAGGACTAAGTTGTTTGGTTTCACTATTAAATACTAATAATCAAAAATTGAGTAGGAATTGCTGTAAAAAATTTTTTTTCAAAATTTCATAAATGTATAGTGTGCTTAATATTTATTTAAATAATCAGTAATTAAGAAAAAAAGGCAATTCATATAAAATAAAACATTTTATTACAGAATAAAACAGTTATAATCCTGAACAATATATACACACAAATGGCACATTTTTTGATTTTTGTAAAAAATATAAAGATGACAAACAAATGAAAAGAACACTTTATTTATGACACTTGAACAGATTTTTAATGAAATATTCTTTTTATGAAACTGCGTCACATTTCGATTGCTGCACTTTGCATATGCAACTGAAGGGTATGAGATGACTTAGAGATTTCAGGAACAAATGATGTATAGCAGCTATCAAGTGAAGCAGTTTAACAGAATTGAATTCATAGGTGTCATTCAACAATCAACCCTTTTAAACAATTCATTAAATTTCTTGCTGAATAAGGAATACAACATGTGAAGATTAAATACAAATTCCAAATTCAGATAGAAATATCTCCAAATTTTAAATTACAATTTGACAATCAATGTATATTTAATATATAAATTACATTATGCATAAAAGGCAATATATCAAGTACAATAAATAAGTAAAACAAAATCAAGAAAAAAAGCATTTGTATGATATGTTAGAGCTATATTAACAAATTTCAATCGCTTCTGAACATTAATATTCAATAACCATTTTAGCTCTAGTTATTTTTTATATTAAGAGAAGATAAATACCAAAAAATAAATTAATTAAAATTTCATTAAGTAGAAAAGATATTGTTTCTTGCAAAGAAAAATGCAGATATGTTTTATTAATATATCATGGCACCTAAATGAAATAGATTTTAAAAGTTTGACATATTCTAAAATGCATAAAAAATGGCAATATACAGCAGGAATGATAAAAATCAACTGACTAGCTTTAAAACATGAGGTATCAAAACTGTTGAAAATTTTTCAAATTAATCAGTTTCTGTAACAAAACATGTTTCTTATGATTCTGAAGAGAAGGAAAGAAAAATCCTATACACATCTTATGTTTGCGTTTTGAAATAGTTAGCTGTTCATTTGACGTTTTTGCTATCAGTTAAACCAGATTTCTGAAGCAAAATAGGAATTAAGTTCTTAATTGGTTTTACAAAATTTCTTAATTTTATTTAGAATGGGAATTATTTTTTACTATTTCTTACAACATGTAAGATGTATTCAAAATAGTATGATATAAAAATTAAAACTTTAAACATAAATATTAAAAAATTCTACTAAATTTGTGGCAACACTGACTTTGTAATTGGGAGTTTATTAATTTTTATATTATTTCTTCAATTTGATTCAGTAAAACCTATAAGTAAATTATACTGTTCAGTTAACTAAATTAATCTTCACTGTTATATCATGTATTAATACATAGATTGGTCATGTATGTACAGAGTTAAGAATTCATTAGCATTTTTATTTTACATTATTTTTATAGAATATTAATTTCAATTAGCATCTTATGTTATTTAGGAAATAGTATTTATATATTTTATTTGCTATTCTTTTATATTATTATTATGAATATTAATAAAATCTGTTGAAGAAACAGCTCACACAGTTATTGCAATCATTAATCATAATGCAAACATTCAATTGAAATAATTTTAGATTTTTATTTAAGGATAATTTTAAAAAGGGATGTGCAAAACCTGAGAATTACAAAATTAAGATGTTCTGTTTCAATTTTACGACCTTCCAACATGTTTAAGTTATGTTTTTTTCAAGGATTAGCAAACTATTAAGTTTGTAATAGGCACAAATTGAAATGTAAAGTTTTAAAATGGATGCATTTAAAGTTTTTCTTGCACAAAAGACAGCAAATAATACAATAAAAATAGCATTGGTAGTAGTAGATTAAAATGTATTTCAATATGTTATTTTTATAATAAATAAGTCACTCTTAATAATAATTATTTAAAATAACTATAATTCCTAATATTTTTAATTCTACCTACAAGTAGCAAAAGCACATTTGTTCTGAAAAGGTAATATCTCGTTATTACTTAATCTAACAAATTTCAGTAAATTTGGAGTTATTAGCTTTTATATATAACAGTTCCTGAGTTGTACTGCAGATACACAAGTTTACCCATAGATACATTATAACCAACCATATATATTAATTACAAGTATATGAACTTACATGTATATTAACAAGTACTTATTAGTTGATAATACTTTAAAAATATGATTGTATGATGTACCAATAAATATAGCAAAATTTAATATATTTATATATTTTACAGGTTATCAATCAAGAATATATAAACTATGACATATTACTGAAATTTTTTAGTCAGTCAAGGTATATCAATATAAAAGACTGGGAAACATTGATCTAGACTATCTTTAAAATCATAATGATTATATAATTTTCTTATGAAAATTACATATGTTCACATTTTATATAATGAAAGCAATTTAGAAAACTGATAAAAATATGATTTTTGAAAATATCTGAAATTCTAGCTAATGATTTAAAGAATTTATTGAGAGAAATTGTGTTAAATAATATAATATTGTTTCCATAAATCTCAGTTGCATGTAGTAAAATTTTAAATTTATTAAAAGTACTCATAATAATTTGAAGTTTCACATAAAAAATCACATGTTAGGTGGTGAGAGCATTCATATTAAAAAATTCTCTTCCTTCTGATAAATACCAATCTGAACATCTTCAACATTGACATTTATGTCAATGCTGAATATGTTTTACGAATTTTTTATTATATTTTAATTATTATTGAATTGATGAAATAGAGCAGAACAAAATATTAAAACAAAATTTAAATGCATTATTTTTGTAAAGTAACAAATATATAAATTTTGACTAATCAAGTATTTCTACAGATAATATTTATGTAAATAAACCAATGATATGGTATACAAAAAAGAAATAATGACATAGTCAAAATGTAGAATTATTAATTATGACATATTAATAATTAAAGTAGTTTATAGAGAAAAATGATAAAAAAAATTCTCCAACCAGCAGAGGTTTTTGATAAATGTATTTTTGATTGTGTAAATAAGAGTTTAAACTACCAAATGAAAATTATTTTGCCCAAAATATTAAAAACTCATAAAATTTATATCGTTTTTGATAACCTATTTATTTTAGTTATAAGATAATTAATGATCAAATAAACAACATATAAACGTCGTAAGACATCTATAATATGGTTTAAATAAAGAAAAAAATATAGTTTTAAAAATTAATAATAGATGACTATCAAGAAAACGAACAAGTAATATAAGTTGGTAGCATTATGAAAAATATAATCATTTGAATTTCAACTTAATTCCAACATTTGAACTTGTGATGCTAAATATTATTTATTAGTACAAATAAAGCATTAAATTAACATGTCATATGAATCATTGGTATGAAAAGTAACTGAAAAGAAAGTATAATAAATAAAAATAATTAATTTCAGAAATCTATTAGTGAAATCAGAAATTAATATTTAAATCAGTTTATAACGCTAAGATGAAAGTAAGAATTTATGAACTAAAATTATTGCATGATCTAATGGTTGCTCAAATTAAACGATATGAGATTTAAAAAACTAATAATAAATATCAGAATATGTGTCACAACTAGCATAAATGTGATCTCTTAAATTAACAAGCATCAAAACAATAATGCTATGAATTGAGAAAGAATTAATGTAGTACAATGTGACACTATGAATTAATGCCATCACTTATTAAAATAAATGAAAATGTGATTTAATGATATGTCACAAGAACTAATGATAGAACGAATGAATGTTAAAAAAATATATCTATTGAAAGGAAAATGCAACAGCACATTGTAAATTTTTTTACAAAATAATTACTGCTGAATGTTTCTAATTATTAAAATACTTTTAAAAAATTACTATAGGAAAATATGATTTTATGAATAAATGAATGATTAAAACTGATGATTAACTCAAAATTTATAAAATACAGGATGGAAAATATCAATGATTAACTATGTGGCAATTAACTGTAGTAAGGTGAAAACAAAAACATGCAAATATTGATTATGAATTAAAGTTGCAAAAAAGATAATAAAATATATTTTATGGTGTATCAAATAACACAAAATAATAAAGAAAGCTTGTAGCTAATTTAGATACATGAGTGAGAAATATACGATTTCCTTTTAGTACACATTTTCCAAATAAAAGAAAAAGAAATTTTATTCCTGTAAAAAAGAAAACTATTTCATAAGGAGGAACTTTACATGAGACAAATAAAATCTTTGGTATGTTAAATAATTTTTGTCTCATAAGAAATGAAATGGTTGCAAAGAAGTAAATATAAATGCAAAGACAGATTCACATAAATATATATTAAAAAAAATTCTAAATTATTTGATCAGATCTAAGTTTTTTCTTTTTTTTTGGGGGGGGGGTAAAAGAAGATTAAAAATAGAAAGACTGGAAATATTTGAGCTTTATTAATTTTTATAACAGAAATAATTTGGACATGTTTTTTACCACAGTAAACATAATAAACTGCATATGGTTTACAATTGCAATAAAGCTGAACTAAAAATGCTACATTTTAAAAAAAAATCTTTCACTTGAAAGATAATAATTTTTAAAATTTAGAATTTACTGTAAGAAATGTAGCAAGAAATATATTATGTTTTTTTTTCTATAACTATATGTTGAAGTGAGTGGAATAATTGTTATCAGAGTCTGTGGTAATACTTAGTCAATCATTTGATAAATAAGTATTCTGAAATAAGTATGTGAAAAACAAGCGAAAGTTTTTTTTAAACACTAAGCATTATAAGTATCTATAAAAAAGAAAGCTGAATAGTTGCACATAGTAAGAAAAAATTAACCAGTTTAATAAACTGGATAGAAGTCAATGCATTAAAAAATATATAGACCCCAATTACAAAATGTAAATATTACAGTGTTGCCAGAACTAGTTCTTAAAAACAGAATTACATTAAATTGATAAATGAAATAGACTTTTTTTAGAAAATTAAGAATTTTTGTTAATAATGTACAATTAAGTAAATATTATAATAAAGTGTAAAAGTTTTAAAAGTTCTCACTAAAAATTATGATAAGAATATAAGTATTTGTAAGCAGTTCATGGCAGAATAAATACAAAATTATCCTTAATCTATTAAAAAAATTTAAGTTATAAAATCAACTTTTATATAAGTTTATGAAAATAACTGACTGGAAATAGATTTATATGAAAAATGATTAAAATATATACAAAATGACTATAAAATAGAAGTTCACATATAATCTTCATCAGTTTGAGAATGTCCTTGACCAGCTGTATGTGAATTCACATTATCTGGAAGTTGCTCTATATCTTTAAAAACACCAACTAAATTTTCAAAATTTGGTCCCCAATTCAGCAAACAATCCCATCCTAAGATGGAACCATTCGCTGGTTTATAAGAAGGTGGATTGGAAGATTCATCATCTGATGCTACAAGAGTGCTGAAAGACCCTCGGAAAGAATCAAACCCATCATAGGTTTTATCATAATCTTCATCATTTTCATTGTCTTCTTCAGCTAATTTTGAAAATATCATATTATGAGCACCAAATTCTCGATGAACTTTATCATAATTGTCATATTCAAACTCTGAGCAAGTGAAAGAATCATTACCACTTTCATCTGTCGAAGAATCTTGTGCTTCTAAAAGCTCTGTATTTGACTCTAAAAGTTCAGCTAACTTATGCTTATTAGCATTATCATCACTTGATGAAGATACAGCATCAAGAGTACTCACTAAACTTAAATTTCGAGGTCTTGCATTAAGTCTTTCAATTTCTTCAGTTGTAAGACCTAAAGTCATGCTGTTATCTCTCACTTTTAATTTGTTAACATTTTGATGGCTAGATTGCATACTGCTACTATGACTTAAACTACGATCAGAGTTTGTCATTGGATCTTGGAACTGCTTAGACCCAACACCTTGAGCAGTAGCTAAAAGTGCTTTCTTTAATGGCTTTCCACTAATGTCTTCTAGTGTTAAAATTCTAGGCATTTTGTCAGAAATTTCACTAGATGGACTTAAGCGAGCAAGGGGCGTTTGCATTTTTAAAATTGAAGTTGGACTGTCTCCTTGATGAGTTAAAGGATTATGTTGTAGTATATTGCGAGGATTTGATTCAAATTTATGAGGACTGTGACGGTGATTATGTTTATGAAAAGGAACTTTTGTATTTGATTTATTATATTTGTGAATATTACCGTCACGAAATCCTTTATAATAATAAACTAAATCAATATCTGATGGAGCAATCGAGCTAGCATTTTCAAGATCATAATTCTCTGCCTCTAAATTTTCCATGTAGTTATTTTCAGATTTTTCATTTGAATGAATATGGGGAGGAGGATCTTCTCTTTCAATTTTCTCTCTCATTGGTTTTTCACAAATTATATCAGGCCTG
Source organism: Latrodectus hesperus (assembly GCA_037975125.1). NCBI lineage: Eukaryota > Metazoa > Arthropoda > Arachnida > Araneae > Theridiidae > Latrodectus > Latrodectus hesperus. Next base: position 30,763,300 of record CM075850.1, read on the forward strand.
TTAGAGCATTCAGTAGGTTCACGATCTTTTAACTTTTTTGGCACAAAAGGTTCAGGATTACGAATAACATCATCATTATTTGTGGAACACATTCTATGAGGATCACCAGATGAACTTGTTAAGAATGTGTTTCCATTTTCTTTCATCTTTAATGGTCCTTTATCACGTTTTACTTTTCTTCTACGAAAAACTAAAAAGCTGATGAGGATTGCGATAAGCAAAATTATGAAGAAAACAATCACAAGTATTACTCCAATGCTTAAAGGATCAGTTGAAACATTGTCAATTCCTAGAGCTTCATTTTGGCACATTGAAAGTTGATTTCCATGATGATATAATTTAAAATAACTAGAATGATTTTCTTGCTGTATTTCATCATTCACTGATATTAGTTTAACACAACCTAAAATATCTGAAAAAGCAAGAAAACAAAAAATTTTATTTTACATAGCTTAAAACAAACGTTTATAATATTGGAAAATAATTTAAAAAACTTTACATTAATTTGTATATAAATTTAACATATATACATGTGTCTCATACAAAATTTAAATTTTTTCAAATACTAGAATTGTGAGTGAAGTTTTATGCATGATTTAGGGCTGGCAACCAGTTAGGATTACTTAAGAAGTTTATCAGTCTACCTTAGGACAAGTGTCATATAATTTTCACTTCAAATGAAAAATATGTGTTTAAATTTAAGAAGTTAGTTAAAAGAATTGCTTTGTTAACCAAACCATACTAATAATTTATTTTGTATTTTAAATATATTATAAACACATTATGAGATTTCATTAAATTATTAAGTATTTTCATATTTGATAAACTTGAAAATCTAAAAAAATTAAATAGTTATTAGTTAATTTTAAACTGATCACTACTAACAAGGTTTCATATTTTACATGTGAAACATTGCAAAACACTTGCACTTTCATTAAATGTATATTATATTAAATAAAATAAATTAACAAAGATTGGTAAAATAAAACATTTTAAACCATAGAATCTGTACACATGATGATTTTAAAATCTTTTATTTAATACTCTTAAATTTTAAATATTTATAATCTGTATTAATAAATAGAAAGTGTAATTGATAGTAAATAAATTTAAATTCAATATTGTTTTTAAATTTTATTTATTTAAATATACATTTTATAATTATAATCACTGAAAGAATTCCTTAAAAAGTGAAATAATTAAAAAAAATATTAAAACTTTTACTAATAGCATATTAGGTATTTAAAATTTATAAATATAAAACTGAAAAACATTAGTCTTATCTTTTAATAAATAAAACTAAGCTATTGAAAATATTTTAAGAGTCTGGAAAATAAATTTGAAACTTATTGATTAAAAAACTTAAAGATTAAAGAAAAATTTATTTTTCATAATGTATTATTTTACATTTTAGGAAAAAAATCACTTTTATTTTTTTTAAATATAAAATTAACAGTGGAATAATAAAAATAGAAACAAAGATTAATATTTCAAGATTTCTCTTTCCATTACTTCATTTAAAATTAATTATAAATGCTCAGCATACAATTCTAACCAAAAGTTCAGCATAACAATTTTAACCATTTAGGAGTACATACATAAATATCTTTTTTTTAATTTTATAGCCTACTGTTCAATAAATATCTCACATGAGAGGCTGAAAAAATTTTGGAGGTAGCACCATCTAGAAAGTTCTATGAGAAATAATTTTTTATAGGAAAGAATATTTTTTTAATGAAATACCTATTCAGAAAGAAAACATATCTTAATTTATAATAAAAATATTTTAAAAAGATAAATTTTCTAGAAAATTTATCAGAATTTTATTTTTTAAAAAGTTTGTTCAAATGCAAGAAATTGTTTAAAAACTCTTGTAATAAATTTTTGCATTTTTAAGGTGCATTGAAGGAAGCACCTAAAGCTCTGAAGGATGTGTTAGCCAGTATGAAAATGCCGTTTGGAGAGTAGGTTACTTTTATTCAGCATCGAATCTAAGGTTGATTCTGCCAGGATACAGAATTTAAAATGGATTCCCAATTTTTTTTGTGATATAACTAGTTATAAACATCAAAACATTTCAAAGTTATTTCTTTCTCTCAATTAATGCACAAGTGTTCTATTGGAATGGTGAATTAAATACAGATAGTTAAATGTGTTTAATTATTATTAAATTTCAGATTTCAAAAAGTTATTTTTCACACACAGACTTATTTAAAATAAATACATTTAGAAAGAATAGATTGTAAATATAAATGATTTTTATTCAATTTATTTACAAGGGACAAAAAATTAACATTTAGGAAGAACATTTTATTATAGGAAAGATACTTAATTCTTAATGAATTTGATTCTATTATAATTTTAAAATTTCTTGCCATTTACAAAAAAGAAAGATAGTTATTAAATTTGGTGATATATTATGTATCACACATTTTTATAATTACACCAAAATATCATAACAAAAAAAGGGATCAAAGTTATAATAAACAAAGCAAAATAACTGGTGGAAAATTTCTAATATATAGAAATTTATATTTGACTTATTATCATTTAATACTTCATGTTACATTTTTTCTTCCAATAAACCATAAAAAGTCACTAATTTGAAAATAATCGTACAAATATTTTTCATAAAATAGAATATAACATTTCCAATAAAATATTTGATAGTTAAAAAAGTCACTCATTTCTCACATTTATTAGGTAATACAATTTATTTAGTAGAGAGGTAAGCCAGGAAACTTAAATAATGTATATTTTATTATCATGAAAATATATATTTTACTCTAATCATTCAAAACTTTTTAATACAGTAAAATATTCAAGAAACAACATGCATAAATTAGAGTAGGACATTGAATTAATTCTAGTGAAATGATGAGGTTGATAATTTAGTAGGTACACCACCATACAATAGCAAGAAAGAAACTTTAGGCTTTATGAAAATTTAACGCGCATAAATTTTCAGTACAACAATCTTGAATTGGGTTTAGGAAGATGAAATATAATTCAGAGATTGTAGAGATATCTGGATTAAAACTACCTTTGAATTTATTCAATACATAAAATCCAAAAGATAACCCCGCAAACTGTTTTTAAATAAAAAATAAACCACTCACATAATCTCTGGTCAAAATATAATTAAAAATTCTCTTTAGAAGTAATCAATAAATCTCTAGGAATTATCAGTAAAATTATATCTACAATTTGCAAACACACTAAATGGGCATTTTTTGTAAGTGCAAAGATAATGAAAGCTTGCATCTTCAAAAAAACTTCTTGAGTGATTTAAAACTGCATTTTTCAGAATATAAAACATGCATATTATTCCAAAAAATGTTGCATATATAAAGAAATGAAGTTAGAATACAAAATAAAGTAAAGTTAACTATTTATAATAATTGATCAAGAAATCATTGAGAAGAAATGGCACTTGTAAAACAATTAAGTTGCATACAATTTTGGAACAAAATGAGAGAAGTATAATTTAATTAAAGTTCGCATGTAGTAGAGATCTTAATTCAACTAATATTTTTTTAAAACCTAAAGCAAAAGTCCTTATTATTTGAAAATATTGAAATAACTGGTAACGTTAAAAAATTGTTACTGAGAAATAAAGAATCACATTAAATTAATACAACAGACATAGAACAAAAATGTAATTCCATTAGTCAAAATGGCAATTTGAAATTAAAAATAATATTTTGTTCTTCATATATAAGAACTATTAAATAGTAAAGTAATGAAAAAAGCATTATTAATTTCAGATTTAAAATTATGAAAATAATTTTTTGAATAAATTTACAGTAAAACTTACCATTCAATTCATCTTCATTTTTTCCAATAGTTATTAATGACACATAAGGATCTAGAAAGTCATGTAGATGATGTTTTGACTTGATGATATGACTGCTTTCATCCAAACTTATATTCACATGGTTATGTTTTTCATGAAAAGCCATTGTTATTTTGTGGTATTTACCATCATTTAAAGCTGGAAGATCCAATTCTTCTACAAATTTATCTTTTGATTTAAACTGAGCTGAATACACCAATTTGCCTTTTGAAAGCTGCAAAAAGTACAATGTTGAAGAATGAGCAGAGTAAAAACAATTATCTTTTAAAGGGAAAGAATTAGTTTTGCAATGTCAATTGGAGAAATTATTAATATACATATATCATTTTCATATAATAAATAAATAAATTTACTATATTGCTGGAAAAAAAACTAAAGTTCTAAGAAAAATGTAACATTTAGTTTAAATTTATTTGAATAAACATAATACAGTAAAAAAGTTCCTGTGTGTTTGCATTAGCAATGAAAAATTTACTTTACATGCAGAGGAATTTTATTTAGACTTATTTTATTCATATAAAATTGATTTATTATATTTCCAAATTAACAGGAAGAATGAAATTTTCGGAGAGAGAAAAAAAAAAGATAGATACCTCCTGAAATAAATTTTATTTAATTATTGAATATTATTTTTACCTATAAACATATCATTGTTGTTAATTGCTTTTTTCTTTCTTTTCAGTTTTATTTTATAAAAAGTATAAATTATAGAAAAATGCTAAAATTAGTATTTGAATAATTTATAGTAAAATTAAATAGTTTATTTTAGATGCAAATATTGATCAAGTTTTAAAAACGAATTAATCAATTATTCAGTCATACCACAATCAATAATTATGATGTTAATAATAACAGAAATATATCAGTTAATAAATTATTCTAGTGACACACTTATAATCATTTCAACAAAACAAAATGTAAAATTTACTTTAATGAGCAAATATCTGTTTACCCATATTTAATACTTTCTTATTTCATTAATTTAATTTAAATTTTTTTACAGGCATGTTAAAAAAAGGTAACTTTTACATTAAACTACTTATTTTTTCTTTTTAATATAAGAGAAGTAATTTAAATACATACTTTTAAAGTTGTGTGCTCTTCTATAGAGGAAGAATACAAGATGATTCCATCTTCTGATTTTGATCTGAGATAGAAAGATAATACTTTTGAAGGTGAAGATGAAAAATTCTTAATCCTTTCTTGTAGTAATTTTGTTCGTCTATGTCCTTCTTGTGGAATGAGTTCAATATAGTTTCTGCTGAAAATGCTGTATGGTTTCTCAGCTAGAAAAAATAGTAAATGTATTGTTAAAAGAAAATTTTCATAAACTATGAACAGTTTATATCAATGTCAGATTTTTAAAATTCATCTTTTGAAAAATCGAACACAAATGGAAACCCAAAAAATTAATAACAAATGAAGATTTTTTTTATCAAAATTTAAATGTGCTTTGAGTTCAAAATGCAAATTGTAAAACTCATATATTTGATAGTCATTGATTTTATGAATGACAAGATTATAAGCCAATATGATAGTAAAAGTTAATTCATTTTTCAACCTATTTTTCTGTTATGCACATCTAATTAAAACTTTGAGAATATTCTACATTTAAAATCTCAAATAGTCAATGATAGTATGCCATTAATCAATGAATTGGAGTTAGTTTAAAAGCAGAGTTGTTGAATGAAAAACTCTAAAATACTGTAATTTTAATTATTGAATAAATTTCAAATTAGAGTAAAAGATTAAAAAGTGTATAAACAAATCGATATTTCTAAGACATTATCAAAAAAAAAGTTTAGATTGGTTTATCTTTCTATAGAATTAGAAGCACATCAGTGACACTATAAGACAACTGAAATGATAACATTACTAAGTCTGGATGCTGTAATCAGATTACTTTTTTATACGGATAGATTCAATATAATTATATTTAGAAGTGTACCAAATGATGGGCCTAATCTGTAGTGACTTATTCATCACTTAAAGATTCTTTTTACATAATAAAAATAACAAGGAAGTAGTTTTAAATAAAAATATTACCTTGACTAAATTTTAAATCATAATTTCAATTTATCCAATCTCTAAATTTAATATTCTTATCTTATAGTATCACACTATAAGATAAAAATATTAAATTAAGTTGTATCACTGTGTGTAAGATAAGAATATTATATTAATTAAGATTGTATTAAGTAACAAGAAGTAGTTTTAAATATAAATATTACCTTAACTACATTTTAAATTATAATTTCAGTTTATTTAATCTATTTAATATTCTTATCTTAGCTATATAAATATCAACAACTGAACCAAACAATTACTTCAATTCCAAATTTATTTTATAAATTATCTTTATAATAACTTAATAATAATTATATAATATCTTATTAATAATTATCTTTATATAAAGATATAACAAAATAAATCTATCATAAATTCCTCAGCAATTAAAAAATGTTGTTCACCCTCTTTATGTAAAACATAAAGAAAGAAAAATGTAAACATTAAAGATAAAATTAAAAAGTTTAACTGTAAGGAGCCATTTTAAGTTTCTAATGCAATAAAATATTTTAATTAAATAAAATTTTTTAACACAAATAGGTACCTTCAGTACAGGAGGATGTAGCTATCTTTCCAAAGCTACAAAGACAAGATGTACTGAATGAATCATTAATGCAAGATCCTTCTGGTCCACAAGTTGAAACTGTACAAAAGCTTCTTTTAAAACAAGTAGGTGAAATAAAAGCTGATTTATGAGGAGCACTCATATCAATCTGTCTGCCATTGATTATCAAAGATCTCATACAGCCAATAAAATCATGAGTATAAACTTGACCTGGTCGTTCGAGTATAGGATTGATTGTTGCTACTCCACCAATGTAAAGATAATTTTCATTGAAATCCAGTGACCTGGAAAAATTTATCTTTTTTTAAAACAAATATAAAAAAATTAGATTATGTCTCAATGAATAACAATTACAAAAAACTTAGAACATATTTACTGTATGCATTTATGAAAATTATATAACACTTTTAAAGAATGTTGGAAACAAAAATTTACCCAATGTTTCCTAATTCAGCTTTTGAACACGTGGAATTTTTGCCAAGTAAGCATTCATCACACAAATCACCATTTTCATGACAATTAACAACAGATATAGATGCTACCTAAACATATAAAAAAATTTTAATCAATTTTTATTAAAGCAAAATATGTCAGATAAAGAAAAAATCATGTAAACATAAAAATAATTTTCTCGGAGGAAAGGAAATTTTTTTTCTATTAAAACATGATAAAAAAAGATGTCAATTATTTCTAAAAAGACTTTCTTGAATAAAATTAACATTCTTATTATGATACAAATTTATCAAAAAACTCCATAAGTTTTTAAAATTTTAGAATTTCAAAATTATTGTGCATTATTAAATCAAAGAACTAAGAAAAATATTCAAAGCTTTTCATAATTATGTATGTATCTTTCATAATACAAGAAACTTAATGAAGTTTCTTATAATAAAGCTTTTTTGAATTACTTATTGTAATAAAGTTATTATATTGTAGTTATTACAATAGAGTTCTTATTTAGAATATTCATCAAATCAACAAAGTGACCTCATCAAATCAGCAAAGTAATAAAAGTACAAAAAGTTAGCCTATATCACATGAAGGATAATGGAACTCAACAAGAAAACAACTTAAAAATCTATTATTAATGTTACATATAATCAGTCAACGAGTATATAAATTAATAAGCTGATTACAGAATAATAATCTTAATTTATTGACATTTTAAAAGTGATTAGTTGTGTTTAAGAAAATGAGTGAAATGGTTAGGATATTTCCTCCTAGAGTAGCAAGAAAAGATAGTTATTTGATATACACTAATGGTAATTTACTTTTTTGGATGAACTTAAACATATATAAAAAAAATATTATAGAAAGTTGTCTCTGGGAAAGGAGTTATTTGTAATGCATAATTTTTTGCATAAAGCAGTAAAATATACTAAAATATTGTTCTCAATAAATGAATGAAAAAACCAAATATGTGCATACACAAAATGACATAAAACTATACATACTTTGCCCTTTCTGATGATTGTGACTTTGTGCCATTTTTCATCTGATACTGTAACATTTATCGAGATTCTTGTTATAGCTGTTCTAGATCCTCCAAATGATAAAACAGGCATAGAATTGATTATTTCAAGACTAATGAAATCAGATCGCCCTCCAATTTGAGTACCAAAATTGTAAAGTAACAGTGCAAACCGGTTATTTGTAGCAAATGTTATGGAAATGTCATTAGTGGTACCATCCAAAGGTGGAAAAGCCATGTAAGAGAAAGGTTGAAATCCAAAAGCTGACTTCTCACAGTGCCTTCCAAAGTAATCTGAAGTACATGCACATTTATAACCTAAATATGCAAAATTATAAATTATATTTTTGAATAATGTAAATATAAACGAGATCCTGTTTATTACAGGTTGTTGCAGATAAGGAAAAAAAGCTTATAAATTCTTTTTCATGTTAAAATATTTAATTTTTTTAACTCAATTCCATAAAAACAAATTTCATAAAAAATTAAGCAATTCCATAAAAATTAATTTATAATAAATTTGTATTTTATAAGCTTACTATCATTAAATATTGTCTCAGTTTCTTGCTAAAATACACAGAATGATATTCATAATATATGTAAAAATAATATTTATTATATCACTAATTCTTTATGGATAATTATCAAAACAATTGTTGCTTGCTTGGTATCTTACTTTGTAATTTTCCATATATATGAGTTTATCCAGAAAGGAAGTTTCCCACAGCTACAAAAGATGTTGCTGCAAAATTATCGAAATGCAAATGTACATGTAAGGTAGAATATAGGTGTGGCTATCATACGTTGCAAAACTAATTTTCATATAGCTTATATTAAAGTTCATATAGTATGCAAGGATGTCGGCTCTCATTTCTTATACTCTACTGACTGCAAGGTGAGGTTAGTGATTAAGTTTTTGAATTTACAAAAGGTAGGGCTAATCAAAATCCATTGTCAGTTGTGTTTAGTGTATAAACTAGATGTGATTTCCTACAAATGGTACCATGATGAATCTGATGAAAAACCTTGGTAGGGTCATTACTGGTGATGATACATGGGTTTCTTAATTCATCCCAGAAACCAAGCAATAGTTGTTGCATTGGCTTACCTGCCAACTTTTAAAACAGTATTTCAGTAAAACTTTTCAGTTTTAATCCGTGTGACTAAAAAATATATATATACCTCTACCATTTCTTTTCCCCATCTACAGTTTTTCAAGCTTCCTCCCCCTCCGATAGAAAAAGGGTTTGACATGTGCATTTTCGGAGCCGCAACGACCACACAGTCCGGAAAGTTATTTCTCTCTCCCCACAGATGGGTTGAATGGGGTGCTAATTTCTGCTTCTCACCATGGCTAACAAGAAAAAATCGCCATTATGTGCTAAGATATAAAAAATTTTTTTCCTTTTTAAACTTTGCCCAGAAGAACCGAAACGCGTAAAATAATTCATGCTATCAGTAAAAGCGTAAAACATGTGGATCTTGCGTAAAATTTACGCACGATGCGTAAAAGTTGGCAGGTCTGCATTGGCATCACACTGGATCTCCTGTAAGGATGAAAGTCATGCGGATTGTATTCACATAGAAATTGATATGCATGGTCTTCTGGGACAGGAAAGACATTCAAATCAGTGACTTTTTGCTGAGAGGTGCCACAGTAAATGCTGAATGTTACTGTACTAATGTCTAAAAAAAGTTGCAACAAGTCATTCAAAACAAGAAGCATAGAATTCTTGCCCTCATCTGGCAAATTCAAAAAAAAAAAAAAAAAAAAGCTAGAGAAGTTTAGTTGGGAAGTGTTTGACCATCTCTTTTATAGACCTGACCTTACTCTAAGCGACTTCGATCTGTTCGTTCAAATGAAGAAATTTCTGCCTGGAAATCCCTTCATCATAGATGGAGATATGAAGATAGGTAATACATATTGGCTCCATTCCAAAGCGACAGACTTCTATGATACTGGAATACAAAAACGTATCCGACGGTATGACAAGAGCTACAATTCTGATGGTTCTTAATTGAGAAGTAGCTGAAATATTGTTGTATTCTTTTGCAGTAAATTTTTCTAGGTAATTATGTTTTGCTTCTTTTTATGAAACATGGGAAACCAGGTGACTCTTGTAACTTAATTTTTATTGTAGATAGCATGTATTCTTATTAATACTGTTTGTTGCTATAAAAATATTGTTCATGTCTTAGCATTCATGCCTAAGTATCTTCTGATATTTACAGTCTAGGAGTATCACTCCTAGACTATAAATATCAGAAGAACATGCTAAAAATTCAAAAAATATTTCTTATATCAGTATGAGAAGAATCTAATTATTAATATGCAGTATCAACTTAAAGTAATAAAAAATATTCAATTGCTTTAAAAAATTGCAATAAAACTTTTATTTTTCATCATTATTCAACTGGTTTTGTTTTCCTAATTTTACTTTTATATTGAAATTTAGTTTTCAGTTTGATTCAACTAATTAGATTCATTTTCTATTTCTAAAGAAACTAAAATATATTAAAAATAGAAAAATCTCAAAAATGTAGATTTTTGTGTTTATATTAATATAATTTTTGGTTGCATTTCTATGAAATATTTACTTCAAATTTTCATTTAATTTTTGAAATGCAGGGAAATTTTATTAATAAAAATTTAAAAAATATTATAGTGACATTAAGATTACACACACAAAAAAAAACCTTTCTTAATTTTCACAAATGAGTCTTACATTATATTGATACAAAAAATATATTTTAAAAGAAGTTGGGAAAATAAACATGTAGAAAAAAGTTTTTTCTATGTCAAAATAAAAGATGTAATTCAATGAAAATGATATCTTAAAATTTAAAGAACTAAGTTATTTGTAGTAAGACATTTTAAATTCTCTGATATTGAAAAATTAGAAGATTTAAATATTTAAAGCTTTTAGTAACATAAAATAAATACATATTATAATTATTATACTAAATGAATGTACATCAAGCATATTCATATGTGTGTAAATCTTTTATTACTTACCCATATTTTCATTTATGCATGTTCCACCATTTAGACAACGATTTGGTCTACAGGCATCAGCTGTTTGTTCACAAATCAATCCTTTGAATCCTGGTCGACATAAGCAGAAAAACCCACCATTCGGTACTTCTTCACATGTTCCTCCATTTTTACAAGGAGCACTAGAACATAAATCTTTCTTTGGAATGTCACACCGAGCACCATGATATTGAGAAGTGCATGTACAATGAAAAGAATCTTCTGACAGAAAAAGGCAAGTACCACCATATAAGCATGGATTAGGTAAACAGGGATCTTGCTGGAACTGGCACATTGGTCCTGAAAAACCTCGTTTACATTTACAAGAAAATTGTCTAGATACATAAGGACTTGTGAAGACAAGAGATAAAGAATCCAGTATCGATAATGAGTCAGTTTTTATGCCCAAAAAACTAGTGCAAACTCCATCATTTTCACAAGGATCATCAGCACATGGATTGTAACCAATAATTATTTTTTTATTTTCTATTGATTCTTCAATATGAATAAAATTTTCTTTTAAAATAGCAAGAATGTCATGTGATGGTACATATGAATTTCCTGAAATTTTTGCAGCCAGAGTTATCTCCAAATTTTCATCAGAGCTGACAATGCTGTAGAGAATTGGTTGATTTGGCTGAAAAAATATATAACATTAAATATTTTATATTATATTATTTAAACAACAGTAATACAATATTGAGAGTGTCTACATAAGAAGAAATTAGATATGAATAGCAATTAATTGTAATATTTTGACTTTCCCAATTATATATACACAACTATAAACATTGAATAAATTTAGTTTTATATAAGAGGGTAAATACTTAAAATATAGAAATCAGTCAATTTTAAAGTCTTTTTTTGTGTATGCAATTATGCGATAGTTATTTATTCAATAGTTGTTCATGATTTCAAATCAACAGATATCACTGACTTACATCAACTTTACTGTCTTGAAATTATTTACTTTCTATTAATTTAGTGTCCTGAATTCAAATTTATTCATGAAAATAAATTCTCATAAAATTCCAAAAATATCTTCTCACAAAACCCAGAAGAATCATTAATTTTCCTGGATTTTTATGAGAAGATATTATACTCACACATTTAAAATCATTAAATAATTTATTTGATAATTCATAAAAAATCAATCAATCAATTAACTTATATATTAAATATTAAGAAATAATTATAATATTAATTATTAGTATACAATGAAATAATAAAAGGTAATTGTAATATTATTTCTTAATATTTCATATATAAGTTAAAGTAATATTAAATTTAATCTAAATATCAAATTATGTTTAAAAATAAGTTCACATTTGAAAATCAAGTTTTCTCTTAATTTTTATTTACTTCCCATTCTGAAATAGTACATTAAAAAAACAAATAAAATGAGATTAGTTAGAAAAATTAAACATGTAAAAGAAACTAATTTATAGTTTCCTGCTGAGACAATGCTGAGAAATGGATATGTCCATTGTTTTTCCACTAAAAGAGAAAGTTACCACAGTGGTAACACTAAGATTACAGTAATCATTTAACTTGTTGCTTCAATTTTTTTTAAACTAATAATACACAGCAAAAAAAATCTTTTAAAAACTGTATTAAGTTTAAAATTATAAATCATTTTAACCTAGAGAAGTCATATAATCTGCAAATATTGCTGAAAGAGTAGTAACAGTTAAGACATTTTACATTTATGTGTCTTGTTCTTGTTGGTTTTAAATATCAAATGTAAATTAAATTTTTTTTCCATTCAATGATTAATATTTCATATCATTCAGAAGTAGTCAAAACCTATATTTGAATAAAAAAAATTTCAATTAAATTTTTATTCATTTTAATCATTTGCTAATACATCAATAATATTGAGATAGATGACATGCTTCATCATAATGAAAAACACAAGTGACACAAGTTAACTTAGAAATTTATCAATTGTTTAATTTCTGCATACCATACATAATGTATTAATTTATCATAATTTTCTGTTAATAAGCATCTACAAAATTACAAGTAAAATGCAGACAAATTCCAGTAAAATTTCAAATTCTCATTACTAAATTTAAGTAATTGATATTTTTATCACAAAAAAAAAAAAAAACAAGTGAAATTGTTATTTTGTTTTAGCAATACTAATCGTTTATTATTTGATTATTAATGCTTGTGCATATGCTTTATTCATATATTAATAACTAATGCATGGTTTCTTATAAAATTTGTAAGGACAATAAAAATAAAATGTTTTTAAAATATATCTTTAGTAACTTTTTAATAAAAAATATTTAAAAGATCAATTTCAAAATGATTTTTAATGCAACTAAATTAAAAAAAGTGAATTACTTACCTTAAAAATATCCTCCAAAGCAATTAGAAAATTGTCAAAATATCTAGATAAGAAAAATTGTCCAGAAATGTTTAAAATCTTCAATGAAACACTATTGCTAAGAGTTGAATTGTTAAAATTGAAAAATCTAACTCTGTTTATTGATAAAACTTTTTCATGTATGCCATCATTGCTCATAATAGAAAGTGTATAGCTATCATGTAAATTTTCCGAATTTAATTTTGTAGTATACAAATCACAGTTTTTTGGAATTGTAAATATAGAAGTGTTTCCATCAGTTATTTGACACTGATATTGTCCAACTATATCTAAATCTTTTGGATGAACATCAGCTATTTTCCCACCAGCAAAATATTTTTCATATATCCACACAAGAATTGTGAGTGGCCTTGAAGTTGATGGATTATCGTTTTTATCTAGAACAATAATTTTTATAACATTCTGAGAACTCAATGGTGGTTTACCACTATCTTTTATTTCGACAATAATTTCAAGTTCTGACAAAGATTCTTTATCAAGACTTCTTGTTGTTTTAATGACTCCAGTAAGGGATTCAATTTCAAAATAATCTTTATGCTCACCACCAACGATTGAAAATTTGAATGGGGCACCATTTGGAGGCAAATCTTTATCAGTGACACTAAGAACCATAACACTTGTATATGGAGGTTCATTTTCTAGTATGTAACCTAATGTATTTTGGGAACTCAGTGTAGGCATATTATCATTTTCATCATCTATATCAATTTTTATGAAAGTTGATCCAGTTTGTGGTGGATTTCCATTATCTGTTGCAGTAACAGTTAAATTGTATGAGTTTTGTGTCTCTCTATCTAATTTACCAGAAGTATATATAGCTCCTGTTTGTGTATCAATGCTGAATACTGTATCAGTATTGCTTCGATAAAGAATAGCAAATGAAAAATGATTATTATGAGGATGTACATCTTTATCAACAGCAGATACTGAGAGGACTGTTGTTCCCAAAGGAGCTGCTTCACTCACATGTGCTTCATAAAGATCTTTTGAAAAAACAGGTGGATCATTTCCATCTTCAATACTAATAACTACTTCTGCTTCATCTATATCATGCCCTCTTATGGAACCCCTGTTTTTTGCTAATACTGTAATAACAACACGAGGTTCAGATTCTCTATCTAAAGGTCGTGCCACTTTAATTGTTCCATTGTTTAAATCAACCTGAAAACCTTTGTTAATGTTGTTATCTCCAAGCAGAAGGAAAAGTATTTCGCCATCAACACCACTATCTTCATCAACTGCTTGCAATTGACCAACAATTTGTCCAACACGTGCATTTTCAGAGACAGTAAATTCAAATACAGGTTGTACAAAATGTGGATAAAATTCATTTTTTCCTTCAATGAGAATAGTAACTAAAGTCGAGCCAAAAAGAAGTGTCCCAATATTGCTAGCAATAACCTGTATTTTATACATTTTCTTTTGTTCATAATCAAATGAAGCTTTTGATGTTATTAATCCAGTTCTCTTATTGATGTCAAAAAAGTTGTAATCGTCTTTTTCTCCTCCCTTCATAATTGAATATTCGATAATTTTGTTACGACCAGAATCAGCATCGAATGCAATAAGTTGAGTGACAAAAGTACCAGAAGGCTCATTTTCAAAAATATGAACATCAAAATGAGTTGAATTAAATGTTGGAACATTATCATCAACATCAGAAATTAGAATAACTAAAGTGACTGAGGCATTTTTGCTTCGAAAACCTCGGTCGCAAGCCATGATATTTAAATTGTATGTGTTGATTCTTTCATAATCTAATTGCTTTGAAATAATTATGGAGCCATTGGGAGAGATATAAAATTGATCATCAGTATTTCCAGATGCAATTGAATAAGTTACTTCACCATTATAACCTAGAAAGAAATTACAAAAAATTATTTAAGAACTCCTAATTTGAACATTAATTTAAAAAATAACACTTATAATATATAAAATTGCATTCAATTTTTTCAATAAAGAAAACTATACTAATGATATTAATGCTAATGGCTTAAAGTTTGTACATAATTGTATTGAAAATTGATTTCATAAGATTTATTCATATATTCAATTAATCACACAGTTTTATTCTCTATTAATAGTTAAGCATAAAATTACCTTCATCTTTATCAGTTGCTGTTACTGTTATGATTTCAGAGAATAAAGGTTCATTTTCAGGAATCACTATATTGTAATTTACTTCTTTAAATACAGGCGCATAAAGATTTTCATCAGTTATGGCAAATTTTACCAATGCAGTTGCTGTCCTATGTGGTATTCCTTTATCTCTTGCTTCACAATTGAGGATAAAAATTTCATCTTTTAGCCCAACCAGAGATTTATCTACAGTGATACAGCCTGAAATGTACAAAATACATATGAGATTTTTATACCTTATACATGTCAGAATAATATCGATAGTTAAATTTGAGAAATTACACTAATTTTCATTTTAAAATACACATGCATTTTAATTTTTGCAGCAACTTAGTTAAAATCAGAATATTTAAAAAACTGATATGACAAAACTGAAAAACATAATTGTATTATATAGAATTCCAATTTAAATAATTTTGCTTTTTTATCCTCAAATTATTACTATTTAATAGTAAAATATTGTTTTTTCTTTTGTTTATTTTCACCAACTCTTTTTTTAACTATCCCAATCACTGCAAGTGCATATATGTTTTTAGAATAATTACTTCATATAATTACACTCAACAGACTTGCTTTTTAATACATTATTAACACTAATTTTTGAATTTCTGAAGGTCTATGACAATACCTGTGTTAATTTTGTAATTAATATTGATTTGTTAATTCTTTTGATTTCTTTAGCAGAATCCATCACAGATTTTTCTTTAAGCTTATTAATTACAATACACAAAGCTTTAATT
Organism: Latrodectus hesperus; assembly: GCA_037975125.1. NCBI lineage: Eukaryota > Metazoa > Arthropoda > Arachnida > Araneae > Theridiidae > Latrodectus > Latrodectus hesperus. The sequence continues at coordinate 30,779,567 of CM075850.1, forward strand.
TTTCCACATGAGAAATGGTCTTTTACTCCATTTTTATTTACCTAAATATAATATCATATTTTTGCATTGGCAACAAAATTAAGTATATCTATGCTAATTATAACATTACTGATATTTCTTATGTTTTAGGTATTCTTACTCAAATTAAAATCAGTATTATATTTAAACCAATAATCAATACACATAAAAAAATTGGAAAAACAAAATAAAAATACTATGAATTGAGAGAAATGCAGTTAATATTTTTAATAATTAAAAATTAATGAAAATATAATGCTTATAGCAACAGAAATAAAGGACAATAATCACAATATATATATATATATATATATATATATATATATATATATATATATATATATATATATATATATATATATATATATATAACACTAAACAATTTCTAATTTTAATTCAATTCTATAAATGATTACTAGTAGCTCTATTATTTAAGGATTTAAAAAAATTCATTGGCAATATATTTTCTTTATTGATCAGAGTTTAAATATTCATATAATATATATATGAATTAATCATCAATTTTTTGCTTTATTAAAAATAAAAGAGAGCTAGACATCTTTTCTGAAATTAAAATACATAAAAAATCAGAATTTCATTAATGTCAACAAAATGCATACTGTTTTAATCTATAACCATTATTCTAAGTGCAATGAATATAACTGTTATAGCATTTTGGATCTTTCCAATTATCATCAAAATTTTGTTTTTTAATGAAACTCCAAATTATTATCATTTATCTCTTAATTCATTTAATAAAAGCTCAATAAGGAAAATAAAGATTCATTTTATTTTAAATATAAATATTTTAAAATATTTATCGTGTAATATTTCCAAGAAAATAAAACTTCATGAATTAAAATATCATAGATGTGGATAGATTGCATACCCAATTGTCATGTCCATATGTACATTTTTTAAGTGATATATTTACTTAAAAAAAGTCCATAAATATTTATTATCCAAAAAGAGTGTTCAATAGTCATCACGGATTGAACTAAATTAAATTAATGCTGGTTGGGAAAATTTCAAAATCGCAGAAATCGGTATTCTTTCAGAGAGATTCTGAATGTTTTTATAATTGAAAGGTCACAATTCCTATCTTGGAATTGAATATGGGAATAAAAAATAAATATTGTGTTATTTATTGATTTTTTAAAGTGCATGTCAAAGTCGATGCTTCTGTAAAATTTTCATGTTTTTCTTATGATTTATGAGTATAATTTATTAAGAATGAAATACCCTCATGTGAATATATTATCATCATAAAAGAAATTACACAATAACCTTTTGATCTTAGGTTATCCACTACGCAGAATTAAAGCATTTAGGTTAATCATAAAGAACAATAAACACATCATTCATATTCTATTATTCATCAATAGAAGATTAGGAAACTTAGCTGTCCCTCTAAAAAATGATTTTAACCATTTAGTTATAGTATCATATTTAATATACAAATATATTTGTAAATTGCTATCATTTTAAAGTCATTCCCATCTTCAATTTATGGAAGAAAATAAACATTTAAAGATATCAAGGAAAAAAGAATTAACGTCAAATAAATAAATTTTTAGAAACTTTAATTTTAACAAAGCAAACAATTTATAACAAAATTTTAATCCAGAATGTACTACACTTCAACACATGAATAAATAAAGTATTTTTTATGGTAAATCAAACCTATTATTAATCAACATTCATGAACTTAAGGACTTTTTTAACAAGAAAATTTCATACACATTCTTTTTTAAGGACAATTTATTGATTGACTATTTTAATATTAAATTATTTTTCAACATAAAATTGAAGTAATTTCTATTTATTTTATATATAAATATGTAAAATAGGATCTTAAAAAAATTACCTGTTTTATTAATTGTAAAGTAATCTGTTCCATTTCCGCCTATAGCTTTATATTCAATTTCAGCATTAATTGAAACATCAGCATCATTTGCAACGACTTGAAGAACTGACAATCCCACTTGTATATTTTCAGGTATTGGGGAAAAATAAGACTTTTTTTCAAAAACAGGAGTGTTTCTATTGGCATCAATAACATTTATGTAAACAGTAGTTTCACTACTTAGAGGAGGATTGCCATGATCACTGGCAATCACCACAATAGAATGACAATTCTCCGGTGAGGATCCCTTTGATAATTTTCTATAATACAATATTTGTTTAGTGAATATATTTCCATTATATTTATCAATTTCAAATAGGCTTGAAGGGCGCTTTAAAGAATAAACAACAAAAGAGTTTGGACCCTTTTTGTCATAGTCAGTTGCTTTGATTTTTCCAATGAAAGACACTTCTTTCATTAACTCTGGAATATTAAATATATATTGTGGAAGATCAAATTTTGGGCTGTTATCATTAACATCCTCAACAACAAGAGTCAAAGGTGTTTCAGCTTTCCAAGAGCCATCAAGAGCAGACACTTTGAGCAAGAATTCATCATTTTCTTCTCTGTCAATGTTGCCAGCAACAGTGACATTTCCTGAAAGAGCATCAATATTAAATTTTGATCCCGGATTTTCTGTAAAGCTATACCTGGCTTGTGCATGACTATTAATATCCCTATCAGAAGATGTAACTTGAATAACAAATGTTCCAATTGGAGCATTTTCAGTCACATTTGCACTAAAAAGCCGAGTGAACCTAGGAGGATTGTCATTTTTATCAATTACATAAACTAATATAGTGGAACAACTTGTTCTTTGAGGATTCCCATGATCAACAGCTTTGACTGTTATCTTATATTGATCCTTAGTTTCTCGATCAAGTACCTCTGTTGTAAACAGTTCCCCTGTTTTAGGATTCAGAGAAAATGGATTTTCTTTATCAGACTCGTATATATATTCTACCTCTCCATTTATTCCATAATCATTATCAAAAGCTTCAACTTTTATTACAAATAATGGAGGTTCTAATTCTTCCTGAACAGCTGCATTGTATATTTCTTTAGTAAAAACAGGGTCATTATCATTAACATCAGTGACATGAATTTCAAGCTTTACAGTACTCGCAAGAGCAGGTGTGTCACTATCTTGTGCTTCAACATAAAGTTCATACAATGGCACTGTCTCCCGGTCTAAATCACCAGTTAGTTTCACATCACCAAGGTTTGCATCAACAGTAAAAACATTTCCCAAATTTCCACCAGCAATATTATATTTAATTACTCCAGCTTCAGCAGCCTTTGGGGAAACAGCTGACACTCTTGTGATGACAATATTCTTAGAATTTTCAGCAAATTTGAAATTTCTCATGCCAGGAAGAAACCTAGGAAATAACTCAGGTTTATGAATGTAAATGCTGACATGTGTGGTTGAAGACAAAGGAGTTTCACCATTGTCGGTCACATGGATTTCTATTTCATACATGGATTTATTTATTAATTTTTTCACAAGTTTTACAATACCAATTTCTTGGTCAATTTGAAATCTATCAACATCAGCACCGGACAAATGATATACCAGTTTTCCATTTAAGCCAATATCATGATCAATAGCACTGGCCCCAAAAACAAAGTGACCTAAAAAATTCAAATAAATAAATATATCGACAATAACAAACAAATTATTTCAATGTAATTTAAACTTTCCTATTTTTAATATGTGAATCCATATAATTAATTTTTTTTTATAATAAATACCTTTACTGAATTTCTCTGAAGTCACTATTTTCAAATTTTAATATTAAGCAAAGAAAGTATTAATATCTATCTGTAAGCAAACATTGTAAAAACTTACAAACAAAATATATATATTTAAGATAATTAATGAAAATAAATCGTATTTGTATACTAACCACCAATAGCATTATCAGGAATGTATGTCACATAACTGGATTTGGCAAAAAAAGGTCTATTATCATTTTCATCTTCAACAACAATTGTTACATTCATAGCTGCAGAATTCTGAACTGTTAATCCAAAATCTTGTGCAATAACTTGAAAACTATACAATGCACAGTCTTCACGATCAAGAATTTCTTTTGTTTTGATTGTTCCTTTATCATCAATAAAAAATTTGTTTGCATAGTTGCCATGTAAGGAGTACCTAAAAAAATGAATTGGAAAATTTTGATTGGGAATTAAAAATGAAAATGCAAAAAGGAATTAATATGTTAGTAACATTAAAATAATGTTTTTATTTTTGCTTTACATAACATTAATATTAAAAATACTGTTAATATCAAATATAAAAGTATTCATTGGATTCAAATAATATTTTATTTTAAAAAAGATACTTACTTGAATTTTAATAATATCTATGATCAAATGTTAAATAATACAAGCGATTCCTGTTCTTAATAGTAATACCATTTAAGCCCAATTATTATTTTAATTTGTTTAAATGAAATATATATTCTTACTTAAAAACTAATTGTTGAAATACAAGTTCACTAATTTACATGAATTGATATTAATCATGGCTGAATGGATATTAAATATCATTCATGTAAATCATTAACAACAATTTTTTATCTATCTCCAAATATTTTTGCAGTTGAATTGTTCTTTAAATTCAAAATATTCTTGAAGTCACTTTAATTAAATTTTTTTTTGTTTTAAAAAAGAAAAAAATTATTCTTAGAGACATAATTCAAAGTTAAAAGACGTTGCACTATATATTTAAAATTTATATTGACTGTGATCACAACAAAAATTTCTAATATTTTCTTATTTAATGAGATAAACAATTAGGAAACATTTTAAATTTAAATCTTAAAATTAAGATGATAATTTTAATGTCTTACTTAATTTCAGCATTTCGGCCAATATCTCTATCAACTGCTGTAAGGGTTGCAATTGGTGTTAGTGAAGGCATATTTTCTTTTATACTATAAGTTGTAGAATATTCCTTAAGAAATTCTGGGCTACAATCATTTTTGTCATCAACGTAAACTTTAATAGTCCCTGTACCAGTTAATCGTGGTGTACCTAAAAAGTAAAAATCATATTTTAAATGTATAGCTTAAACATGAAATTTAAGTTGAATAAATTTTCAAAATGACTAAATAAATTAAATTGAGTACAACTGCAAAGAACAATCAAATGCTTCAAATAAATATAAGAAAAATTGTATCTAAAAATATTTTTAATGATAAATTAAAGAGTAATATTTAGTTTATAACAGTAAGAACTACAGAATATTTTATTAATTAATAAACCCTAGTCTTCATTTACAAACACTTGCTAATCCTCTAAAACTAATTGCACCTAATTCTAATTATATTACTGCTTGATACTAATTCAATTTGTTCTCACATAGTTTAATTTTGAGTTGCTACATTTATATCATAAGCAAATAAGAAATAATATTTAAAACTATTTGATGTAATAAAAACTATTATTTATTAAAACTGTTATTTATAAAATTATTTGATATAATAAAAACTGTTATAAAATTTAGAAATGTATCTTATGATCACTAAAATATAAATATTTACAGTTTTTAAGATATAATTATTTATTTAAATATTTCAAATTACATTATGTTAAAGAAAAAAATCAGTATGAATTAACAAACTTTAAATTTACAGAAAAATTATTGAATAAATAAAAATTACACATATTTTTACTTTGTAATAAACAAAAAAAAGAAAAGAAATTTATAAGTTTGTTCTAAAAGGAATTTTTTTTTAATAAATATCATCATTTCAAAACTAGATTCAATTAGCTACAAAGAAAATTATTATAAAATTATTGTTGAAATATAGCAATTTATGAACACCAATTTAAATAACAAACTTTTAGAAACATTTTTTCCTGAATTTTTAAAATAATCTATAGAAATGAATATTTCCATAATTCCATAATTTTCTACAGTGAAAAATATTCATGAAAAAAGTCCCTTTTAAACTATGCATTTAATTTTAATAAAACGTAAAAAGTATAAAATTCATAATTTTAGAAAAATAGGTTTAATAATTATGCTATGTAAATTTGAAAAAAGTGATCAAATTCTTGAAAAAATTAATTGAAATAAAATATATTTCCTTATCTAGAGTTTAAAAAAATTTATTTGGTAATAAAGAATGATATTAAAATTGAATCTGATGCAAAATGACTTACTATACAAATTAATATACATTTAAAATTCCTAAATAGTTATATATACACAGTCCAGTCACATTAATGTGACCATCTGACAAAAGCCAGAATAACCACCTTTCGCAGAGCGGACTGCTGCGAGACGTGCAGGAAGAGAGTCACTTAGGTCCCTGAAGGTGTTCTCTGGGATGTTGAGCCATGCCGACTCTAATGCCGTGGCCAGCTGTGCTAGATTAGGCGGTTGAGGATCCATGGCGCGAACAACTCGATCGAGATGGTCCCACAGATGTTCGATTGGGCTTAAGTCAGGTGAGTTTGCTGGCCAGGGGAGGACGGTAAACTCATCCTGGTACTCTTCGAACCACGCACGTACACTGGCAGCTGTATGGCACCTCGCTTTGTCCTGCTGGAAGATGCCATCATCCTGAGGAAAAACAATGCGCATGTAGGGGTGAATATGGTCCGCAAGGACAGATGTGTACTTTTATTGATCCATCGTGCCTTCCACAATGATCAGTGAGCCCAGAGAATGCCAGGAAAACATTCCCAAGACCATAATGCTCCCGCCTCCAGCTTGGACCGTTCCGGCAAAGGTTGCAGGGTGGTTCCTTTCAGAGGTTTCACGCCTTATACGCCAACGTCCGTCTGTCCGATGGAGCATAAAACGCGGTTCATCTGAAAACGCAACCTGTCGCCACTCAGTGGACGTCCAGCTGCTGTACTGGCATGCAAATTCTAGCCTTCGCCGTCGATGAACAGCAGTCAGCATAGGTGCACGAACAAGGCATCTGCTTCGGAGGCCCAGACGCAGCAATTTTCGCTGAATAGTAGTTTGGGAGACACTTTTGGTAGCCCCTTGGTTCATTTTGGTGGTCAGTTGCTCAACGGTAGCCCGTCTATCTGCCCGAACGCATCTCCGCAACCGTCATTCACCTCTGTCATCTATGGCCCGTGGTGCACCACATTGGCTACGTCGCTGATTTTGGACAGTCCCATTTTGCCATGCACGGTACACTTTTACCACGGCGGCACGCGAACAGTTCACAAATTCAGCCGTTTCGGAAATGCTTCCACCCTTGGCCCGAAAGCCAATGATCATGCCCTTTTGGACGTCGGATAAATCGCTTCGTTTCTGCATTACGCCAACGATTGAAATGTTTTCCGAAGCCCTCAAACACCCTTTATATACGCTCAACTGCAATGTGCTGCCACCTGCCTTCTGAGATTGGTTATTTAATTCTGACGTGGAAAGTACGTGGTGGTCACATTAATGTGACTGGACTGTGTATATAGATAGATAGATACATTTTTAATATCAACTATGCTCTCCTTTTTCACTTTATATCTTGAGACAAAATCAAATCAAAATTTACTGAAGTCTAGCAAACTTAGTAGAAGAAAGACATAAAAAAGAGTGAAAAATCAAGCATTATATTTTATAGTTTGAAATTGTGCATGTTTGAAAATAAAAAAAAATTAATAATTTTAGAGGATGTCAAAAAATTAGAAGGAATTGGTTTTACAGAAATATATCTGAAAAAGAGGATAAGAAATTATTTATTTATAATAGTACATATATATTTTTTATTTGTGTGTATGTGTATATATAGTTATTAAATATGGAGTTTTTATCTTTTAATTATAATAGATTAATGTGAAGAACATTAGTTTAATAAAAAGCAATTATTATAAAAGAGGACTCATCAGGAATTTTATACAGTACTCCTTGATTATACACATAACAAATTCTACTGAACTAAATACTGAATGTGAGAACCTAGGGTTAAAAAATAAATATTCAAAATTTAAATATCAGCAGGATTAGGAGAAAAAGTAAATTATAAATTACAGCCTTGCAAAACAAATAATAAAAGATACATTCAAAAAATTTATGTGTGGTATGATTCTTTGGATAAATAATTTATATTATTTTATCACATTGAATTTTTCGCAAGGCAGTTATTTTCTCACTTAATTTAGTGATGCATAAAACTATCAATTACTTAATTATCCAGAAATAAAATATTACTTTGAAAATATTTAACTTACCAGAATCAACACAGATCACAGTGAGTGTATATTCTGATTGTTCTTCACGATCAAGGGATTTCTCAAGAGTTAATTCTCCTGTTTTAGGATTCAGTGAGAAAAGTGTTCGATTACCTTCTTTAATTTGGTAATGCAATTGATTATTTGTTGTCTCATCTTTATCATAAGCTTCTATCAAAAGCAAAGACAATGGAACCTTAATATTTTCCATAACACGTACAGTAGTGGGAGAGTTAGGAAATATTGGGGGATTATCATTTATATCAGTTATATAAATAGTTACAGAAGTTGTGTCTCGCCTAATATCAATGCCACTGTCTTCTGCTTCTACTGTAAAAGAATAAACCTTTTTTCTTTCATAATCAAGTTGCCTATTAACCCTTATAATACCACTCCCAGTATCATCATCAATTGAGAAATCGTAATTTATGTCTCCAACTATAGAATACCTAATTTCAGAATTCAGACCTTCATCTTTATCTGTGGCAAACACTTGCAACACACTAAATCCAATACTTGCATTTTCAGCTATAGTAGCAGTATAAGTATCACGATTTGTAAATGTGGGAGAACAATCATTTTCGTCTATAATATTTATTGTCAATTCCATCATTGTAGATAAAGAAGGATGACCTTCATCTTTGGCAACAACAATAACTTTATATTCAGATACTTCTTCTCGATCGATTTCACCTGCAACACGTAATAACCCATCAATAGGTCCCAAAGAAAATTTGCTCTCCCTATTTGGATGATCAAGATCTTGTAGATAATACTCTATGTCACTATTGGGGCCCTCTTCATCTTCATCAATTGCTTTTACAGCCATTACAACAGTGTTCACCATTACATTTTCGGTAATTGATGTTTTGTTTGGTGTAACAAATACTGGAGCATTATCGTTGAAATCTTTAACGTTTATAGTAACTTTGACTGTTGAAGAAAGTCGCTTATCGATTTCACGAGCTTGATCAAGAGCTTGCACTGTTAAAATGAAAAGTGACTCAGTTTCTCTATCTAATTCTTTAGTTGTATAGATTGTGCCATCATTTTTAATTGCAAATTTATTATCTGCATTTCCATCTATAATATCATAGACAATGAGGCCATTGTCCCCTAAAAAGGAAAAGCAAAATGAAACTATTAATTAACTTTGTATCAAAAGGAAAAATAATTTATTATTTTCATAATGGAAATAAATTCTATAAAAAAAACATTGATGATTTGATAATAAAATGTTTTTTTCAATAGCAATTTTTTAAAATTTTTGCTTTTTAAAGGTCAAGAAATGTTTGAAATACACAAACTTTTCATATGATGCAGAAGTTCAGTGTCTTATTCAAACTTCAAAATATAAAACCTTTTAAGATACTTGAACTTGAAATTTCTTTTAACTAGGTATAATTCAATAAATAAAACAAATCTACAGAAATAAGTAATAAAAAATATGCACATAAAGGACACTTAAAAACAACATAATAATTTTGTGTAAGTTTTCCCTGATTGATAAATTATTTGATTTAAATTAATTATGTTTGCAATGAAAATTCTAACTTCAAGTTTTAAGCAAATCTATAATAACTTAATTGATTTCAAATAAGATTTGATTCAGATTAATTATACAAAAATATTATCAACAAAATCACATTTCCTTTTATACATATTTGACTAGCTCATTGTTAAAATATCTTAATTTGTAATTTTTCTTCATATCTTATGTTAAATATTTTAAATACTTAACAATGATAGTATTAAAAAAACTAGAATGCAAATAGTTTTGTAAACATTTATAAAACTAGAATTTGACTCATTTATAAAAAAAAATTATTAATATTTGCATATAGAAAAACTTTTATCAAATATTACTAGTATAAATAAAATATTAAGAATTTTAACCAATATTTTTTTTAAATTTAATCATTAAAAGTGGCATAAAGTTCAAATTTTTTTTCATAATTTATATGAATTGATAATTTAATAATTCTATTAAACAAGTTTAACACTATTTAATTGCACATCAAAACACTTTATAAATTATGTTCTATTAAAAAATTAAAAATGTTCACACAAAATAATAACCTTTTTAAAACAATAAGTTTGCCTTTTTAATAAATTTGCGCTTATAATAAATCCTTTTTAATAAAATAAAAGTTGTATCCCATTTTTGGTGATGAAATTTTCATTAGGTTTTACAATGATACTGTAACTAATATATTTTTGTGTTTAACTAAATGTTATGTTAATATTAATATTTTTAAAAATTTTATAAACAGTCTCTAACCACTCTACTTAATAATAATAATCAAAAAAGTGCTTGTGACTTTATTAAGAAATATATTTTATTAAATTCTTTTACATAAATATATGTATTAGCATAAAATAAAGTAGTACATTTAGTCAAAAAGTAACAACAAAGTATCACAATTATTCCTTTATGTGATTAAAATTGCTTCCTCATTTTAAACCTATTACAAATAATACATAATACACTTATCTCATCTACCTGAAGACTAATTTTTCAGAAGTAAATAAAAAAAATTTTGAAAAAACAAAGAATTTTATAAAAGTTTAAAAATTTTTATTTACATCTTGTTTAAAAAAATAACTATGCTGGAATTAATATCATAAAAAAAACAAGTTTCATTCGAGATAATGCAAATTTGCTTAATCAAATTAAGTTGGGCAATCACTTTTTATTTAAGTTTCATAACTGTTAAAAACATGAATTCTTATAATAAGTATAAATAACTCATTAGAATAATGATGATAAATAACCTAAATTGTGAAAATAAATCATCATAATGGCATGGTCAAATTGTCTTGTAACTGACTGAAAAATGACAAAATTGGAGGATGATCCAACTAAAGGTCATTATATTTATTGCATTAATAAATTTTTCCTACATATCTTATAATTAATAATAAAAATTTTTAAAAAAAGAATAAAAGCAGAAGTACATTAATCTAATCACTGGAACTTGATTAAAATTAAAGCAAATTATAAGCAATATCATTAAATTGCTACTTGCCCAATAAAAATTTAAAAGAAAACAAATTTTACTATAGCCAGTAAATTTTAAGTATTTTTTGGAAAGACTGAAATAACACTGTTCAATAAAAACAATATCATTATGCTTTGAATATAAAGTCTAATTATTATTTCTAAAATTCTCTATGACATATAAGTTTATCCGATTTGTCTTTTTAATTTTCTAAGAACAAAAATAAAAAAAATTCTTTTGATTTTTATCATAATTTTTTGTGAGTATAAAAACTCTAAAATATACAGTATGGAAAAAATAAGTTTTCATGATATAAATTTTAATGTAATGTGATGGAGGAACATATTACATGAGGATGTAATACATTCATTTGAATGGAAATCGGGAAATAATCTCACATTAATTATTTCTGTAGCTAGAGTAAAATTCCTTTATATACAGCTAAAATTGCTATACAATTAAAGAAGTATTATGAAATTTTAAATAAGTTTTAAATATATTACCAGAATCAATATCAGTGGCACTGACTTTCAATAGACTTGTACCAATTGTGCTATTTTCAAACACTTCATAACTATAACTTAATGGATCAAACTGGGGTGCGTTGTCATTTATGTCAATAATATTAAAAAATAGTAGAACAGTTGTTGAAAGCCTAGGAGTGCCTGAATCTTCAGCCTGAACGACAAATTTGTAGTGCTGCATCTAAAAAATATTAACGTTTTAAAACATAATTTACATGTTTTACAAATAGATTAACATGAAAAATAGGAAATTAAAAACATTTAGGATTCTAAAATCATGTATTTAAAATAGATAAAAGATTCTTTGGTACTTTTTCCCATTTTATCTACACGGGTAATAATGTCACTAAATGATATTATTAAATGAAACGAAACAAAATATCATTAATTGCTATTTTTACCATTAATATTTCGAACTTTTTTAGATTTTACAAACATTTAAAATAATGAAAAAATATATACACCTTTAAAATATTCTCTTTTTCAATAAACAGTTATTGTTTCTTTATGTTTTCTGTGAATTGTGACAGTTGAAATGGAAAAGTACTGACTCTTTTATTAGTTATTCCTTTGAAGAATTATTGGTTTCTATTTAAGCATTTTGGATACATTTTATGGCTAAATTTCATCCACTTAATTTCAGAAAAATAAATGTGAAACAAGATCTTGAAAAAAATGATTTTCAATCCTGATGATTATACACTCTTTAGATTTGCAATTATAAATTTGAGGCTAAATCCATTTTGTCTACAATAGAACTTTTAAGAGGAAGTTTTTCCTTAATCTCTATTAAAAACTTATAAATTTTCATAAATAAATAAAATTCCTTCTGAAACACAAAAAAGAATATTAAAAACTAACAAATATCATCATAAAAAAAGCGAAATAAATGTTTGGAGGAAAAGAATCAAAGCATATCATTTACTATCTAATGTATCTGCAATTTTTTTTCTATTTTATAAGTAAACTATATTTCATTAAGTTGATTTACATTATGGATTCTTATATTTTAAGGCTTCAATTGAAATCTTAAAATCAACAATTTTCTCTAGTATTACATTATTGAAGTTTATTTCATAAAGAAATAGAAGAATACAAAATACAGGACTCCCATACACTTTAATATGATGTTGCATGAAGATTTCAGTTGTTAACGTAACTAAAATTTAAACTAGAACTAAGTAAAAAAGTTAATGGATTTAAAACATTAATATAACTTTAATAATAACAACGATTGGATCGATTTCGTATCTTTAAAATAAAATTATATTCAGTAAAGAAACCATTGATAAAAGCACAATACGTTTATAACAATATTATTCCATTACTACTAATAATAATTTTATTCACATAGCAATAATGATATTACACTGAGCAATAATTTTTCTTATAAATGGTTAAAAGAGTTGTCTTAAGACATTTTATATTCAATTTACTCATAACTTTTTTTTATTCATTTCAAATAATTCTTTCCATAATAAACTTCTAAAACAGTGCAAAAAATTTAAATGCTTCTTTAAAAAATTTATTAAATTGTTAGTGATACATGTCAATTTCTTTTTACTCAAGAATAAAAATTATCCTAGTATGAAGCATGATAATCTAAAAGAAAAAGAGCAATTTTATCTATTTTTCCCCAATATCTTTTAATATCCATCAGTACTGAACGAATGTATAAAAAAAGAAAAATGGTATTATTTTTATAATGCTCTGCAATTAATTATTGAAAAGTGTGATAGAAATAAAGCATGAGATTTTTTTAAAGATAGCATCTTTTCTTCTTTTTTTTCTTGTTTTATACTTAATTAATCCAATTTCAGATTTATAATTTTGCAATCATTTATTATTCCTTCTATAAAGCATAATTTATTATTGTTATTTATAAAAACCTACACATTCAATCTCCTCTGTTATACTAATAAATACAATGTCTAAACAGCGATTTTGATTCTTCAAAATAATCTACAGTTTACAAAAATTTCAAGTACAAAATGGATTCTATTAAATTTATTTGAAGCTTTGCATGTTATATAAACTGAATAATAATTTTTCGAGTTTAGTTTTTTACAATACACATTAAGCTAAAAACTAAGCTCAGTGGCATAAAAGCCCATGAACCAATACCTACAATGCTTATATCTGTTTTCATGATTGAAAGCCCTGAGCTAAGAAGCGTATGTTGTGGTTAGGTGGTTAGTCTAACACAAAACCCTCAATGTTTAGTTCCCAGCCATGCTTGGTACTCCGTTTTATCGACACACTAAAAGGATTAAAGGCTCAGTGGACCTTGCCTAGCCCATAAAAAAGTCATATTAATTCAGATTAGTGATGATAGGAAAATCGAAACAGGAATGTTGATATGATGTAAACTAATAAATGTAGCTTCAAAATAGACTGTCAATATTAAATATAATTTTAGTTTTAAGCAGGGGTAAATACAGCTTTTTTGTGCATATTACAATAATTTTTAAAAAGACTGAAAAGACTGAATAAAATTAAACAAATGTCATATTACAGAAAATATCAAATTCATGTATCAAATAAACAGGTAATTTGAAATGCAGTATTAAGAGTAACAAGTCAAATTTTATAAAATGTGATAACACTCAATATTTAAAGAAATTACAAGAAACTCACAGAAGAAAAATTAAATAAACTTAAATGACATGTATATGTGTCTACTCAATAAAAATTTATAAAAGGATTTACTAAACGAAACAATTACTTTTAACTGTAGATATTTTAACTTTCTTTTATGATTAGGGTCTAAGACGTGTTCAAATTCGAAAAGGTTTTTTAGTTATATTTTAAACTTTTATACAAGAATTAGTTTTAATTGTATACAGAAACAAATATGTTTTCACGTCAACCACTATCAGGATTAATAAATGTTAGACATATTTTCTTTACCAGTTAAATAATCTCAAATCTTTAGATGTAGCTTATATGAAAATTTCACTGATCAAAATATTTTTTCCTGAATCAAGAATTGTTGATCACAAATTATAATATGATCAGCCAAAAAAGTAGTTAAAATATGTTTTTTTTTTTTTTTTTTAAATGCACAAAATAAAAAAACTTGAAAGTAAAACCACACTTTGTTTCCACAAAATAATAAATAAATAGCAAAATCAAATATCTGAAAAGTTAAGAATCAATGAAATTGTAACTTGCAATGTCTAACTTATAACGTATTATTATAACAGAAGTATAAGAAATAATTTTAAGCAACTTACTTCTTCATAATCCAAATGAGAGGCTAATGTAAAAATTCCACTTGAAGGATTGAGTGAGAATAAGCTTGAGTCTGTCAGAAGTGAATAAGTGATTTCAGCATTGAGGCCAACATCTGCATCAGAAGCAGACACAACCCCTACTTCAGTGGTGCCCCTTTTGCTTCCCTCAAGAATGTCAAATGAATACACAGATTGGGAAAAAATAGGAGAGTTGTCATTCGAATCAATAACCTGTAATAAAATATAATCAAATAAAAGAAAATCAATTTATGAATTAGTTTTATATTATGATAAAGATATTAAAAATAAGTTTCATGATTATATAAAATCTACTTTAACAAGGACATTTAAAATTTAAAAAATTTTAAAGAGTGAAACAAAAATTTCCAATCAGTGAAGTCATATAATTGTTACAAGTATGCATTAAATAACTGAAACGGTCAAATAATTGGAGCAAATTATGAATGTTATTTTCGATGTGTGAAAGTATTAATGGAAATGCAAGTGAACCATAAAATACATATAATAAAAAAATCCATTATGTGTTAAGGCAATTTTCTCACTTTTATAAGCCAGATTTGTGAAAACAATTTGTTCATAAATTTAATTTGATTTATTTTCTAGAAACTACATTTTAAAATTATGAAGCATGATTCAAATTGTCCAACAATGTGATATATGCGGAATAACTTAATACTGATGAATTTATGTCCAGAGTTTAGTATCATGCACAAAAATTTCTATTTAAATATTTCAGTTTATTAAATATATATACAAATTAAATGCATGGTAAATTAAAAGAAAGAAAGAGACAATATTTAAGATAATTTATAAAGTGACAATACATTTTAATATGTATGACAGTTAATCACTTGTTCTCTAAAGTCATTTTCGATCATATTAAAATTATTATTGTGTAGTAATTTTTAGTGTCCCATAAAAGTAAAGTAATGAAACTATTGACGTACTTGAACTTATTCAAAAAAATTTATATTATATTATTTTTACAAAAAATATTTTGCAATAGCTTTTAAAATATAGATACAGTAATTTATCTACAGAAAACCCCTATCTGGAAGCATGTTCTTTATAATGAGTTTGATAGAAACTTGTTTAATGATATGCACTCAATAAAAATTATTTGTTGATAAAATATTAATTTATCAAGAAATAGCTTCTTTTGATAAACAAATAAATATTAGTTATTTGTACATTTTATTATTAAGCTTATTGTTCAAAAGATCGGTAAGTAAAAAAATGCACGCATATATATCTAATTTAAATAATATTAAGATTAATTATCATTTTTAAAATTAAGCTAACTTACTTGGAATATTGATTTCCAGAAAAACAATAAAGTAAATGATTTTTTATTTAATATACATGCTTATTGTTGTAAAATGTATAAAGACGTGTTCTTTGAAATGAAAGGTCTTAAGTTCGATTATAGCTATTGTTAAACTGGCTTACATTAATCATTATATATAAGACAATGATAGCTAAACAGGGATAGGTGATAATTTAAATTTAATTACTAATTTACTCGACAATATTATCCTTTGCTTTTAATCAAACATAATTTAAGTATAGGAGCCTAATCAGAAAGCGAGTACCCCATTACGAGAAAGTTTACGTTCTTTTTAAAGATAAAATAAAAAACACAGGAGATAGTAAATAAAATTTCGCTTCTCTAAAATTTTGAGTCTGTTGAACAACGAGAAATATATATGACATAACTGTTCTCTGCACGAACTTATAAGCCAAGAAGTTTTATATATTTTGCGATACGCGAATCCCCCTTGCGATATGTGAATACAGCTCGTTACATAAGAAAACTCCTCCCAGAAGTTAATTCGCGACAGATTTCAAATAACTTAACAACGAGCCTTCAGCTGTTAGATTTCAAAGACTTTTATTTCAAAATAAAAGTACAGTAAGGAAGAATTGTTTACAGAATTTTGCAATAGAAGTATATCTTGAATAAACAATGAAAAGTACTTCAAATTTAAATTTTGAATATCATACTTCTTAGTTACATCCAAGAACAATATTTTGTACTCTAAAAGTGACATCAAACAAATTTAAATACAATTCATCCGTCTAACAAGGAAATTTTACATTTATGGGCTCACATTTTTTATCGAAATTATCCATTATTATAATTACTTATATACTCGTAATAATGCAGTTTTACTGTTGGAAAAAAGCTAATATGTTAAGTATCAATGAGAAATCATGAAGCATAAAAATTAATAAATAAAAGTTAACTAGAGAGTATAAACGTAAATTATAAGCTACAGTATGAAGTATCGGTTAGAAGCTGAAAGAAAAAGGTTTTACAGAAATTTTTTTATTCATATATGATATTAAGGCATGGAGGATCCTTTTCTCTAGACATAAAAGTACTTGATACAAGGCAAAGTGGGGGGAAAGAGTAGCCCCGCTGCTGAGTATTTATTTGCAACCTAGAAATACTTCTGTGTAGTCTTTGTATCCTTTTACATTCTCTAACTGCTATATCTCTTCTGAAGATTTATCTTAAATCTCTGGCTATATTTCACGTTAAAAAGTTACAGCTGTGGCATCACAATACTTTTTGAACAACAACACCTCTTTCATTCAAGCAATCCGTAGGACATTTTCAGTTTTATTTGCAATATACACTCCAAAATATTAGCAGTTTAAAATACTAATAAAGCAATTAAAGAAATTAGCTCATTTTTTCCTTCATCAATCTACTCCAAATATGACGAAAATTTTGACGGTCGAATATTGTAAAATTATTCGATATTATAAAACAATAAGCTAAAAAATTAAAAGTAGCTTTTAATAACTAAAATAAGAAAATGATTGTATAAAAATAATAAGTATAATATCTTGTTAAATAATTTATAACTAAATTAGAAAACAATTTTTTTCCTATATTGAGTATCAAAATTAAATAATACTAAAAAAAATTCAAAGTATTCAAATCTGCATATAGACAAAATAATATAACTCTTATACTTACCTCAATAATTACATTAGTTTCTGTATATTGAACACCATCATGAGCTCTAACGACGACAATATGCGTGTCTTCAGTCTCCCGGTCCAAAGGCTCATTCAAATACAGAGATCCAGTTAGTGAATCGAGACGAAATTTCTTCTCGTTCGCATCGACAAGCATGTATGTAAGGCTGCCTTTTGTATCTGGATCTGTAGCAGTGACTGTCAAAATATATTCACCAGAAACTGCAGTCTCGGAAATTTTTGTTTTATAAGGATTCTCTTCAAAGACTGGTGGGCTGTCGTTGGCATCAATCACACTGATTTCAACCTTTTTTTGGAAAAGTAACATACATTAATTACATTATATTTGAAAAGAACACAAAATACACATATACTATTTACAGTAGAACTCCGATTATCCGAATCGCTTTTAGAATTTCAGAAAAATAAATTAGACAGATGAGAAGGAAAATGAGAAAGAGGAAGAATCGCGAGAAAAGGAAAGGGAAGAGAGAAGATGAGAATGACGTGTCACTTGAGAAATTCAAACACATTCTTTTGAAAATTCCTGAATGTTCGGGAGTTAGTGCTAACGATATAGAAGAATGAGTGAGGTCCTAGACTTCGTATTGCAAATGATGATAAACTTATTTTTAATGTTGATTAAGAAGATGACCTTAATGTTCAAATTGAAGCAAAGGTGAGATCATCCACAAGGTAAACATTTGCCAGCTTTGAAATGGCTTTGGAGTGGATAGAGATGAGCCCCAGAGTGACCACGTGCAAATTATCTTTGTCAAGCAGATGCGCGACTTGCCTGCCTGAAAATGGATGAAGGCAGTGAAACGGCTTACTCTGACCGAGATATTCAGCAAGTAATGACTTTCATTTACAGCACTTGTAAGTACTTTATCACGCATAAGTGTTGCATTTTTATTTAATTGATAAAAGTTTTTCTTTAAAAGTATATAGTTTTTTTCTCACATTTTCACTGTCCAATAATTAAAATAGATCCTTTTTTTCGGAAAAAACCCAATTATCCAAATGAGATCGTGACCCAATTGAATCGGATTATAGAAGTTCTACTGTATACACTATTTTAACTTTTTAACGAAATGTTATTATTAAAAACAAAATGTGAAAAACTATCTTTAGTGAATTATGTAGATGGATTGGATTCCTTTTGGCCATATGTAACAACATCTTTAATGAATTTAAGTATTTTTTCATCACATTTTATTTATTTATTTTTGTCAAAATATCTACTATTGAAAATGTACATTGAAAATGCTTTGTATGAAGATTGCATATACTATCGTTTAAAAATATTATTTTTTTCTTATTTATTTCAAGCTTATTCTGCACTCTTTCTAACTTTAATTAAGTGATGATAAAATTATTATCAATTTGAATATATATCTGTGTCTTATAAATTTAAATAAATCCCAATTCCAAACCAGAAAATGTAATAAAATTATTTTGCACATTTTAGTTGGTATTTTTAAAAATAATTTTATGTAATCAAATATTCATCAAAACAACTAAACCCTTTACTGTTGATAACATATAAAAATTCGTACATTTTTAATTTAAAGTTTTCCCAGAAAAATCTACTAAATCAATAAAAAATAACATTAATTTATCAGTTCCATATTTTTGAATTAGCACATTATATTAAAAACAATTATAAATTAAGGAAAATTGCAATTTATATATATACTAAAAGAGAAAAGAAAATTGTCTAAAAAAAATAGGACATTAGGAAGTGATCTTTTTAAATTTTCTGAAATTGTTTTAAATATTTACCTCACGTATTTGTACATTAGGCAAGAGATATAAATTATAAATAATCCCGGAACATTCTTGGCCAAAAAAAAATAATAATAAAAAAATAAAACTTTTCCGCTAGACCCAACATTACGCGCAATCAACCTGTGCAGCTGCAACTGGCGTTATTCTTACAGATACAAGCCAGAAGCGCAGAAAATAACTGAAATTTTATTTTTACATGATACAAATAATAAAACTGGTTGTATGAAAAATTAATCACAATTATAGTTGGTGTAATATAGTTATATACTATATGATCAGTTGATATAGTTAAATACTGTATGATCAGATAGTTATTTACTGTAGGCAGAGATGCCGTATAATCCAGCATGCCAAATTCTGAGTTTGGTGATTTTTTGGTGGATTTTCTTACGTATCTGGTAACCTGGTATTTACAACGTCATAGATATGGAGACCTATAAGAATAATGCAGAAAATTCTCTTTTGGCAACCCTAGTATTTACGTTATTGCACACGTGATAATACGTTATCTTGGCAACATTTCTTCATCGCCAAAAAAAAAAAAATCAGAATTTAGGAACCTGGATTATACGGCATTTGTGCCTCATTGTAACATGAAGAGCGAAAAAGCGATGTTTATTGAAGTGACAAGAAGCGTAATCTTTAATTTTAAAAAAAATTAAGAAAAATATCATGATGAACAATTATGCAGTTATAGTTGAAACCTAATAACGTTCACATGCTCAAATCACATGACAAACCATTTTAACTAATTTAAATAATTATCAAAATATGTGGGGTAATAACTTTTTTGCATCAGGTAAAATTGTTACACGTAAATACGAACTCAAAGAATTAAGATGCTGGACTTAAATAGAGAGAACATCTTTCTTCTGTAATTTAATTTTTTTTTTATTAATCAAGATGATTTTGTTTTTAAAAATAACCGAATGGATATAAAAATATCTAAAAATAGCAGAGCATTTAGTAATATTCTTTATTATTAAATAGAAAAGCTTCATTTTTATTTACGAAAATGACTCTAATATGTTGAGATTCTTAGAAAACTGTAATTCGCGCCAAAGTCATTTGCGTAAAAGAAGTCTAAAATCATTGGAGCTTTCTTAATAAAATAATTTTTTAATAATTTAATTACTTTTAATAAAATATTCCGTGAAAAATATGAGATCTATTATAGCAAATGAAAATAGTTAAAACAAGGCATACACATTCAAAATTTAGAGAAGAACAATAACACAAATGCTTAATTTAAGCATAAAAGCGAAACTTATTTTTAAATAACATTGAATTCGAAAATTTATTTTATTATGAGCATTTGAATTGCGAATATTTGAATTACAAAACTTTCGGCATACACTTGAATTTATAATTGAGAACATTTAAAAGTTACGTTAATTTAACATACAACAAAAGTTTTAAAAAAAAAACTTTTTCAACCGTGTTAAAATGCAGCAACAAAAAATGGGAGTTTAAAAAATTCCGTAAAATATTGAATCAAAATACTAAAATTATTTATTACATATACATATATACCAGAAAAAATTTTTGAAACACCTGAATTTATTGTAAATTGTCAGGAAAAAATCATTAAAACGAAAATAAAAAAGTGAAAAATGTTTAAAAATAGTGCATTTGTAACTCTTCTAAATTGGATACAGTAAACAGTGATTTTTGCTGGTTCATTTCAAAACAACCATATATACAGCCTTCATGACAAAAATTAGTTACATAACAAATCTTTTAAAAATATAAACATTCTTAAAAGAGATCGAATTTAGGCTATATATTTGAAAAGTTTGAATATAATCAAACAAATGGAAAAGTAATTAAAAGAAAATATTGGATGGTACAAGTTTTTTAGACGTTTATTTTGCCGTTCTGCGGACAATCAGACTGATTGCATGCAAAAGTTATCTTCACAATTTATTATTTCAATTGCATTTCCATCGAAAATTATATGCTATTGGCAAAAACTGGATAATGCACAGAAGAATAAGTTTTAATATACTTGCACTCCTACTTAAAATTCATATATTCTATGACTTTTTTAACAATTGAAATTTGAATATTAATTCTTATTTCTATATTAATTTGTGTGTGAAAAAGTATATAAATAATTTTATAAAAACTTTTTTCTAAGCGAATTTGTTAATTCGGTATTTTTCTAATTTAAATCCTAATTTAAAGTTCAATCATAAATTCCTTTTTTTATAAGTTCGGGAATTTATGAGCATTTTAATAGCAACATAATTTCATAGTTCAGAAATATTAAAAAAAATCCTTTCAAAAATTTCATTATAATGTTGCTTTTATTTAGTAATTAAATAATTCTGAGATAAGAAAAAACTTTCATTACATTTAAATTTGAAAAATATCTTTTACATTATCTTTTCATTTACTTCTTAATTTATATATGAAATTTTAGATTAATCGATTATTACTTAAATTTATTAGACAACAGAAATTTTTTATTTGATTTTCTATTCAAATTATTTTTTTAAATCTACTTTCACAATACCAGCTAGCCAAAAAGAATGCATAGGATTAATTTTTATCATAATTATGATATTTAAATTTATTTTTTACAATAAATTTATGTATTGAAATTAGAGTGTAAAATCAACTTTTTTTAGGATTCACAAATTAATACAAATTTTTAGAACAAATTTACATAAAAATACTTTAAAGAACCTTACAATGCTGTTTTTAAGTAACAAGATTCTATGTTTGTGTGGTTACGTCCTTTAAATGTCATATTTGTAATGCATCCTGTGGATACATTTACCGAATAACAAATAAAATTCGGATATCTTTGTAAATAAGCTATTTTAAATTTCCCTGTAGTAAAAGAATTATCTGTTTGTAACTATAAAAGTGATCTGTTAGCGATTATTTTAGTGATAAAAATCCTCAAAATTATCATTCTACGATTTATGCTTTACACTTTTCAGCGGAAAAAGTTAATAACAATAAGTGATTTTATAAGAATATATGGTATATTAATATATCTGTAAAGAAAAGTTGTTAATATCTCCAAAGAAGCATATTAATATCTGAAGCATAATTTTAAGAAGCCTATTAATATCTATAAAGAAGTTATTTTAGTTGATGGTAAAGAATGATAAGACCTTTGATTCATTTTGCTCTGAAAATAACAATGAATGTAATAGTAGAATTTCTCAGTTTCCACACCAATCTTTGCATAAATTGCTTCCATATTAAGAAAAAAAATATTTTCTAACAATTTGACATGATTAAAGCTAAATTAAATGTTCAGAAACACTGACATTTCAAAAATATGAATTTAGATAGGCATGCCTACCTACAATACATGTTCATTTTGTCTCAAAACTAAAATTCTGCATGCTTTTATCAGAAAATAACAAGCTGTTAAAATTTAAACCATTTTTAATACAGAATTTTTTTTATATAAATAGCTAAGATTATCTTATTTAATTGTAAAATATTAGTAGATACTAGGTAATTTTAATAATTTTTATTTTTATGCCATTGGCCCAAATGAACCCAAATTCTATACTAAAGAACCCAAATTTTCAGAAATCATACAAATCCTTTAAAATTATACTTTGTAATACATGAATTTTTCTTATGATTGCTTTAAATATAAAAGAAACTGGTGCGCCTATCACAAAATAAGCAAAGGTGTTATTTTTAAAATCCAAAAAAAATTTATAACTCCATTATAATTTTATTAATATAGACTTAAAACTAACTAATATAGACTTAAATCTGTATAGAAACATGAAATTTATCTGTTGCTATACAGCAACAGATTAATTTCATGTTTCTGTGTAGTATATATATATATATATATATATATATATATATATATATATATATATATATATATATATATATATATATATATAATATTAGTTATAGTATTTTCATTGCATTATGTACTCAATGCAGTAATCAAATATTATTATTGCAATGAGCACAGCTTGTTATTAATTTTTGCAGTTAAACATTCTTGCTCAGTCTATAACTTATTGCATGGTGCGTCAAAAAAATTTATACACATTTTGAATCGTCATTAATTATTTATCTTTCGTTCTACAAGTTTCAATTACTAGAAATGGAAAGCTTAAAATCCAATTCTAAGCACAAATTCACTTTTTTCTCACCATTAAACATGCCACATTGTTGACTACTATTAAACATGGCGACCTTCAGCATCAATACCTTTCTGAGTACGAGTCACCACTGTATAGTGGGATATCTGCTCAGACCCCTCGAATCTCTTCCAAAGAGCGCCTGGGTTACGTGGTTTACATTTGTACACCTCATCTTTTACTGTGCCCCATAAGAAGAAATCCAACGATGCAAGGTCAAGGTGGAGGAAACTCGATTGGCCCCCTGCGTCCTATCCATTGACCTGACAAATTTTGATTCAGGTATGCTCGTGCGTCACGATGATAATTCGGAGGTGCGTCATCTTGTTGGGAATAAAACTTGTTATTACCATACAATGTGCCAATGCCGGGCAATATGGAATCAACAAGCATCGTTGATTTTTCATTTAGGTACTTTTCGCCTGTTACATTGCCTTTGAAGCGGAAAGATCCAATAAGTCCTTTCGCAGATAATCCACACTTTATATATATATATATATATATATATATATATATATATATATATATATATATATATATATATATATATATATATATATATATATATATATATATATATATAGAGAGAGAGAGAGAGAAAGATTTTGAAACTCGTAACAGGAGAAATAGGGTTTTTATGACCGTTCAAAGTGTGTATACATTTGTTGACGCACCCAGTATATATACGTGTATATATGTTTACCTAACTGCTACATGAAGAAAAACGTCTTAAAACATTCGTTGTTGTTGTTGTTGTCATCGTGTGCCAGCTAGACTAGCATTATGGGGTGCGCTGCTCCACTTTTCCAACTGAACTATATTTTTGGTGTGGAGTCCGACTTCCTCAGTACACACATGCCATAGGAACCCGTTTATAGGGTAGGCAACCATTCACACGCCATTCATACAAAGAAAGGACAAAGACAGGATAGATAGAAAGAGAAAGTACATCCATGCCCGAAGCGGAATTCGAAACTAGGATCTCCCTATCCGCAGTCAGGCACGCTGACCACTAGACAAGTTGGGCGGCTAAAACATTCGTTTAATTACTAAATTTTAAAAATACAAAAATGTATTCCTACATGTTATATTTATCTAAGAAATCAATAGTAGATAATAAATAAAGCATGAGTAAAAGCATGAGCATTAATCAAAATTATGAGATACATTACTTCACTGCTGTATGTCAGATAATTATCAAGTAGTGAAATATTGAGTTTTTTTAAACATAAAATCGTTTTTTTCTCTGAAAAAATATTATATCAGGTAATTTAATGAGGTTTCTTTAAAATTGAAGACCGATAATTTTTTCACAGTTTACTTCTACAAATCTTTCATTTCTATTTTCAGAATAAACCATATTCAAATATTTATGTTTCAAGAATTCTTGGTTACTTTCGAAGTAGAGGACTCTAAATTGGATCGCATGCAATATTTAATAAAATGACGCTTAATTTCCGTACGTATACTTATCGGGGTATGTACATGAAAAATTCTTAAATTTTCTTTCTTGCGACAGTACATATCAAATTACGATGCATAAAACTATCATTCTGAAAAGTAATAAGCTTTATATATTTAAATGCGTTAAAGCAACTTTTGGCTTATCAAAGATATCTACAATACAGGGTCAAATATTTTTATGTCACAGACAAGTATACATTTGAATTTTTTAGTAAAGCATACATCGCATAAGATGAAATTGTTTAGAAATGTTTGTTACTCAAGTTAATTTGTGTGCAAAGCTCATTTCCAAACGATAAAAAGAGTACCAAATTTAAACAGCTATTATTTGGTCAATTTTATTAGAAACACATGCATGTCTTAGATTTCACTTACAATTGTAGGAGGAAACTTTCACTAAATATAACACTCGGAGATTACATAAAATGTATAAAATCACATATTGTTAATTTTTACTGCATTGTATTTAACGACTTCAGTGACTTTAAAAATAATATGCTCCAACATTATTTTTACTAAAATATTCTTTCGCAATTGTGACAAATATTTGAGGAAATAGCCATTAAGTACTAACATCATCTAAAAATTCTACATAGGCTTTTAGAAAAATGATATAATTGTTTCAAAAAATTAATAGATAATGTTTCTATCATTCAATTTTTCCATAAATAAAGAAAATGGCATTTGTTACAAAATTTAATACAATTTGTTGTTGTTATTGTTATTAATGACACTTGGACAAGCCAAGCTCGCTATGCCTTGGCTATGCGAATTTATGTCAATTGGGAGTGTCTTTCGTTTTTGATCAGAGCACCATGAACGTGAAAGTACGACTTTGCTCTACACACATGCCACAGATACCCGTTTATAGGGTAGACAACCATTCACAGCTCATTCATACAAGGAAAGGACAATGACAGGATAGATAGAGAGAAAGTAGTACATCCATGCTCGAACCGGGATTCGAACCCAGGACCACCTTATCTGCAGTCAGGCACTCTGATTACTAAACAAGTTGAGGCGGCGATACAATATGTACTAATAATAAAATAAAATATATTATTAATATAAAATTTTTACGCATAGTATCACTTAAAATATAAAATAATTAATTTATTAACAGGTGTAGAAAATTGACTTGAGCAAATGTATATAAATTTAATTCTTCATGCTTCAGTCAATTTAATTGATCCAAAAAAATTTCTTAATAGTGATTACGTGTCTGTGCCATACGATTTTACAAAATTTCATGATGAAAAATAAAAGGTATGAAATATTATATTCAGGATCTCATAAAAATGTATTTTCTTCATATATATAAGCATTTCTAATAAAAATTTCAATAGTTTGAAGTCTAATTACAAATAAATACTTGGTTTCGAAATTATGTGATTCTCGATATTCTGTATAAATAGACAAATTAATAAAAATTTCAATTTAAAAAATCTTTAAAATGAATCCCCTTGCCCATGTCTACAGTAAACTTTTTACAAAATCGTAAAGAGCAGCTTTTTACTCAAAATTTGCCTGTTATACCATCTAATATGCCGTTTCCCCCATTTAAAAACAAAAAATATTGAAGAAAAAAATAAATATTAAAAATATAGTAGATTCCCTAGAAAAGCTTCATTTATGGAAAAACATTCAAAATAAATTATTAACTTTTCGTAAAAAGAGGTTTCATGTAAAAATTTAATAATACAATGCGCATACATATATAACAATATAATTTATTTGTATGTACAGCAGTTTACAAATATATTTCTTTTAGCAAATCTTTAAAGTAATCATTTTAAAAGTTTGCCAACTGTCTACAAACATGATTAAAATTTTGCTATTATTTGCCTTTTGGAGTTTAATAAAATGCAACAAATTTTAGATAGAAATATTACTTAAAATTCATACTGATCAGATCTTCGTTAAAATTCAAGTAAAAAAAACCATATACATTTCAAAAAATTAAAAAAAAAAGAATAGTTGCTTTTTGAATAGTTTTGAAAGACAAAGAAATTTTTTGTGGATCGAACAAGTAACAAAATGAAACATTTCAAATGATTCGATTGTTAGGCAGCGAAACTATTCGAACGTTATTTTCACTCTAAAAAAATTAATATTTTAGCGAAGAAAAAAATAATAATAGACATGTTATATGGATAACTTCGGCTGTTCTTAAAACTCTATTAATTTCAGAAAGGAGTTAATAATTGCCGTAATGTGTTGATTCAAATGGTTCCAAAGACATTTGCGGATTTCAGGCTGACACCCACGGTTCGAAAAGACTGTAGGGATGCTTCCTTTGCTCCGGGCGGTCGACGAGAACCGGTTCTGAAGATCTTCTACCACATGTCACAAAAAATAAAAAAGTAAATAAAATAAAATAAAATCCCTGTAGATGGAGGGTGACAGGGATATCTACAATCCTATTGATTTTAATTGCAGTTTTGATCGTTACTGCCCCAGAGAGTTTTTCTGAAAGATGTTCTATTGGTCAAGTTTACTTGTCGCTATTTCTCAAACTGTTAGACACGCCCCCTAGTAAGTCTTAATAGCCGGGATGGTAAAATTCCTTGTATATAAAGAAACAAACATTGTTAAAATATAATGAAAGTTTCCTAAGCAGTTGTAAGCAAACTACTCTTACTAGGAAATTATTTTGTTTTTGATACTTTTGAGAGGTAAAGATATTTTTTTATCTGATGCTCATTTAGGACATTTTTTAAGGCTATTCAAGATGTCTTCACATACTTTTTTAAATAAATTATATTTTCTGTTGCTTTTATATACATATTTTTAATTTTTTTCAGCCTTAGTTTAGAAATAAGGAAATATTAAAATCCAAACCAAGCAAAATTTGGGGGGGCCCAAAAATAAATTTAAAAGCCTCAGATAATCAAATAAGCATTGAAAAAGCAAATCGAAATAACAAAAACATTCAGAAGAAATAAGCAAAATTGTGGGAGCAATAGAATCTATATATTCATTTTTGGTTAGAGTCCTTTAAAATTTATTTCTATAAGAATCTATCATTCTCAGTGTTATATAATCTATAGAGTATAAAAACTGGGTAATATGTTAAGGTTATTTATATAACCTGCAAATTTAAGAAGATTGGTTCCTGATTAAAAGGTGTATTATATATTTTTCAAATTACATCAGCAAATTGTAGAACAAAATAAATATTATTAAAAAGTTACTTTTAGATATTCAAAGAATCAAGTTATTTGATCGATCAGCACAAAATATTAACAAAATCAAAGAGTAGCAGAAAAGTATACAAACATAAATGAAACACAGACGAAAATAAAACACTGTAACATTTAATAAAATGTGGTCTTATATAGTTCTACATATTAATTTTACTCTTCTGAATCTTGCACAGAGTCGATCAGATTACATCTGAGTACTTCCAGTGCCTAAAAATACATATTTATCTAAAAAAATTCCTTTAGTCAACTGTTAATCTGGAAAATTAATTCACAATATTTACACCTTTTCTTTCATTATTAGAATAATTTCCAAGTAGTCGCAATGCATTGTCAAAACGTTGCAAGAGTTCTTAGAATGGTATATCGCCACCTTAAAAACTTCAATAAAACTGCTATGGTCCAGTCAATGTAAGGTTATATCTAAATCACGATTAAATCCCTTATCTGACCGTTGTAGAGATGCTTTATCACTTGTGCTCTATACGTTTTAATACATATCTACGTTTGCTGTACACCAGAGCCACACGGTGTATTGTTGAAGCGACCGAAAATGAAATCCTAGAACAACAACGAAAACACCAGATACGGGACAAATACTAAGATGATCAAATTTTACGACTTTCTCCTAGAATTCAAACCAAAATAAATAATATCGGAAAAGGAAAACAATATTTACCATACCGCCCTAAGGGCATAGTTGTCACAAGAGCAGGCAGATAAATAATGCAAAAAAGTTTATGGAGGACTAAAATGATTTGAAAATGATATATATTTTTCAGTAATGTATTCATACAATATTTACCATACTGCACTAAGGGCATAGTTGTCAGAAAGAGCAGACTGATGGATAGTGCAAAAAAGTTTATGGAGCACAAAAATTATTTGAAAATGATGTATATTTTTCAGTAATGTATTCCTACAATATTTACCATACTGCACTAAGGGCATAGTTGTCAGAAATAGCAGAGAGATGGATAGTGCAAAAAAGTTTATGGAGGACTAAAATGATTTGAAAATGATATCCATTTTTCAGTAATGTATTCATACAATATTTACCATACTGCACTAAGGGCATAGTTGTCAGAAAGAGCAGAGAGATGGATAGTGCAAAAAAGTTTATGGAGGACTAAAATGATTTGAAAATGATATACATTTTTCAGTAATGTATTCATACAATATTTACCATACTGCACTAAGGGCATAGTTGTCAGAAAGAGCAGAGAGATGGATAGTGCAAAAAAGTTTATGGAGGACTAAAATGATTTGAAAATGATATACATTTTTCAGTAATGTATCCCCATGCAATGATTAATTGTGCATTACATTCCCAATGCAACATTTTAAATTCTATTAAATATTGCATTAAATTTAAAAAAAATATTTTTAACAATTAAATCATATTTTAAAATATATTATATTATTTATCACATCAGAAATCATGATCTCGGTCATGATGATAGATATCATAAGATTTCGAATGACAAAAAAATTTATGTTAAAATATTATTTATCATTAGAAATCATGTATTTTTTTAACGTATATAAACCTAAAAGAAATGAAATATAGGTAATTGCAGTTGGATATATAAAAAATATCTACTATACTCTCCCTAATCTGAATAGATTTATGTTTTAATCTAGTTTGAAAATATTATAGATTATAAGTTTTCAAATTGCTTAAAGAAATCCGTGTAATCATATCCAACCAAAACACACAGTTAAACATAATTTCAATCAGTAATTTATTCTCGCTAAATATTTGCCTTACATTGTGAATTTCTTAATTAACGTTTATTTCTTAATAAATTATTCACGCTTACAATATATTAGTTGACATATTGATTTTTTAAAGAATGGTGAGTCTGGATTCAAAGTTTGAATAAGGATATGTATATGGAAGACAATTCGTTCTTATCCAATCATATCCAAAAATTGTTCCTAAGCGTTTTCCGGGATTTCATTGCAAACCTTAAATTTGATTCAATGACTAGTTCACAAAGTAGAGCTCTATTGCAACTATGATATAGACATAAATGCAAAATAAATTTATTTTATATCTTAAATTAATTAAAATTCTATAAAAACCTGTCGGCTTTTCTTTCAATTCACTCATTTGATTTGAAAGATCATTTTACAAATGCATTAATGATTAATTTTTCAGTATTTTGTTTCCATATTTATTTATCTTTTATGTCACATTGTAATTTTAAAAAATATCAACATCTCTGCATTCGTACAAAAATTTCTATAAAATAATAAAAATTAAAAATGGAATACCAAATTGCTCTTAGCAAATATAAGAAATTTTTAATCTTAAACTAAGTTTCATAAGGAGGGGGAGGGGAAAAAACTACAAAAAAATAATAAACGACTAAAAATTTTTAATTTTGAATTTCTTGTAATAAATAACAAATTAAACAATCATATATTCTTACACTAAAATAATATAAAAAAATATAAATGATAAGAAGAGATTCCTTTAATTATGTTCTTAATATTTTAGAGAAATATATAATTCCAAATGAATAATTTATAAATTTAATCAGTTAAACAGTTATATGTTTATGCAAAAAAGAGAGGCTCAAATCTTGTTCCATATGAACAATTCTTAAAACTTTCATAGTATGCATTTTCGTTACAATATATTGTATCTTACAACTACAACATTAATTTTGTAATTATTCTTATAATGAAAAGAAGTTTTAACTAGAAAAGGTCATGAGGATAATAAAATGCTAAATTTCTCAGAGTAAATATTAGAACTGTTTTTCCTTTAATTTTGTGACGACTAAACATAATCCATGTGCATCTAATATTAAAAGAGGAATATATATATATATATATATATATATATATATATATATATATATATATATATATATATATATATATATATATATATATATATACAGTAAACTCTCGCTACAACGATACCCGATACAACAATAACTCCCTCTACTACAATAATGTTTTGTGGTCCCGGTGATTTTGCATATAAACTAATGTTAATCTCCCCTCAATATTGCGATATTCTCTAGAACAATAAACCTCTGTAAAACGATTTTTTCAATCTAAATTTCAGTATTATTTGGACAAAAAATAAAAAGCTTTTACAACATACTAGTGAGTTCAAAGGTTGTTTTGTAGTCTTTTTGGGATTCAATGGTGGTGTTTGGTGTGAAGAACAGAATCACAAGACTTCAATTCAAGGAACGTTTATTATCTTCCCTGCCAATTGCACTTCAATTCTACAGCCTCTTGATATGGGCATAATTAAGTGCTTCAAAGGATATTACAGAAAACGGTTGGTGGACTCCATACTTGTAAACTTTGAAAATAAAGTAGAAGACCCTTTCAAAGCTGTAAATGTCAAGGAAGCGTGTGACAATATTGCTGGAAGTTGGTGGGAAGTAACAGAAAAAACCATTCAGAATTGCTGGAAAAAGGCCGGTCTTTGTGTTATGGAAAATAAGAAATCTGATAATGATGAAAATTACATAACCAATGATCTCTTAGATGATCAAGAATTTGTTTTGCACATCAAAAAATCCGTATCCCAACTTGAGGAAACAAGCGGTAAAAAGTTTGGAATTAGTATAGAAGACTATTTAACAGCAGATGATGATCTTATGGTTTTCGCAGGAGTTACTGATGAAAATATTCTTTCTGAAATTACTGATGAGATAGGAAACAATGATGAAGATGATGATGATATTGATGATGATGATAATACAGGTCCATCGCAACCCTTATTGTCATCCCATGAAGCTCTTCAATCTGTGAATTCTCTAC
Organism: Latrodectus hesperus; assembly: GCA_037975125.1. NCBI lineage: Eukaryota > Metazoa > Arthropoda > Arachnida > Araneae > Theridiidae > Latrodectus > Latrodectus hesperus. The sequence goes on from CM075850.1 coordinate 30,811,861, forward strand.
GGACATTTTTTTCAAGCCTTCCGTCCATAAATGAAGAACATTTTCGTGCACTAGACTCAATGCATACAGTATTGGTGAACTTAACAGTTAAAAAAATGAATAAACAAACAAACATATTGGATTATTTTCAATAAAAAGTGTTTTCAGGTATGTGAATATTTCTGTGCTTATTTTCTGAATTTATCTTATTTATTTTTTTAGTATTTAAATCACTATTATTAGTATTTTACAAATTAATTTCTTCTAAATATAGACTTAAAAGTAGTATGTTATGCACCTTAAACTAATAATAATAAAAAAACTCTTATTAAATGCCCAAAATATGTGGACCCTCGATATAACAATATGCCTCTCTACAACAATATATTTATTTGGTTCCTAAAATATTGTTGTAACGAGGTTTCACTGTGTATATATATATATATATATATATATATATATATATATATATATATATATATATATATATATATATATATATATATATATATACATAGTGTTACAACTATATATCGCTGTCCATATTATAGTTCTAAACATTCGCATATAGAGAACATACCTTATTTATCTTTAAGATTTGAAAGATTAATTTTTTAAATATTTAATACATTTGAAAGCACAACAATTAGATATTATTATATATCGAATTATCATTTTGTTTTTATTGTTTAAAGAGGCAACTCATTTTTTTAAATTCTTTTTCCCTCATTCATAAATATTATATCATGTGTTTAGTCTAAATAATTTGTTCATTTTATTTCATAAAAATGCAACTTCCTTTCATTATCATTTAATACTTGGAAAATTTCTTCATACAGCAAGGGAAATTACGTTATTTATCTAGTGTTGTAATTAAAAGTTCCAACACTCCGATGAGCAGAATCTTGTAAATAACGCGAGGGAAGCAGATTAAAAGTGCGTTAACAAAATATAAACAATCAGATATGAGCACGACTAGGCACGTTTTCCACATCGATGCGGTCCAGAACGTGAGTAAATTGTTCAACATTTGATAACAGCAAACGATAACGTTAGCATAAAGTGCATGCCGAATTTTGATGATCGACTTTTTAACAAAACGGTTCATCGATAATTTTCTATTAAACTTGTTTCGTTCTTTTTTCAAATAGTAATGTATGAAACGGTGTTGGTTTAATAGAATATAAATGCATCTTTTATCACTTTGTGCAATCATTTTTAACACAAAAATTGGGAAATTGAAAAAGTCGTAATATGTGTCCAAGAGAATCAATAAAAATAGCAACATCAACCTTATGATCAATCATTCACATTATCCATAGCTTATAATGCTTTTTTTTTTAAATTTAAATAACTAAGTAATTTTTAATCGGAATCAAATATACCTGTTTTAATTTTTTTTTTGTAAGTATTGATAAGCTATTGACATTGATAAAATTAACTTGAAACATATTGCTATCACTCAGTTTAATTTAAAATATATTATAACGTTTAGTATATTATATTTTACTTATTATACTAAGCGTTATAATACATAAAATGACAGAATACACATTGAAAATATAATGAAATGATAGAATACATATTGAGTGAAACTAATTGTAATCAACATTTTATAGAAATATAATTTCATTGATTGATTATGATTTTTTGATTCTTATATATAGAATAATTATAAATTAAATGAATTAAATACTTCTCTTTAAACATATAAATTATCATCTTTAAACGTATTCCTTATTTCATAAATATTATGCTCTTTTCACTCATTTATAATAGTACTGAAAAATACAAAATAAATAGTAAAAGAGAAATTCACACTTAATTATAGCATTTGGTTGATGAGACTAATTTATATAATTGTCACCGCTTAACATAAATTTTGAGTATGGTTTTTGCTTATAAGATTTTTATCATCTCCATATTTCTAATTGAAGATAAATCTGTTTTTCATGAAAATTTGTTTTTGCAATTTAAAATTATGTTGTGAGAATGATATTTCTTAATTCCCTATATATATTCTTTTTCTTATATATAAATTGTCATCATGAAATTAGTAAATTCAAGTTATAGAAATATAATTAAAATAGGCAATTATTGTTACCAAATGTATTGGAAGAGAATAAAATATATTTGTGCAAATTATTGATTTTTGAATTATCCTCAAACATAATCTTGTTATTCAGGCATTGATAAAAGCTTACAAACTTAAAATTAATTTATGAAAATATTTTCTTCCCATTTTTTAAAGAGAAACTAACATTATTTTTAAATTGGATTAGATGAGAGAGATACCCATGTGCTAATATAAATGTACATTTTGCAACCAGTGAGTTTAAAATAAAAGAACAGCAATACAGATTTCATATTTTCTTGTTACTTATTAATCACCTAACCATTGCCCTGAATAAAAATAGGATTATTTATCATGAATATTGTGTAGCTCTAAGAATCCCTAGTGTCAGCCTAAGACACTTTCTTAGCTTTCAACAACCCCTAGCATCCTCAATATAAAGCACATTCAAAATGAAATAGTAGAACAGACTTCTAACTATGATGAGTTTAACATCCTCGCTAAAGATGGACTATTTGTATCCTTAAGTATAAAATATTTTTTTTATAAAATTATCTTTCTTTTATTGCTTTTCACTCCAATGCTAACAGCTTTTATATCATGCTGTGAATTAATACAATTTAATATATACAAAAAGAATTTCCCAAGCAATTTCCTTTCATTGCTATATATATATATATATATATATATATATATATATATATATATATATATATATATATATATATATATATATATATATATATATATATATATATATATATATATATATATATATATATATATATATAATGCCCGGTGGCTTAGTGGCAGCGTTTCACGCTCCCATGACACAGGTCCGAGGTTCGATCGATATAATATATATATATAATTATAATATATATATATATATATATTAGTATATTAGTGAAAGGAAATGTGCATAGAGAATTCCTGTTCGTTGAAACAAAACATTCAACATCATTTTTATTAATCTATTCGGTTTGCTTCACTTAAAAAATCTGTCTTTGAATACTTAGCTTGAGTATACTGTTTCAGGTAGGAAACTACCAGTTTTATTTTACACTCGCATATGTTCAGATCACCAGATCGTGTAGTTCGTCTGAAGTATTGAGGTGCGGTTCATGTGACATATAGTTGAGTTGGTTAATAAGGTGTGGTTTACTGAGCTAGTCAATGAGGTGTGGTTTACTGTAATGACCAGGAAACTTTCTCTTACGTAAGTGCAAATAACCATTTGTAAGCACTCTATTAGAAATCTTCGTCGATGAACAAAAGAGGTGCAATTTCAATATGGGGAACTCTTATTTCCATGGTATTTTACACCACTCACCAAAGCTCTTAGTAAAATACTTTTCTTATTATTTATACATATTTTAACAGAATAATTATCGATTTTCGAAAACGGGAAAAAAATTTCGCAATAAATTATATGTATAAAATCAAAAAGCTTCAGAAAATCAAATTATTTTTTGTAGAAAGGTAATATAATCAATGAATATTGACACAAATTTGCTTCAACATTGTTTTTCTCAAAAATGAGACATTTACACTCAAAATTACTAAGTTAATTTATCCTCTTCTGAAGATCATCACTCGATAAAAGGCGATTCATTCATATTGTGAATTTTATACATATATATATTTCAAAATTACACTAACATTGTAATGACTTTATTTTTCATTCCTTAATAAATGAGGATTTTTAATATGATTTATGAAATTCTATTTCTTATTTATTAAGCAAAAATGGTTGAAATAAGCAGTGTTTTTATGATTTGAAGGATGCCAATGTCTCCGACCAATCGTGAGATGGTTCAATTGGGAAGATCAACATGCATTAATTACAGCTTAATGACTATCCACTGATATGATGGGCTAATTTGCAGAAAAGTATTTTATTCAGGTGAAAATTTGATTGCGAACTGACATTTCGAGGTATACGGTAAATGTCAAAGGCTCGGGTGTCATTGGAAGCATCAGTAATTCTTTGCGCCCCTGACAAACAAATAAATACTAAACTAAGTAAGAAATCAAAAGATTTTTTTAAAAATTCCTTTCCTTTTAGTAGAAAAAGGGAAGTGCTCAACAATAAAATTATGAAAATAATGACATAATTTTGATCTCAACATAACAACTTGAAATGAGATAGTTCTCAACCATATACATCACTTTCAAGAATTTCCTGAATTCTGTTCTTTTTATGTGAAGCTTAAAGATTATTATATGGATATTATTTTAGTATCACAATATTTCCTGATTATGTTATTAGGAATTTTTTTAATATTTTTAAAAATTCGTAAAATGAGCTTCAATAATACAAACTAAATACATAATAACCTTTCAAATTTCTGTAAGCGCAAACAATTAGTCCATTGATCTATTTTCTGCAGAACTTTAATTTCTGTTCCATTTTAACGTAGTCATGAAAACTGCTAGTTAAACTATTTTGAACCTATAAACAGTACACTTTTAAATTTTTAATGGTAATTTACAATTTATATACACAATCTTTCCTTTTTAAACATAAATATTCCTCTAACAATTGTCTTAAACGTTTGCATAAATTATTTCACAATTCCAGAGAATGGATGAATGCTTTCATTTTTGATAAGACTAAATTTGGTTTGATAAGATGAAAGCAGTAAGTTTTGGTTACATTTTGGTCAGATGAATAATCATATCTGTGTTACTTACTCAGATGCCACATTTTAGTCACAAAATTTTCCCATTTGGGGTGAGGGAATTTGTCTTTTTTTGGAGTCCCTTTCCTAAATGGTATTTATGACTAGGAATTTTTAGGGGTAAGTGACCTTTTTTACGGTGAACCAATGAAAAGAAGTGGTGCCACCTGAAGATAAAAGAGCAAGAACATTAAATTTTACGATCCGGCTTCTCCGAGTTGAAAGGCGAGCGGCGGTATTTCAATTTTTATGTTCCTCAAACACTAAAAAAAGAAGCTTCTCCCCATCTTCCATGATTCTGCACCAAATAAACAAGTTTTTGTGTTTATTTATCCTTTTAATCATTCCATCATGCGGCTGCGCATGAACTGCAAGTGATGTAAGATCAGATACAATCTAAGGAATCCGGATTCACAGAAGCATTGGTCATCCAATAAGAAAAATAATCTGAGTAAGCTTTATTTGAATCAAAGGTGCAATAACAGTAAATACAGACATGCTAAAAGCGAGGACTTAATAGCTATAATTTTGATTCAGGTTGCAGTTTGTCCATGACAATCAAATTGACACAATATCTCATTCATAACATGAAAATTTTTCATAATCCCAACTTCTAAAACAATCTTATAACAGAAGTTGTAAAAAGTAACACCTTTTATTCCAAGTAATTTAAAGTTCATTAGAGAATAGAATGTTTCCACTTTTCTTTAATTCCTATTATAATTATAATCTTACTTTGCTAAAGTCATATGTTTTCAGTAATTCTCGATCAGAATGACAATAGAGAGAGCCACATTTTAATATCAAAATTCTTCCAACAAAGTTAAATTATCCAAAAAAAAATTCAAATTAAAAATTATCTTCTTTTATAATGGTCATTAATCACAGATTGCATAAAGCAAAAATTCTTAAAAAAATGTTTTATTTGAATAAGTAAATAAATAAATAATTTAACGAACTTTTAGAACCCATGTTTTACAAATCTGCTTTTTATTATTTCAGCAATATTAAATAAAAGAAAATTTTTAATCATGGCGTAAGCAAGGCAATATAAATCGTACTTGTCTATTTAAACTAACTATTAAGTGGATGTTTTGTTATGTCTTTTACATTTTGCTCTTTCTGCAAAATGTAAAAGACATGACTAAACTATGACTAAATGTTCTATTGTCCATGTGTAAATGACTTGAATCAATAGAAATCGGCTTCTCAAATTGATGCTTTCCTTCTTATTTAAGAAATTGTTTTATTTACAAAACGAACTTCGACACTATTCTCAGACATTCGATGATGAACTTCGCCTTGTTTGCTGCCACTTAAAGAATGTTCTTTGAAGGCAGGCAGCAAATTCTTCGACAAGTCGTAGCAACAACCACGTTTCAATATGCTATGACGTGGATGAAACCGACGTCATGGATATTTTACACCAATCAAACGAAGAATTGTAATAAAGGAGCGTACTCAGGATCTCAACAGTAATGAAAGAAACAACCACTTAATGGTTAATAAATAAAAAACATATGAGAAAACGATGTTTTTCTGTGATCGATAGGTAACTAATTTCATTCATTAAACTATTTAACTCATTTTGCTTGCAAAACACTAATCAGATACCACCTTGCTGAGAAGGTGCTACGCATGCTAAATATTGGCATGGACTAATTTTCTCTGATAAAATGAAATGGGCAACTCAAATGATCACCTCGTCACTTGAACATAATTCATTAATAATAGTCTGATGTTAGTGGGACTTAATTCGATAGCTATTGGTATAGCAGAAGCCATCCATAGTAGTTATGTTGTTGAGACCTTTGAAAAGTAAGTTACTTGAAATACATTTTAGCTGGTCACCAGATTATCTTTCATGTGAAGCATAAAATTTCAATATAGCCCATTCAACATTAATATAAACAAAATTAAAACTGATTTTGATACATTATAAAAACATTATTTTATACTGGTGGATCTTGATTTTCTTTTAATCAAATCGTAATGGTTTTAAAAGAAGCAACAGAATCTTTAGCTTCATGCTTATTGTGATAATTAACAGTTTCTCTTGATAAAGATTTATATGTGCGAATCATGCAATATTATAGTTTACATATCAAATTCCTTCACTATTGGTCCATATTTTTGATAGCTAGACCGATGAATCATTTATGATTCGAATTGATATGGGATATGTCATGAAAGAATGAGAATGCAAAAGAAAAAAGCATGTTTCCTGTTGTCATATAGGCGATTACATCTTGGAAATATTCCAGATCTTCATCCTTGCGATAAAGATCGAGAAAACTTCCAAAATTAAAAAGATTTACATAATTTTTTTAAGTGTACGAGTTAAGGAGAACCGTTAAACTTAATTTTAGATGTACTAAAAAGTATGAATTTAAATACTGAAATTCATACTTTTTTCGCATCATCATTCAGTTGCTTTAAACTCCTGTTACCATGGGTGTAATGGTTTGTAGAAAATTTCCTCTCTCTCTAGATCAAAGTCAAAATTGAGGGAGTGGATCCTCTTGTGGTGCCATCTATCGGAGAAGCTTAGTACAAAGTCGTACTTTTACCTTTGTGGTGCTCTGGTTAAACGAAAGACGCACCCTACTGATTTAAATTCGCATAGCCAACGGTATATAGAGATTGGCTTGTCCAAGTGTCATAATTAACAACTTTAAACAGTATTAATGTATTTATTATTAATTTTCTCACTGTTTTCACCAGTCAACAAAATTCATTATTCGAAAGAACATAACATTTAAACTGTAAATATATTTAAAGTTATATATATCTATATTTACTTTTTATAGAAACATATAGTTTGGATTCTCTTTTAAAGGAGATCCGTATTCTTAAATAGTGAATAACGAGCAGGAAAGTTTCTCAAGATTCCACTAAATGCTTAAAAGTTATAATATACTACTTTCTATAACTACATTAAAAATTAACAATAGTCTTTCAGGTACCTTAGAATAAAATGCATTTTCAATTATATTTTATTTTATAAAGTAGAGATTTCCTTAAAATAAGTGAAAAATAAAACTATTATTTGTGTCATTGGAGAAATTTACAATTGGCAATAAAATTAATATCTTCGAAATGGCAGCTTTAAATTATGGCATTCATTAACTCTCAGTATCACTGATAAGAGAATTATTTATGTCCGTACTATTCTGTAAATGCAAAATTTTTAATATAAAAATTATTTATGGAAAAGAAATTAATTTTTTTTCTATTAGAGAAAATGTGATGATTAAACAGTTCCTAAATTTACGGTGTTAAAGGAAATCAGAAGCACCAATAAATGCTAATTGATTTTAAAAAATTTAAGATTCGTTTGTAAGAAATTCAGTCACATAGAAAATTTCGTTTATAGTTGTATTCAATATTAGATGAAGATTCGTCTTATAAATAATATAAAACTAATTCTTTCTCAAAAAGTTTCGTTCATTTTTCAAAAAAAATTTACCTTCACACAGCTTTTAGTTTAGTTTCATTCATTTTTTAAAAAACGTTTACCTTCACACAGCTCTTAGTTTAGTTTCATTCATTTTTAAAAAAAAATTTACCTTCACACAGCTTAGTTTAGCTTCATTCATTTTTAAAAAAAATATTTACCTTCACACAACTCTTAGTTTAGTTTCATTCATTTTTTAAAAAAAAATTTACCTTCACACAGCTCTTAGTTTTGCTTTATTCATTTAAAAAAAAATATTTACCTTCACACAACTCTTAGTTTAGTTTCATTCATTTTTTAAAAAAAAATTATCTTCACACAGCTCTTATTTTAGCTTCATTCATTTTTAAAATCTTTCTTTAGTTCCATTAATTTTTAAAAATGTTACTTTATGTTCTTTGCATATAGTATGTACAATACACAAACACACACACATATTGACAAACCAATAAATAACTTATAATTCTAAGATATTATACACAGTATAGTTTATAGATATATTATCATTACATAATTGTTACTTAAAACTCCTTTCTTCGTTATGAACATTTTTTTCGAATCCATATTGCCTAAACTTTCATAAATAATTTGAATTTCTTTAGCAAGTGCACATAATTTTATAAAGTAAAATCGTTTAGTAATCTAAGATATTTAAAATCAATTGTCTTTAAGCATTTTATTAATTTTTGTTTACTTATTCATGTATTACTTTTTTCTCTCTCTAATAGGGTAAAAATCAAAGCTCTCAATATGCAATTCATTAGGAATTGGCTATGCATATCGACACTCACATGCGTCATCTTAGATCCTGAGAAGAAATATTTTTTAAATCTCTAATTTTTCTTTGCTAATCATTATATATATATATATATATAATATATATATATATATATATATATATATATATATATATATATATATATATATATATATATATATATATATATATATATATATATATATATATATATATATATATATATACATATATATATATATATATATATATATATATATATATATATATATATATATATATATATATATATATATATATATATATATATATATATATATATATATATATATATATATATATATATATATATATATATATATATATATATATATATATATATATATATATATATATATATATATATATATATATATATATATATATAGTTTCCAAGCTATATATATAAAAAAACAATTATAAACTAAAATGATTTTCTCACCAGAAATAGAGAAAAAATTAATAAATAAATTTGAATAAGAAAGAAAATTTTTTAAGTGATAAATTAGTATTCTTAATTAAAGTTCAAGGAAATGATAATCTAATCCATTAAAGTTCAAGGAAATGATAATCCAATCCTAAGATTTAAAGTAAATATGAAAAGATTTAACGCTGTGTCAAAATGGGAAAATTATTTGCTTAAATTTTTAGAAAATGGACACAATACAAACTTAAAAAAGCAAATAATTTAAAAGAAAACTAATAAACTGAAAATTAGTAAATATCAATTGCTCTCAACAGTTCTATCGAATTAACTATTAATTCTCATACCTTATTTCAATCATGTTACGAATCTATAAAATTTCTAGAATTTTTTGTCTAAATTAATTTGTTCGTGAGACCATATGCATGTTGAAGACCAAATTTAAAACTAACCAAACTCACGTGAAACATTTTCTGTTATATGTGGATAGGTGAAATAGAGTTAATTTAATGAACTAGGAGCGGCTTATAAAAATAATAAAGCAAAAAAAATCACAGTGGAATCTAAATCGGCATAAAAGCAACAAGTGCGAACAAAATGGTATCGCAAAAAGCACTATGAAGATAATCATCATGCAATTTTCAAAATGCAAATAATTGTGTCCGATTGCACGAACGAATCAAACTACCAATATAGTGGAGTTATTTGATGTCATAATTAAGTAACGACAGGCATTGGAGCGGTACCGTTCAAAGCTCCGCCTTTTTTTCGCCCAAAGACAATCAGATATAAGATGATGAGGATCAAAGGCGTGGCGTTCACAATATTGTGATTCTTCTAAAACGTCGCTCACAAACTGTAGCCACACCTACTAAAGAAATTTGGGAATTCTTGATTTTGTTTTGAATAAGATCAATAATATGTACTTTTTAAACTGGATTCCTAATAATTAAACGAAAACAAAAACTAACTTAACTACTAAAATGAAAGTTCTTAATTTCAGATATAAGTAAATCTACTTCACCAATTTATACATGATAATTAATTAAATTAAAGTTTATTCCATCATTGTAATCACTCGTTTCTCTACTATCATGCAAATAATATAAAATATTAACTGATTCGTTTAAAAATAAATTAGTTTGATGTTTAAAAAGTATTGATTTTTTTATGGAGTACAATGCATTGAAAACATTTGAATATTTTCATTTCAACATTTTTCATTGTTCTGTCAAATAAATTGTGCATTTCGATATTTAATCAAAATTATAAATTGGCATTGTTATATTTTCTATAAAGTGACAGACAAATTTAAAAATGCAGTAATATGAATGCGGTTATATAATAAATACAATTTTAAAGGAATATTTAGGGGGATTATAATTGTTATGGAATCAGCAAATAATCTGTAAAATACTATTTTTATGAATTTTGCAATAATTAATTTTCTACAAAAAATACTTGCAATCGAGGATCAACTTTTATGTAAAAAGTTTCAAAATAAATATGTAAACATTTCCGATGGAGTTTCTTTAATTCTTGATTATTCTTAAATAATTCTGTTAATTTCATAATGAAATTTACGAGACGATGTGATAAGACTTATTATACAATCAATTATTAAAATTTTTTTTTAGTATTCAAGTGCTACTTATTATTCACATTATTTTTAAACAAGCATTAACAATATTATCGAATTGCCGAATGAGTATGATGTCAAATACATTCAGTGAATGGAATAGACGTAGAGGTTTCAAATTTTATAAGCTACGTTTTGCTAAAGCTCCGATCATACTCAGCATAATGACAGCTTATGAATGTAGTCGTAAGCAATCATGACAATACACAGCATAGCACAGTTTAGAGTCAGAAATATTCCATATGATATGGAATACATATTGTGAATGGAATAAACGTAGAGATTTCAGATTTTATAAGCTACGTTTTGCTATGGAATATTTCTGACTCAAAATTGTGCTAATCTGTGTATTGTCATGATAAATTACGACTGCATTCATAAGCTGTCATGATGCTGTGTTAGATTGGAGCTTCAGGAATATTTCTGACTCAAAATTGTGCTAATCTGTGTATTGTCATGATAACTTACGATTGCATTCATAAGCTGTCATGATGCTGTGTTAGATTGGAGCTTCAAGAATATTTCTGACTCAAAATTGTGCTAATCTGTGTATAGTCATGATAACTTACGATTGCATTCATAAGCTGTCATGATGCTGTGTTAGATTGGAGCTTCAGCAAAACGTAGCTTATAAAATCTGAAACCTCTACGTTTATTCCATTCACAATATGTATTCCATATCATATGATGTCGAATACATATTGTGATTGTGTATTTAAGAGAATACATATACTTGATGTCCAATACATATTGTGACTGGAATAAACGTACAGGTTTTATGAATGCAATCGTAAGTTATCATAACAATACACAGCATAGCACAGTTTGGAGTCAGAAATATTTCATTTGATATCGAATACATATTGTGAATGGAATAAACGTAGAGGTTTCAGATTTTATAAGCTACGCTTTGTTAAAGCTCTGATCATACTCAGCATCATGACCGCCTATGAATGTAGTCATAAGCAATCATGACAATACACAGCACAATTTGAAGTCAAAAATATTTAACAACTGCCCTTTTGGCGAAATTAATCGTAACTTTTCTTTTAATGTTGTCTTGTTAAATAAGTACCTAAAATAGCATTTGTTTGCTAAGAGTTTCAAATTATACTCATCACAAAAATATACAAAAAAAAATTATCTAATTTTCCAAACAGAAAGAAATTTATCTTAAATGTATTTTTTTAATGTCATAGAAACATCTTATCAGGATTAAAAATATTATTTGTGTTAGAAAAATTCGAAAATTTTCACCACGACAAACAGACGAGGTGTGAGAAAGAAAATTTAAAAATGAAACTAGAACAATCACTGTATTTTTTAATTGACTAGAAACTGGAAAAATAAAAATGTTTACGACACAACTTTCATTTTGATATTGATATAAGCAAAATAAAAATATAAAAGCCAGGTAAAATTATTCAATTCTTACCTGGGTATGACATTTGATTTATCGCCTTCATACCACAAAGCCCACTTTATTACAACTGAAGTTAAATTGGAAGAGAATATGGGACATCAATGGCGCCAGTAGACTAAAAATACATTGACATAGACAAGGATAAACGTCAGATAGCACTGGACTGGTAATTAATCTGATTTTAAAAGTTTTATTTGTGAGTAGTCCTGTTTTGATAAATGTTTCTAGTGACGACATTGAAAACTAGAATAGGAAATATTTTGCATAATTTTATTTTATTTATAATTATCACATAGTTAACATACTTTAGAAATAGCTAATTTAATGGTAAAAAAAACTATCTCTTGGTTTGAACTTTATTCAGAATATTACAAAAAAGAATATTAAATATACGTATGTGAAATACATCGAAATGCCAGACATCCATGCTAAACTTTTCAGAAGAAAATTTTTAAAAAATGTAAGAAAAAAGTCGTAAATCAAGATTTAGTGTCTGTATACATAAAAAATTTATCAAATATTTCTAAATATCAAATACCTCAAATTTTATTAGCATGAAAATAATTTAAATAAGAGCAAAGCTAGTTTATTCTAATAAACTAATATTAGTTTGTTTGCTTTAAATTTTTAAAGAAAGAAAATTTTTAAATTCGGAATTGTAACAATTCCTATCTTCTTGGTCTTCACAACCGAAATATTTTCCAGATTTTTTTTTTTTTTTGGACATGAAAGAAAGAAATTTTTATCCAGTTCTTAATGAATGAATTAAGAATATGTTTACTTTCAAAAATATTGTAAATTAAAGTGGGTAATACACTCAAAAATTTTAAGATTCGATATTACATTTTGGACTACGAATATTTTTTCATCACTTGTTCCATGGGATCAAAATTGTTTCTATAATTCATCCAAAGTATTGTCAACATTTTCATTATATTTGATTTTTAAGAGAAAGAAATACTTACTAAAATATTAAATTTAGCAAAAAATATTCATTTTTTTTTAATTTCTAAGCTATCATTACGTAAAAGAAATGTAGAACCTATAGTATGGGAAAATTTTAAAATGCATGTCCAAAAAAAAATTTTTTTTCAGAAATACTAACTGTCCGCCATCAATAGAAAAAATCGTAAAAATCTGAATACGTGAGAGAGAAAACAAATTAAAATTATACGGTAGTTTACTTATAAATAGCGAAAAATTCGTAAACTTGGCAAGTATATTTAAGAGTTTTAATTATATTGTGAAAGACTTCTTTCTAATTAACGGAGATAATTAATTCACAACAGTATTGACTCTATTAAGTTATCGCAAAGAGCTTGAAGAAATATTCAGCCTCGCAGATTCTAACAGTTGCTCATGACTATAAAAGTGTTGCTTTTCAGGTTTTCTGCACACTTTGGACGCTTAGTCATATATATTTAAATAAATAAAGCATGGTTAGCAAACTTGGTGGCTAAATCACTCATGAGAATTGTACAGAATGAAACCAATTCATAAGCGATATTGATCCAGTGATAATATCCTATTATCCTGATAAAATGATTTATATTACATATATTAAATCCATGGATGGCAGTTAATAGTTTCCAAGTTGTTTAACATTATTAGCTTTATTCAATGATTTAAGCGATTATTAAATGGTAACCACACACAATCCAGCGAATGTAAAAGAGTCCGCAAGATTATGAAGACACTACCACTAAATACTGTACCTTACTGACAATTTAGATCATGGGTTCGTGAGGTCTGCGCCACACTCGAACCTTATTATCATTTCTCAACCACAGGAATCGTGTCTCATACTGACCAAGCGACGTTTTTCTTATTATTTAGGGTTCAATCGATATATTCAAAAGCTCAGCAAAAATGTAAGAAATGGCGTATTGTTAACATAGACATACCAGTTAATATTCTATAGTTTCATATACTCTCTATTCTGCACTATTCTCTTGAATATATGTCTATCTTATGTCCTACATTAATTGATCCTCTCATTGAACACAATCTTGCTTGTCTGTTAACGCAGACTATTCCAAACAATTATTAATAGTATCGGTCTTTAAGACGCAGTCTGATTGAATTATCCATAGTCAGAGGTAAAATCAATAAAACACACATTTAAGGCACACTCTTGAAATTGTCATTCATCGAAAAATGATAAGTCCTCAAGCTGGAATGATTTTTATTAATAATTTTCGAAAAGAAGTGCTTCATATGGTTCTGGCATTACAGTATTCAGCTTTCAAATCCTGTTAATTATATCAGAAAGTGCTTCCGATGAATCATTGAATACAGAGATAACCCTGCGCTATAAATTTATACATTCCAACCACTATCTACCACAATTTTAAATATTTGTGTATTTCTATCCCCCCCCCATGAATTTTTACATTTCAAAATATTAATGATAACAATAACTACTAATTTCACTTAGTACTATCCAACTGCTTTAAGTTTACCCATTACTAATTTCATGTTAATTTTAAACTATTACTATTCCAGAATACGTCTTCAAACGGGAACATTTATGTAACAGTATATAATTCCATGAGCTATTTAAAATAGGTGAGACATTTAATCAAAAAATATCGTGCTTGAAAATTAATGTATGTTGCTCTATAATTTCAACTTAAATTAAAGAATCAAAACAGAATGAAAAAATAATTTAATATAGAAAATAACAAGGCGATTCATTAAAATAAATAACATAAACTTAACTGCAAACCGAAAAATTTGCAAAATATGTGTTAGCCAAAAAATATTTCGATGTAACTGATTCCTTTAAAAATAGCTTTACTCGAAAATAAATTATAATTATATGATACATTCAATTAGTTTATAAATACTTCCAACCAATTTTTAAAGATGTAATTCAATTTTATCATTGCATATATATTGGAATTCATGTACTGTGGCACAGTGATTAACATCATTCCTTGTTAATTTAATTTACACTCATTTTCAGAATTTACTGGTTGTACCAAGCTGAGTTGTTCTGATGTAACTGTTATATTGAAAATTGATTTTCAATTTTTAATAGGAAATTCCTTTCTCGCATTTCAGCACTCAATTTATATTTGGTCTCTTTAAGCATTTGGGTATGAAAGCAAATTACATTTAATGGAGGATTTGTAATGGTAAAATTTCATATATCCTATCATCAATAAAAATAATTGCAGGAAAGCCAAACATAAGGCACATTACCAAAAGAACATATCAATATTGTGCTGTTATAAATCAAATCAAATCAAATGAATGGTTAATTTTTTTAATAATACGACAGCATATATGCTATTTGCAACATTTACAAGAAAAGCTAATTATTGAACATTAATATCTTACAAACTCATTCAAATATTAATGGATTGATTGTTTTAGCAAAAAATATTATTTAATACATAGTTACTTTATAGAGCCATAAAAAAATCTACAACTCAAAGCAAACTGAAACTAAGTCAAGATTTTATTTCGACATAAACTTTCTCCTAAATGACAAACAATATTCAAGATCTCGATCAGTTTTCCGCGAGTTAGTTAAGTAAGATTTAATTTAAAACAATGATCTTCAACTTTTATAAATGTGGACGCATTAGAGAATACGGTGTTATTCCAACCATTGGGTAAAATCTAGTGGATTCTATTCTTATAACTTCTAAAAATTGATATATATATATATATATATATATATATATATATATATATATATATATATACTACTATAGCATACCACTTCAAATGATTATGTTAATTCAAATGATTACCGAGGGTAATAATAACCAGTAATTATAATAATAATATATATTTTAATTAGTATATATATTTTATACAGGCTTAAATGTATTTATAAATATAAGTTCTTAAAATAAAAAGCCAGTAAATTTTAATTAAAATTATTAAATTAAGTAAATTTATTTCAGAATTATTCTACAATACGTAATATTTTATAATTTAAAAATGTTTACATTATAAGCAATATTTTCAGTTAAAAATAAAAAGTTACAAATTATTAAGCACCAATAAATTTTCTTGATATATATATTTGTATTACAGAATTTTTCAAAGAAAAAATTATGGTGTAAGTATTTAATAATACTTATAAAAAATTTATAATTTTCGAACCAGTAAAATTTTATTCATAATCGTTTTCTATATTAAGTAATTATAAAATATCTAATCACAATAAATAAGGAGCTATTAAACAGAATATGATATAAAAGAAAAAAATTAAATAGACATAAGTTTCAAAATTTAAAGGGGTAAATTAGATGTTAACGACATTTCATTATATAAATTGGGAAAAAAACCATGAAATAACGTAAAAAATAACGTTTTTAGAATAAAAATAACAACTTAGTACAGAAACAAATAAAACTTTAAATAGATAATTCCTTAAAAAAAGAAATCGTATGAAATAATTAAAATATAAATGATCAAAAATTTTAATTTAAAATCTTTGATATTCTAATTTAGAATTAAGAAAACGCAAATGTTGATAAATGAGCAAAAACCATTTAATAAAATCATAATATGAACAACTGTCAAATAAAAACTTTTGAAGGCTCAAAAGGTTCATTGTTAAATCATTTCAAAATTTTTGCAAGCAAAAGTTCCTTTCCCTTCAAAAGGATAGGATTTATTTATTTTTAAAGATACGTGTTTTCTCGTTGCGTCTCAATTTTAAGGTCAGATTCCTCAAAAAAGGATTTTATGTGTGTGTGAGTATTATATATATATATATGTATATATATATATATATATATATATGGTGAAAAACTTTTCCAAGAAAAATGCTTCTCTTCTCGATTATAAACATTATTGAATAAAAAGTGTCATACATAATTCCTATTCAATAAAATCAAAATTTTTAAAACTATTTATCGATAAATTTAATGAGAACAAACGCGATCGTTAATATTAATCACTCTTCAAATTTGCTTTATTTAGCGTAATATGACTTAAAAATATCTGCTGTACATAATTTTCAAATACATTATTTCATAATTGTGAACTCCGTTTGATGCACAGTTAATTCAAATTATTCTATTAAAAACACATTTCGAATAATTACTAAACATTTCCTAACACCGTTTGAAAATTGACTCGTCATTTATTTTACAATGCTCTGTCATTAAACCAATTTACAGCAATATAAATGCAATATAATGCAAAAGGTTTTATATAATGTGACTATGACGTTAAGTGGTTTTACTACAGTTGGCTGATTACGTCAGGAAAAAAAAGTACTTAAGAATTTAACATTTTAACAATTACTACTCCAAGTATTGTTCTAAAATTGCGCCGTCGTTAATTTTATGGCACTAAATTACTAATTCTAGAACAATCCAAGCAATCATCTAAATTTGATACAGAGATTTTCTCTTTATAAATGAAGTTGTGAGAATATATTTATTGCTAAGTTCTGAAGTTAAAAAAAATGCTCGTAACATTGACCTAATGATGGATCAAACTTTAAAAAAGAAGATATTATTTCTGATTTACTGACTCAGTTTCGAAAATTGTTCCGTTGTTATTATTACCAAGTTAAGAAACAACTGCTTCTAATCCTCTTATTACAATGATCTTATTGTTGATCGAATGTGAAGTAAAATACAAACAGTCCATTCTCAATAATGCGGGAGATCTTAATTTCCGATTTTTATCTGCATTATTTGCAATTTGTGTTTACAAGAGTGCTATATTTATGATATGAAATTCGATAATAAATATCAAGAATATGTAAAATTAAAACACAGAATGCTTAGAAAAAGATTAAGAAAAATATCCAAAAAAAAAATAGTAGTTGGATAAAATATATATATATATATTAAAAAGAAAATTATCATGTAAGAGCATTTAAAAATTCCCTTTTCTTAATATCAGTTTACAATAGTATTACAAAGAAACCTGAAGTTTGATTGTTTTGTACCAACAGAATTGCTTTAAAAAAACCTCATCTTAATTTTTTGTGGAAAATGTAATCTAGCTTAAGATGTGCGTAATTTATGTCTTAAGAATATCCAACGTGTGATACGTATTAAGTGTCACAGCACTATTGAATTTTCATACATTTCTTATGTTGAAAGAAAATTTAAGATCCTACAATAAAAAATATTTATATTAAACTGGAGTTTATCATGTATTGATTTTCCACTTAAATTTTATGATAACTTTATTAAAATTTGGTAAAAACGTAGGTATGTTAACCGTGATAACAATGGAAGATTATATCAGAAATGTAATGTTATAATTTCATACAAATATTTTATTTCGTTATAAGTGATGGAAGGTCAAAAATTCTTTCAAATTGCGAAAGGTATATACTTCGTTTTAATTAAATTTTTATCTAAACAATATATATATATATATATATATATATATATATATATATATATATATATATATATATATATATATATATATATATATATATATATATATATATGTATATATATATATATATATATATATATATATATATATATATATATATAATTTATATATATACATAATATATATATAATTTATATATATAAAATATATATATAAAACTATGATTAATTAAGTGTTCTTGTGAATAAAAATTTAAACAAAAAAGATTCTTAAATTCGATGCAACTTAAGCTATACTGCAATCCGAAATATTTAAAAGCATAAATTTATTCAATTTTATGATTTAAACAAAAAATTCCTTCTTTCATATAAGTAGCCAAGCAATATACATCCGGTCATTTCTGTTCTTAACATCATAATTAAATTATTATATATATTTTCTAGTAAGGACCCATCTATTTCAGAAAACAAGAGAGAATAGTTAATTCTTAAGCGCACATTAAAAAAAAACTTATCCAATTTAATAGCACTAAAAAAAATACATAAATTTGATCAGGAATAAACCTTATATAGTAAAAATAATAAACACCACAGTATTTCAGGATAAATGTTTTTTAAATTTTAATATACGCTATAAGTATTGGCATAAAATGGAAGTAAGACATAACCATACATGTGACTCGTCTAATTTCTCCATCCTAATTTATACAATATAAATTTATTTTCAGAATAATGTTTTATTGAAACAAAAACAACTAAAAATATGCCACTAATACACGTGAAATTTTAAGTTCCGGTATATACATGCAGTCTTCCTTTTCTGTAGAATCAAATAAAAACAATAATCAAAGTATAGCATCTCGCTGAGAATTTTATGCTTTATACATTTATGCTGCATTTAACTTACACAATGTGAAAATGCCTAAGAATGTTTTGGAACAATAGAACTACCCGTCATATTCCAACTATTTCCTCTGACATTCGAATCGAGATAAATGGGAAGAGAAAGCTTAACCATTGTGAAAAATCAGTGGCGTCTAAAATCCTTGTTCAGCAACTTAACTTGGATAGGTTTCGCAGGTAAAAAAAAAATATCTAATGGCTTAATCTAGAGATTATATGAACTCTTAAGAAAAAAAATTAATTCGATCCACAGATATATACTTAGCAAAATTTAAATTCTTTTTTATATGTATTTTAACAGTAAGTTACTAATAAAAAAATGTCTTTAATAAGGGAACTCATAGTAGAACAGAAACACAATTTTAAAAATTAGGCATAGCATCATTTTTAATAAATATTAATTATCATATCATATATAATTAGTGATTTAAGTGTGTGTTTTAAAATAACATATATTTAAAGTGGAATGAAAGAAATTATTTATATTTTATTCAAAGTATATGCCTACAGAGTAGGCATACTTTGAATAAAAATAATTCAAATCAAAGAAGCTTTAATATTAGACGAATTTTAAATTGGGAAATACATTTTTATAATAAAAAATGAAATACATAAGGCCTTTCTTTCTGCTTCTGACGGTCAATTTAATTAGGATTTACAAATAAAAGTAGATTTTATATTTGACCTAAACATCCATCATCGCACCCATGCACAGTTGGACCGAAGACAAAGCGCAAACCATTCAACTGTCAGATCAGCAATAGATACAAAATCTTAACATTTTACGTAATAACCTAATATTGGTACTTGTTTTTCTCTTCACAATTTAATTGCATGTAACAATAAAATGATACAATACTAAAATAATTTGCTCTGTTATGATAAAAACTTAGCCAGGTTATTGTTATAAAAAAATCATTAAAAATTTGGGAAATTTATTTTAAACAGACAGTTAAATTTATTAATATTGAATCAAGTTACTAACTAAACACATATCTTAAGATACAGAAATGTAATTGCATACAAATTAAAAGTAAAAAAAAAAAATGTAATTTTAGAAAAGCTTTTAAATTTATAATTTTATTTACGAATAAGACTATATTAGAAAACAACACGATATCGTTGTTTTAGATCTTAAAAAAATTTCATTACTTATGCCTTATTCAATAAAAAATTTTACTAATACTAGTAAATCAATCCAAAGAAATCTTTAAGTCATTAAAATGTGAAAACAACATGCATTTCTAAGCCAAAAAAATTTATTAAATATTTTTTTTTCTTGTTTACCACTCTTTTAGTGAAAACACTAAACATAAAATTCTTTGGGAAATCAATCTCTTGAAAATATTTATGGATTTAGGAAATGTTAGTTACGATTAATATTTTTATACCGTTACCAGTTTGGCAGTATACCAGAATTCAAAGACCAGTACATTATCAAAGCTTAAACTAGTTGAAGGTGTGGATATTACCTGTCTTCTAATCTTTACGTATAATAAAATCGATAAAAAAAAGTAGTTACTTTCTAGTGAATCCAATTAACCGTCTTTCTCGAACTTTAAATTAAAAAATATATAAACAAACTTAAGTCAAGCTATGTTATCTGAATTTTAAAATGTGTGTGATAATTTTTGATAGATATAATAACTGCCAAAAAGGAAATAGTGAAAGTGCATTCATTTCAATACAATTACTTTTATTATGAAATTTGACATAAAAAATCAACACACAATTTTTGTTAATATAATTCCCAGCTTAGATAAATTTTTATTACCATAGATTACCGCATTACATTTTTAAGTATTCATTTTCTTTTAAAAAGCGCTTTATATTAAATATGTAAAATAAACATGTGTTCTTCAGTTGAAATTTAAATGCAAGAATTTAATTTTGAAAGTATTAAAGTTAATAACTTTGAAAGTTTCTAAAATAGTCATTTCATCACACTTCATTTTGAATTATTTGGGAATTTTCTGACGCAAATATCTTCTCTTTCTCTGAATTTTCCTACATTGTTAACATTTTAAAATACGAATTTTTTTTTATTATTATCTAAACAGTTAACAAATTTATTTATTTATTACATTACATATATTCAGACTTGTATGCTTGATTCTTGAGATCCGCTTGAAAGTTTTCGTCGATAATAGGACAAATAGCACTATGACAGATGTACAACCACAGAAGAATAACGAAGAAAACACCCAGGGCCACGGTGGGAATCAAACCCACACTCCTGCGCTCTCAAGCGATTAGCGGTGATGCTTTAGACCACTCAGCCACGGAGCGCCCTTAACAAATTTAACTGATTAGATTAAAAAAATTAAAAACCATCTGAATATACGATAATATTTCGTGCATTTCTTATAATAATGAAAACAAGAAGTTTCAGGGAAATCAAAAAAAGACAGAAAATTTTTTTTTTCTATAATTTACTTCATTTTTTTTCAAAGAATTTTGAAACAATTTCTTGATAGTTCAGTTTTTAAAACACATTCAAGCATTTTAAAAAATACTAACAATAACTTATATTTAATTAAATTAAAATCTAATCCGAATTTAATTTATAATGATTATAAAATTGGGAAGCTATTGAAAAAAATGGGGTGAATTATTTAGCCTTTCCAATATTTTTATATATTGGAAAGGCTAAAGAATCCATGTTAAAAATAATAATAAAACAAATAACACGGTAAAAAATAATAACATTTAAAAAATTAGATGTTATTACTAATTTTTATATAGTAATAACATCAAAACACACTATTCGCTAACTATAAAAATTCAATTAAATAAAATAACTTAATTTATAAGCAAAGAATCAAAAAAATTAATTAAATACAGTTAAATGTAAATATTTTCTTAATTTCCATTTACTAAATTACAACACTCGAAAAAATAGAAAATTCCGTGATGTTTATGTGTAAATTCAGGTAAATAACAAAATCTGGATAAATCACCTTGTTTTAAAAACTGAAAAATTTTTTTACTTACAGAAATCAGCATTTCAGAAAAATCGATTGAAACAATTCAGTAATTGAAAAAAAGATAAAAAAACACAATTCGATTGAATATATTTAATGTATATTGATAAAAGGAAAAAAAAAATAAATTGTCCAGAAATTTGGAAAATAATAGATGTTAACATTGATGAAAATTTCATAAATATAAATATATTTCAAATAAACAATTTATCTATGAAATTAATTAAAATCTCTTAACTTTAAATGTTTAATATGATTTTAAAAAAAATGCTTAATTTAAGAAAATATACAAAACTATCTCAAAATATATTGTAATGGAAATTGAAAGGGAACTGTTAGTATATTTCAAAAACATATTTTTCAAATATTATACAAAGAGAACTCTACATGTATAATAAAGAAAAGACTTTTTTTTCAAAATAAAAGAAATTTATGACTAAAATCACATTTCGGAAAATAAAACTAATTATTGTCTACTTTATGCAATTTTTCTCGTTTTATTATAAATACAGAAGAGAAAACAAAATAATAACAAAAGTTAAGAAGAAAAGTGGCAAAAATTTCAATTAAAAAACAAAAACAATAGAAACCTATTTTACAACGTATGAATACTGCTTCAGTAACTTTACTGTTAAAAATATGACAGTAAAATGTAGCGTATAACAAAAAAAAATTTGGATCTATTTTTATTCTTTATTATGAAATGCTTTACAATTAATACATACAACACATTTTCCCTTTTCATTTTAGTCACTGTCTTTGCCAATATGCTCTTTTTTATTTTAACATTTTTCTGCTTGTTCGTATTATATGACAAAATTTAAGCAAGTATAAACTACAACCAACATATCAATTTAAATAGTATGTTCAATAACAGACTTACCATAAATGAAAAACAAGCAATTGCAAATACATCCAAAAATTGTAACTAATAATATTACTTTCTAAGTTTTTCAACAAAACTTATCAACAATGATGCCTTAGTTTTTAAAGATATTCCTCCTACATTTAATACCATTCTGTAAATGAAATTAAGTTATCTTATTGTGAATTTTGCTATGTCATTGTCCTTTACTATTATACCCTTACTATATCGGATGGAAACACATGAATTTCACATTGTGAATGCATTAAAATCTGCAAAATATTCTCGCCACTTAACTACTTCGAATACAAACTAGTTTAGAATTGTACTAAATCGTTTCCAAATTCAGGATTGGACACGAATCTCAGTCGATATCATTTGGACAAATTACACTTGATTAAAAATACACCATCAATCAACAACTCGAAAAGGATGGGTGGGGTGTTGATTAATAGCATGAACGTTTCTTCACCGATCGTGTCTCAAATATGTCTGTTACAACTGCATTCCAGATCGTCACAAATGTTCCATGGGCAGTTCTAATACCACGTAAATTTTTTAAAATACAAATTCATTTCAGATAAATGATACTCAGATTGCTCTCTCTGTGAATCAGATACTCAGATAATATCTAAGAAAGAAGATAGGATTTTATATGAGTATTTTATGCCTTGCATATCTGTGAATCAGATACTCAGATATGCAAGGCATAAAATACTCATATAAAATCCTGTTATTTTATTTTTTGGGGGAGTTTTTATTTTTCGTTATTGATTATGTTATTTTTGTTTATTTACACGTAAAATTTTATATTACAATGAAGATTAAAATTTGGTTTTTAAACTTTTGTACCTGAGATTAAAATACGTAATAACGGCTAATAAAAATCCCTACTGAAAATGAACATCAAAACTACGAATTATAAAATTACCATCAAAATGCTGACTATTTGCTTTTGACTTGGCATAAATTTTACAAGGATATCGACCAGAAAAAAAAATGATTCTAAACCCAGTTAAGTCACTTACAATGGTATACACGTTATTAAATTATATCATTCTTAATAATTCAGTACTTGAAACAACAGGAATTAATCAAACTTTTCAAGAGATTAATGCCTTTTTACTCTCCGAATATTTCTATTACTTCTAATTTCTTGATTGACAAATAATAAGCAATCAATCAGCTTTATTGCTAATTTCATAATAGCAGTATTAAATGATAAGTTATTAAAGGACAAAAAGAGTGAATCCATTTTCACTTGTTGCAGTATGACTGACAATAAAATGCTTTCAAACCTAGACTGACAACTTGTCAATCGAGATTTTAAGGTATTTCATTAGCAATCGCTTGATCTCATCCCATAAATATGAAACCCCTGATAAAACTAACAAATAAAAAACAAATTATTTAAATTTATTTTATTGTTTTTGTAGATAATAATAATAAAATGCAATATAGGGATAATTATATATGGATAACAATCTAAAGTTTTGTTGAAATATTTTATAAGCAATAACAATTCTCGTACAAGTATTTAATTTATGTATGATGTAATATTTAATTTATGCATAATGCAAAAATGCACACTTAAAATATTAAAAAAAAAACTATACAAGACTTTAATAAAAAATATATAACTAAAATTTTTTATAAGAATGTATTTTTTAGAATCTCAGCGTCAAAATGTATTGATAGTCATTCTGACGTAATAATGTACTGACGAAATAAAAATACAAACAAAATAATTGCTAGAATGTTCTTGAGATCATATCTCATAGAATGCTGAACTTTATGATTCCTGAAAACCATGACCTTGAACTATGATCTCTAAAAACCGACGAACTCCATGTGGATTTCTATAAGTGCAAATCAAACATATATTCCTTATAATAACTATAAATAAAGTTTTAAATATAAAAAAAATCACAATAATCGAATACTTTTATTTTATAATTTATTTTTCACACAATCAATATTGCATCAACTTATTTTTTTAACTTAGTTAAATTTAACAGGGAAAAAATGCCTTATTGATTAAGATTCAAAGTTTACTGATTGTTAAGTCTTTCTTGAAGGTTACTTTTATTGACATGATGTCCTAACAGTGAAACTGTAATAACATCTCTGAATAAGAAACATTATTTGAATAAAACTACAACAGTTAATCTCTTATGTACATACAATATATACGGCAGATTTTTTTTAAAAAAAAAAGGTGTTCGCGATAAGAAAACAACACATGGGTTTATTTCAGAAAGTGCAATTTCCAAGATAGCCTGCGGGGGATAATTCTTGAAGATCTGATGCCGAATGAGACTTGATCAAGAGAAGTTACGGCGCAATAATATTCAGTAGAGTTCGCTTTCACTCGAAGACAAGTGACGGAATTCATAAGTTGCCTTAAAAAAATTAAAAAAAAAAAAGCCACAAGAACTCAACAAGAATCTTCACTGGAAAAGAAAAATAATCCTTCAGTCAAATCCGGTTTCCACATAAGATAATCGCCACAGTATACGCCAGAGGGCACTTCATAAGGGATAGGAGTGTGGTGATCTGTATCACTACTTTAATATTCCGCTAATAGTTCGGCATACGGGGAGTGGACCCGGTCAAGCAGGCCTTTATTTAGGGAGGGGACAATGGAATGTTGCGAGAGAGAGACTATGGGGGTTGCAAAAAAGCTAGGTGCGTCTCATTGCCGCTCATTTAATGCATTAATCATGACAATGTGTCTGCGCGGCTATATCTAGATCTGCTTTTTGTCTGGAACCACTTAACCTTCGCGCACACATCATCTGCTGTGCCATCCTCCCCTTCTTTTAATTTATTTTCTGATCGATGTAAATATTTAATATTGTTTTGAAAAGTTATGTATATACAAGAGACCACGCCCCCCTTCCAGGAAAATTCCACGGTAAGGGCCCACTGGCAAATGCATTGTCCATTATTGGTAAAAGCGGATCATTAAAGAAGCGTCTTCCTTTAACATATCACTTGGTTGCTAAAGCTGATATTGTTGAGGAAATCAAGCACACGGCCGCAAATCTTCTAAAAACTATTTCGGAAAATAACTACTCTCATCACCATTGAGTAAAATGGTTACTGGAAAGCAAGGATGCATAGTGTTAACCAGTTTCGCTTCCCTCACCATACGCTTCTCAAAGGAACTGCAGGCGGTGAAAAATTGAAGTTTGCGTAAATTGAATGTCATTGTCAAGGCTGTATACGTTGCAAAATACTAACATTTTCACGACTGCAGAATTGTTTTTTGTAATTTTAAAAAATAAAACAGCATTTAAAAAGTTCGTTTAAAGCAGGTTTCGCTAAGTGGTACTAAAAGAAAAAAACCATGCTCTATTCAAAATCATTAATAGATCAACGAGTGAATTACAATAAATGCCTCTCTCTCTCTCTATTTGTTAATCTTTTTATAGCTGATTATTAAGCTTTTTTATTGAACAAATTATTTAACTTTTACTAAACGGGCTATTAAACCTGTCTTTCTCTCCCTGTATATATATAAATATATATATATATATATATATATATTTATATATATTAAATTATTAGAACATTTTTCAACCATGTAAAATAACAAATTAGAAAAGAGGACGTTTTGATTTATGAAATTTTAGAATGACTCTCTAAAAAATACAAAAATCAAGCTCTCTCTCTCTCTCTCTCTCTCTATATATATATATATATATATATATATATATATATATATATATATATATATATATATATATATATATATATATATATATATATATATATATATATATATATATATATATATATATATATATATATATATATATATATATATATATATATATATATAAACGTAATAATAACTTAAATAAATATAGTATCACATGCGAAACATATCTCCAAACAGGGAATTTTTTGTGTCTCTTATATAACAGCAATAGAATAAAGTATCGAAGGAGTAATAGTATTGTTTGCTCACTCCTTTTACAAGAGTCGTTTTATTCCAATTTCGTTATGAGTAACAATATTAATAAAATAAATAACAATTAGTGAAGGCTAAGTAGTTAGTTAGTATAAGACTCCATAATAAGCTCGCATTTTACTAGGATATGTATTGCTGTCAAATGTTGAAAATGAAAAATATAACTTATATAAGTATATCATTTTCAATTTTATTTATCACTGAAAAAATTTACAAAAATAAAAATAATAAATTTACAAAAGTTAAAAAAAAATTATTTTTTATAACTTCCGATAAAGCATTTATTCTATCACATTTAATTTTAAAATCATAAATAGTCTCAATTTAATAATTCTCAGATATACCTAGCTTAAATCTTTGAATTACATAGTGAAGGAATTTACAAATTTTCATCTTGGAATAATACATAAATTTAAATGCATAGAATGTATATATGCATATATAATAAATGCTATACAAGCATATATAATAATATACATAAAGATAACAAATATTCTAAAACAAGTGACTTCGTTATTAACATGGTTATTAAAGTTAATTACTTAACGTAACCTATTAGCCTTATAATAATTAGTGGTCAACAAAAGGTAGCAAAGTTTAAGTAATATATCACAGTATTCATAAGATATGACAAACGACTGATGAATTTTCTACAAAAGAACCAATAGTCTTCATAAGTGTATCAAAATACGTACATATAAAAAATTGTATGTTAAAATTTAATCAAAATTAAACTTTTTTAATTTTAAATTAATATCATATTAATTCATCATTTGATTAGCTATATTCAACACATAATAAATCCCATCATTTATATTACTGGAATCATTTTATATGAAAGAAAGTATTCTTTTGAAATTGAATTTACTTAGAAATGTAAACACAAAATAAAAACTCATATTTAATATACATTCTATATCATGATGACTATTATGCAATAATAACAGATTACAAAAATCGATACAAAAATTAGAACTTTAAAAAAAATGAAATAAACAAGGTTTTTTTTAGACCAGTATTAATTAAGTAAATTTGTTATGAAAGCTATATTATTTTATCAGGAAGAGAAGGCAATCAAAAATATCACGTATGTGTCGTGATTTTAATCAATCAATGATCAAGTGAATATTGATACATGTAAAACCTTAATTAAAGTTGCGATAAATAGAACAAAATATTAAACATAAAAATCTTAAAATGGATACATTATCTTAATTTATTACTTTCTACAACAAACTGAGCAAAAATCTTAAAATTTGATGAAAGCAGATGTATAATTCCGTACAGTTGGTATTAGAATCATTTCTGAAATTATATATATATATATATATATATATATATATATATATATATATATATATATATATATATATATATATATATATATAATTCAATACAATTTTACTTTTTTTTTTTTTTTTGTCATTTAGAGAGTGCAAGGTAAGGGTTTTATTAAAAGTAGCAATGAAAAGTGATTTCTATCTACATTTTCGCAATGTCTCAGACACTTCGATAAGCTGTTAAAGTATAATTACTGCAGCAATTTTAAGAAAAGTGATTTTCGTACTCCTGTTTTAAAGATGACGAAGGTGTAAATTTGATTATCAGTTTTATAAATAGTATTAAAAAAGATTATCATACTTTATAAATCTTTCAAAATTGATCAGCAGAATTTTATGTAAATATAAAAAACAAGCAAAATTTTCTTAACATAAATAATTCTTAATAAATTTTAAAAATTGGTAAATAAAAATCACAACATTTAATTGTGTTTTCATAATTATGCCCTGCATAAATACACATTAATTATTTCATGTATAACAAATTATCAAATTAATGGATATTGAAAATTTTCTCGGTAAAAATATTTTAATGGTGAAAGTTATTAAAATTTTTGAGGAAAGAATTATTTTGATTTATCACTGTAACAAAAAAGGCTTGGAATCCGAACTACTGTAAATTACTAACAAATAAAAATATCTACAACTTTCGTATTTTCTTGGATTAATGTAGAACCCTGCTTAAATAAACACACACACACATATACATACAATATACATACATACATATACATATATATATATATATATATATATATATATATATATATATATATATATATATATATATATATATATATATATATATATATATATATATATATGCATGCATCCACTTCAGGTTAAGGGATAAAATATTTATACATTTGAATAAAAAAATTAGTAAAGAACTAAGCTTTTTTTTAAAATTAATATTTAAGAAAATCAAAGATGAAAAAAGAACGAATGGAATTTTTAAGATTTTAGAGTTCTTAATCTAAAACTGAAAAAAACAATTGTAAATAAAATTTTATTTAAAAACGATGATTAATATTTAAAATAGATAAGTTTAAAATATTTACATGTATGTATATTATAATAATAGGAAAAACTACTTTTTTCTTAGTTCCAATTTTAAAAATAAATAGAACATAACATATTTCCGGAATAACAGTAAAAATGCTAGCTAACAGTCATACTAAAAATTCAACTCACATTGTAATATAAATATTTTTATGTACATGAGAATACTGATATTACTTATAAATTACGAGACTCAATCGTGAAAGTTTCTCATTACGCCTAATGATACTTCAAAATTTTATTTAAAATAGAGAATTGTTTTACGTACTGATAAATTTAATTAACGAAAATTAAAACTGCTTTATTTCATTATATTTCATAAAACTTTAATAAACATTTCACGAATTCAAGATAAAAATTCGTTAAGCATTTGAAATGAAGAATATAAAATTCTCTTCTTTTTAAAATGAGTTTTTTTTAAAGCTTTCTATTTAATCATGATAATAATAATAAAAGTTTTTATTCATTTTTCACTGTGCGACACTTTAATAGCAGTTTAATAATAAATTATTTAAATGTGAAAATCTCAGAAATTTTTTTATATGTGAAAATGTGAAGGCAATAAGTTCATGAAGCCTAATTCAAATGGGATGCAGATTACAATATAAGATTAATAGCAAGCTCTTAGTAGAAAAATTTAAATTTCAGGTGAAAAATAAATAAAAAAAACTAATCAAAAGAACTCAAATAAGATTTCGATTCATCTTCTAAATTACAGAGAAGAATATTTCAATCAATTTAAATTAAAGGGGAAAGATGACATTTTTTTAAGTAATAAAAATTCCTATAGAGATAAGTTTTTCAAAAATAAACAAACAAACAAAAAAAAAAAGAAAACACGCGTAATCAAAAGTAATAATACAGTAGCAGACAGTTGAACCTTACAAGATATATTCCAGGTAATTCACGCGAGAAAAAAAAAGCATCAGAAAAAGAGAGAAAGTCAACAATCATTTTAATGTAAATCAAAGGCATTTATTGACTTGTTCAAGAATTTCCATACAGTGGGAATTTTGTTATTTTAAACAATTTAGACAAAGTAATGAATATTTTTATTTTCCACTTTTTTTAGTCAAAAACTGAAAGAAGAAACAATTTTCTCAGAAAAATTACAGCTCTATCTGCGAAGCACAGACCAAACAACTATTGTTTTTCCCGACAAAAAAAAATTTCTTCTCGCAGCTTCAATTCAAAATCATTGATGCATATCCATGCCTGGACTTTTAGTAAAATATAGTTAGATTAAACTCAAGAAATTTAGCTGATATAGCAGCGTTCATAACTGTGAAAATGTCTGAATGATAGGTAAATGTTGTTTTTCAGTTATGTTTTTATTTATGTAATCATATTTTTATTTATGTACCATTGTTCGAAAGTTGAACTGCATTATAACATCTCAATTTTTTGCATAACTTGGAAAAAGTATTTTATTATTTTATTATAATGGCCACTTTTATGAAGAATTAAGTTTTTACACAATTACAGAAAAAAAATCTAAATTTCCAGATTAAATTCTACGTCCAAGATTTAAGGTTTAAATAAACTATTCATTACAATGCTTATATAACATTTAAATATTTAAACAAAAGATGGAGTGCCAAAGTTTTTATATTTATTGCAACCTTATGCAAGTATTTATAATAAAATTTTCCAGTTTTGCAAATGATTCCTCTATAATTTAACTTTGCGCACAAACGATTATAAAATTGTTCACACTAATACTTACGAGCTAATTTTTCTTGTGCAAAATAAATCTCTCTTCTATGAAATAAACTTTTGATCTCAGATTAAAAAACTTAAGAGTTAGAAAGAAAAAAAAGAAATATACATAAGATGGCTTTGGAAAAGTTCAAAGATATATTGTCTCATTTTAATATTTTGTTTATAAATAAGAGTCAAAAGTTAAATTAACTTAAATGTAATTCTGGAAAATGAAAACGTAGCGACCAATCAATCCATTATAGCATAACGTATAAACAGCAGAAAAGAACTTGACTATTTCTAAAAAGTTAACGCACACATATAGATTAAAATATTGCTACGTTGATATGAAAATTCTTATATTGATGCAAAACAATCAGAAACTTTTTAAATGAAAACTTTAGAAAGTTTTTCCCACAAGTAATCCCTAAATAGCTTCATAAACATGACAACGCAAAGGAGAAGGAACAACTTGGACACCTGTTGATTCATGAAAATGTTACTTCATGAGAGTTATATAAGGTTAAAATATTTGTCGCCTGATAAACAGATTAACTATAGCATCGGCTTAAAATAAATAACTGAAATAAAATGCAATAATATGTATCACAGCAGTGATTATCAATCTATTTTTTGTTACGGAATACTTTAAATTATTTCAAAATTTTGCGGCACACAAAGAAAAAAAATAAATCTAGAAGATGTTTTTTTTATAAAAGATGTTTAATAATAAGTGTAAAATAGTTTATGATAATAATTTTAGTTGTAAAACAAAATAATATAACATGTACTACAAAAAAACAGTACATGATTATTTTACTCGTAGTAAAAAAAAAGCATAGTAATTTTTACTAAATGCATTTTTAAAATTTGTCAACACACTAAAATACTGCAGCACAATGATTGAGAATCACTGTATTAGAGCCTTTAAAAGTATTCGCGCATATTTAAAATATATTTTAAACAATAGAAAAATTACAACTAAATATGTGATAATTTTACTATTCATTTTACTTACGAAGGAAGGCATAAAATAACGAAGTATATTTACAAATAAAAATACGAGTAAACTAAATTCTCATAAATCACTTCATTTAAACGGAATTTGTTCATGAATAGTTTCAGTTTTCTAATGGAAAAGCAAAGCGAAAGACATTTTTTATAAGGAGGATCAAAAAAGGGAAAGTTGACACAGCTTTAAAAATTTGCAGCTGGATTTTCTATTATCACTTAATATTGACCTTGCCATACAAAAAAGTTGGGAGACTATAAAAGAGAGAGGGGTGGAGAGATTTTGCAACAAGGTTGACATTAAGCTGCGAAGGATAAACTTTCCAAAATTGATGTCTTCTCAACGACTCTTGAATTTGATATGAAAAGCGCTATTCGGCGAGTTTTTGAATTTACTAAACATGATTATGTTTACTTAAAATTGAAGACATGTTTGCCACAAAAATTTCTAATATTTTAACACATAAATTTTGAGTTCAAAAATGAACTTCTTTTCAGATTTTTAATTCGACTTTGTAAATTAAGATGGCATTTATCAAATGTGAGATTCTCACTACAAAATTTTGTTATAGTTCTAAAAATCCAAACATTTCTGGAAAATCTTAGCTTAATTATTTTAATTGATGTATATAAACTGAATTCAGTAAAACAGTCCTAAAGTAAAAGTTAATACGCTCAACACTTAAAGTGAAGAAAATGATAACTCTTAAAAAAACTTGGCCTCTTTGTGCTTCAAGAGTTCACTTTTATTTGTGTGACTTTTTCTCTAGGTTTTTTGCTGAATATTGTTCATGGTCAAATAAGTTCAATCACATGAAAGATTCAATTCAATCCAGTAACGATCTCATGCCTACATTAACTAAGTATCCTTCTTTTTTTCAATTGTAAAATAAAAAACAGTATTATTCATATCTAATATGACGTCTAATATACGTCACGTTATAACTAATACTATCAGGAGAGAATTTATATTAATTACCACAGGCGATTTCTCAATTAACTGACAAAATTTTTCGATTTTTGATTTAATGATTGCCAAAGTCTTATCTGCAAGAAAAAAAATAAATGAAACCATGTCATGCTTCATTATTAAACGCACCATTTCTTTTTATTCAACTAAGTAACTTAAAGAATCATAAGGGGATTGATAAATATAAGCCGTTTTAATGAATCCTGTGAAACAGTTAAACTTGAGACAGCAATTTTATGCACTCTGTACTGGGCAAGAACTCTCACCATTTGTTAAATCTATAAGCATGTACTAGAATATAATCATTTCATATAACCGTTAGAAAGAACGACGAAATTGTCTCCAATGTTAGATAAATAAAAAGAAAAGACAGTTAAGCCAGAGAAAGTGGGAGGGACGGATCTTTCTTTTTTTTCATTCTTTCTTGTCACTGGAGCGAGACGTTCTAAGAACATTAGATGATACTTTTCTGGTGAAACTTAATGCACTCATTTTCATTCAGAGATAAAACTATAGGGGGAAAGTAAATAAAATAAAACAAAAATCTCGTTTGTTCATACAAATGGACATTTCCTTTGCTGATGTAACTCAGTGACTGTAACGAAAAACTAGAAACAAAGTAAATAATCCACCTTTTTTATATTATAAAGTATCATTTCCATGAAAAAATGAAATGATAATCATGGCCTGAAGATTATAACATAAAAAATTACAGATAATGATACAACTTAAGCATAATTTTAAATATAAAAGGTGTTTTGCTAGTCTTAAAATAATTTTAAACTCAAGAAACTATAAAGATATATTTATTTTTTCAGAAACTCTCTTAGAATTTCAATGTTGTAATAGTTACAAAAAATAGGATTCATGTATATTTTCTATTGTTTTGATTGAAAAGTCAATCTTATTCGTAAACAAGACTCTACGCCGATTAATGAATAAGTCTAATTAATGCTTTTAACTGAATGTACAAGCACACTGTTGCTTTTACTATTAATTATTATAGAATAATTTAGCTTAGTAAAATTTCATGATTTCAAGTTAACTTTTCATCAATTTTTTTTTCAATTTATATTTGTTAATTTGCTATATCACTTAATATTGTTTTTTATTAATTGTTTTTTGTAATATTGTTTTTTATTAATTTATAAATGAGTGATTAATTTTAGTTAATAACTGAAATTAAATTTACGAACACTGACCAGAAGAATTTTTTAATGAAATTCAATTATAAATAATTTTTACAAATAATAATATTTGAATTTCATTAAAAATTTTAATTATAATATATTATCAATTAAATTTTTAATATATAGATTATTTTTCTATGTGTTAAATATATGACATATTCACAAAAACAGCCAACATTAAAATGAAATATTAACTCATATTTTTGACTACAAATAGCTATAATCAAAAATATATGAGCTCCTTTTTATTACGTCTAATTGAGATTATAATTATTAACCAAAGATTCTGTAAAAATTAATAATCACTGAAGCACAGTTTTTAACATCGAATATTTATAACATTTCAATAATTAACAAATTAAATCCATATTATCACAAGCACCATTCGTAAAGAACATCTTTGAAGAACTACAAGAAGGGAAGGGAGAGCAACTAAATACTTTAGAAATAAAGGTCAAAAGGTTCAGAGTAGAAATTTTTTAAACTTTAAAAATAAATTTTTCACTTTTTTTTTTAAACAATAATTAATAATAACAATAAACGCATTCAGCTTCTTAGAAAAGTTCTTTTCTCTGAAATTCCGCGCTTCAATCTATTTAATTGCCGTTTCCCACGCAGCGTAGTTAGTTTTGTTCAAAATCATAATTTTCACACGAACCGATTTTATCAGAAAATTGTGTTCAGTGCCTACCGAAATCAGGAAGCCGTTAAAGCCGCAAAAATGACAGATATTACTCTGTGGCAGACATCTTCTAATGGTGTTTCGTTACGGAAACTAATGAGGGAAGTCGGCCGAGGAATAGGTAGACGTCTTGGCCGGAATCACGATTTTCAGCTTATCGCTTTTTTATTTCACTTCGCACTTATCTATCTGATTTCCTACTTCATCGTGGAGGGGTTTCAGTCATCGGATGAGATGTGCGAAGCAACAAGCACACTTACTGAATTACATTGATCCCCTTGTGAAGACATAGGAGAAAAAAATTAGATATTTGTAAGGTGTGAAGATCGTGGCTTTACATTTCGGATCATATTAAATTATATAATCAGCCGGCCGGAAATGGTCAACTAATTCAGTAAAATACCACAATTTTAATGGCATTGAGAATTTTATAAGAATATTTTTTTTGCATGTTAATAATGTTTTCTCTATAAAATCAAGACAAAGAAAGAGAATTTAAGGCTTTTAATAATATTTATTAATCAATCACTGAAACTAAAAAAAAAAATTTAATTTTAAAACAAGATTGTTAACAAATATTTGAATTAATAATTTAGAATTATATTTAAAGAAATCTTTAAAAATTTAAATCGCCCTTGTGAATTTAAATTAAACTTAAAGTGGATGTTTTGTCATGTCTTTTTCATTTTGCTTTTTCTGCTGTTATATTGTCCATGTGTGAATGGCTTGAATCATTAGAAAACGGCTTCCTAATCCAATATTTTGTTAGTTATATAAGAAAACATTTTATTAACAAAATGAACTTCAACAATATTCTCAGACATTCGATGTTATAACTATTTTCAATTTATTCTAATGATTTCAATTCTAGCTTAAAAGATTTCTAACATAAGTAATTGTATTAGCATTCAACAAATATTTCATTAAAAATATATACCTTTTATCTAACGATATATAAGATGCTTCAAATTGAAATTATAATCAGTTGAATCGAATTATTCATCAATAAAAATCTAAATTAGATATATTTCTTAATAACGCATCACAATTATTGAAGTTAAATTGTTTCAATATAAATTTTACAATACTTTTACATAAAATGCAAGAGTTATCAACAAAAAAAAATTGGACAAGACTCTAAAGAAAAATACTTAGTCATATCATTAGTAACATAAATGACGTTACTTTTAATGTAGCAACCATAAGGCGCCAAATATTTCAATTATTCCTAATTCGCTCTTCTCATTTCAAAAAACTTTGCTAATGAGGCGTAGCCAAATACTTTCTCGAGATGGTTGGGTTTTAATCATCTCTGTTATCTTTCTTTTATAATCATTATCACAAACAAAAAATTTCAAAACTATCGAAAAATTCACAAATTGTAAGTTTTTTAAAAATTTAAACTCCGCCTTAAAGAAAATTTGGCCATCTTACGGGTTTAATTTTTTTTTTTTTATTTTGCCATTGGACATTTTCTTTTAGGAATGTGATTCAAATTTTAAAAAAAGAAAGAAAAAGAAAGGCTGTATATAATAAACTCATAGGTATTTAATAAACTTATAGTGACACATAATAATTATCCCTTTATTATTTAATCTTACCACTTTATTAAAAAATTTCATTCACAATATAAAATTCAGTTGGAAATATTTCATCAACAATTTCATGCTTTTGTGAAAACTAATAATTATTATTCTAGATTTAATTTAGTTCACACCTTTTTTTTTTTTTTCCTTTCTTCTTTTTCAAAACATATACAATCAAATGTTTTACATTCATAGCATAATTTAATTTTATTATTAAACGTTTTTTGATATAATCAGTAGATTTCAATTTACTTTATATTTTTTCCTCAATATTCAACATAAATTCCATTAATATATATATATATATATATATATATATATATATATATATATATATATATATATATATATTCTATTCAATCAAAACATTTATGAAATTCATAGAAGATTCAAATTATTTCTTTATTAAATGTTATTTACACAACAAGAAAAATAGCAATCGAATTTCTCTTAAGTTTTTAGGCTCTTAGAAAAAAATAAAGGAACAGGATGATATATAGAGATTTACAATTATTAATCACTTTAATTTTAAAAGATTCATTAGCCACTTAAAAAATTTAAATAAGGCATTCATTTTCTATAACAAAAAACAAAATAAAACTCATATCGCTCAATTTAATAAATAGGAATTAGATTTCTTAAGTCATTTAATTATCTAAGTATGTTAAAATGCGTTTTAGTATTTAACTAATACACTAGAAAAACGCATTCCTTTAATAAAACAATTCAGAATCCGCTTATAACATATTAATCAAACTATAGACACATGACTCATCGTCTGCGCATGCGTTATCGCTGCACGTGGTTCAAAACAGAGTTAAAGATCAACCGCATATGAATATTTATTGTTAGAAAAATATCTAGTCAGCGGTTTCTACTCTATTAAAGTAATTTCCGATAAAAGTTTAAATAACAAGACTTCTACATGCGGTAAAATTGTACGGAATCAAAGCAATTATTTCCCAAATCATATAATTCCTGCCTTCAGAAAGCAAGAAAATTAAATTTTTAAAATATTCGATGTTTAGTAAATATTCAGGAACAAAAAAAAAACATTTATCAAGCAATATAATAGAAAATAATTTAATTACTAAAAATAAATGCAATATTAAAATAATTAATAAAAAATATTTATTAATTATCTCAGAATGAATAGTACATTTTTTAATAGATTTAATAAATGTCAAAAAAAAAAGGTAAACATAAAATTACAGAATTTGCGGCTACCTCAGGCAATATAAGGAGGTATAGAAGTCATAAAAAGTTATCTTCAATAGATTACCTTGACTTAATGGTATATTTTACTGATAAGAAATTACGACAAAAGTCATCACAAAACTAAATATTTTTTTAATTAATTATTTTGTGACAGTTTTTACTTTAACAGGCATTTATAAAATTCTCCAATATTTCTCTGATCAATTAAATTTTAGTAAATTAAAGTCACTTTTCATATGAATTCATCAAGCTCGGTCATTTACATTATTTAACAAACCGATAAACATCAAATGTATACGAGAATTGGAGAATTTTAAAATTGTGTTTTTATATTAGAGATACACAATGCTTCGTAAAATTTTTTTATTTCTCTAAAATAAAATCCGACATCAAACTGTTTGATATTTGTTTTGTATTGTAAATGTAAAGAAAAATTTGACAAACAACGATTGTTTTGAACACTATAATTAACAAAAAGATATCACTGATAATCAAGATTGCGATATGTGAACTGAATAGCAAAGAAAATAATACAATCCAAAAATATATATGCAATTGTGTAAATTAATCAATAATATTAAAGGACGCATTTCTGTAGTGCTTTAACAGAGAGAATTAACCTGTTCATTTTTTTATCATACTTACGAGAAAACGCATAAAAGAAATGACATGACAGATGTAACTGGTTACGCACACATTTTCTTTTTTTACAATCTTTGACATGTGCTGATGCTTAGCGTTCATGGAAAACTGCAGTTTGTATTTAACAGTTTTTATGAGAAAATTTTCCTCGCCCGTCAATCACTTGCTAAAGATGACCAGATATGAGCTCCAATTAATTACAACGTCCACCCGTGGCAACAACCCGGCTAAACGCCAGTTTGACCCGAGGCAATACGTGTTCTCTAAATTATGGTTCGAACTAAATATGGATTTATGAATGTGAGCACTGATCCACTTAATGGTATTATTAGAGGATATTATTCACCTTCACAGGAAATTATAAAGTATGGGTGCAGCGGTTTGTCCTATAGTTTTCTACAAACCATAAAATTATTGGAGAAAAAATAAATAAAACTCTTTAAAACGCTATGTTTAAACTATTCATTTGAAATAAAACGTCAAGTCATGAAAAAATTTCAAGATACAAGCAATGGAAGCCTGGTGTTTTATTTTTTTCCAAAATTTGAATCTTAACTGAAATTTAGCTAAATGATGCAGTTCGAAGAACTAACTGTACAAACATCCACTAATTAAACAACTTCCCTTTAAATCAGTATTTTAACTATAACACTTGATCTGAAATTCATTGTGTGATTGTGATATTTTCATATGTATATAACTTCCACTGGTTCTACAAAAATTTAATTCACTACTACGACTGATATAGTACCACGTATTGTTATGAACTATAAAACTAAGTATTGAGATCGACTTAAGCTTTCAGGCGTAGAAACAGTCATCATTCGTTTAAAATTACAGTGTGCATTTATACTGTCTTAGAATAATTTAACTGATTCCACACATAGGGTAAAATATTTACCATTCACCACAAAACGATCGAATAATATAGGCGTTAAAGATAATGTAGACTAAACACCAAAACTTTATCTTCAATAAACACACAAAGCTTTTATTACAGTAAACCTTAAATTAGCCGTTTAATTTTATAGTAGCCAGTTACTATGTGTTAATAGTCATCTTATAGCATGTATGAGAGTGTATACGGAATGACATAACTCAACTATAATGCAAATAAGCTTACCTAGATTTATTATTCATTGTTGGCTATAACTTTTGAAATTATAAAAATTAAATCGCAATATCGATAGCAATATCTTTGTAAAATGAAATGAATTAATAATATTAATTATATATAAAAAACTATTTTGAAACTATATATATATATTTATATAATTATATTCAAATTTGCAACCTTTATATACAAAAATAATACTTTAAAGACTACATTTATACTTCTGTTGTATTATCCCATTAAATATAAATTTGTCCACCGAATATTAGTACTCAAAATTAAAAAAATTAGAGCCATTTTGAAATTCTACTTCAATTAAAAACTTTTTAATATTGAAAGAAAATACTGTGGGTACAATTTATTCTTATATAAACGATTCAAAACTCGAGATATTTGGTAAATTTTAAAGATTTTGAGTCATATAAAAGAAAAATCAGTACACATATTCCACCATAAATGCAATATAATTTCAAATTGTTTAATTTTTGTTTAAAGTATCAGTTTTGCTTTTATTGTTTGGAATTAAGGAATAAGAAGTCTTGAAAGTATAAGAAAAAAGTCATTAATCTTTGAAAATTCTTAGAAAAAAATAATATATATATATATAAACTTGAAGGTCACACACAGTGAGACAACAAGTGGTAAGTCATTTTAAATGATTTGGTTTTAAAGAAGTATCAGAGAAAATTTATTAAAGTGTAGCAAATGAATCAAAACTTCAAGTTATTCTGATTTTAAAGTAGTTTTCCTCCTTTTTACCTAATTTTTATAATATTTATTCATTTTATTCAATGTTAAATAGAGTATCATTCCTTATGTATATAATAAAATAAAGATACGACAAAAATTTTTGTTGTCTTGAATGCCTTATCTCATTATTATATTTGTTTTCTCCGAGAGTTTATCTGCTAAAACTCCCAAAATTAATACGATACTATTATCCAATATTATTTTATGCTCATATTCCTAATCACTTTTATAATATAAAAATCGGTTTTCTCAAATTAATAATATACTAACTTCATATAAAAAAAAGAAAGCCTTATCGTCAAATGGTAAAAGAAAATGGCATAAGAATTGAAAATTTTATACTTATTTCTATTAAGCAAGAATATGAAAGTCAAAACTGTGATAACTAAACTTATAAATATCGTGAAAACGAGATAAATCGATTCCGAACTCTTATACATTTCCTTTCTCAATAAAAATGATTATTTTATGGAATAAAATTAACATATTGTCAACTGAAAAAGATGATTTAAATTTGTTTGTGATGACATTAAAGAAGATGATAATAAAACACATATATTGAAGATGTTCATCGTTTGATTACATTTATATAAAAATAAGTAATGATTTATATAATAAGAGAAAATAGTTAATAATGATCATTGATATGATTTTCATAAGCAAACATAAAAATTATAAGCCAATACAATAAATTTCCTAGTTTTTCTCAATGTAACTTGCAATTTCGCTTGGTGTCTTAGTATACTTTTTGATAACTTAGGTTTTTTTCTTGCCAGATTTGTTAACAATTTACAGGATGAAAATTTTTTGTTCTAACCTTAATTCTAAATCTGGGGGTGAAACATTTATCTTCGACTGATATTTGTCTTTAATTTATTCACTAAATTCCATGGAAATACAATTTTCATCATTTCTTAGATAAAAGATAAAAAAAAAAAAGGAGTCGTGAAATGAACACTTATAAGATAACTCGACAGAAATAAATGCTCAATTCAGTTCAAAATTAAATTTATTTATCTCCACCTGAAGAAAATTTTCAAAGATAATCAGTTTTAATGAATATAGAGAATGGTACAACGGAAATTATTTAGGAAATAATTGTCTTCGTTTTTTACAAGTGGCGCGTGCCTACTTAAAATTGTCAACATTTCTTATCACTGCAATCAAAAAAATCTCAACCGCCAATAAAAAAAAATCGTCTAGAATACCAGGTTTCTCTCCCCCCCTTGCTTCTAAAATATTCGAGGCCCATCATCGCGGGAGACAAGAATCATGGGGGGAGGCGCATAAAAAAAACATATCATAAAAAAAAGGTTCCCAACCCAAAAATAAATAAAAAGAACGAAATGCCACTAAGGAAACCCGGTCACCAAAAGCTGTAAAACCAGTACCCTGGAAAATGTAAGAATGCCGAAAGTTGGCGGGAAATCGCCCGGAGTATGGAACAAAAATTTTTAAAGAAAATAAAGCAACTAACTTTTTCTTTCCTCTGTGGAAATTTCAATGTTTTTCGGCAAGAGGAATTCAAGCTTAACAAATATTGATAAATTTATATAAATTTAAGTGCACGCGAGCGAATCTTTGATTCAAAGTCAATAAAGTAAAAAAGTTTTTAATTAATTTTTTTCCAATTTATTTTAGATTAATGTATATTTTTTGAGATATAAGATTCTTTTTAAGAATAACATTACTCATATTTTTGAATTATCCGTAGAATTTAAAAAAATAAAATTATAAAAGATCAATTTTGAATGTTGTATACTAGCGCAAAAATTACCAAATTACTTACATTGAGACAAAAACACTTCAGCCTATTTCGATAGCCGAAATATATATATATATATATATATATATATATATATATATATATATATATATATATATATATTTTAACGAATTTTATATATTTTCAATTTAAAAAATACTTTTGTACGTGAAAACAAATAAAAATATTAAAAGTTTCGAAACAATCAAATTTATGAATTTCATGTAAACATTGCAATAAATTTAAAATAGAATTTCTTTTTAATATTAAAAGGAGGGGAAATGAATATTTAATATTCATTTATCATTATGTCGCGATAATTCATAATCAAAGATTAATACTTTCCCTTAAAATGGTAATTTTTAATAGCTTTCCTTTAAGTCTTTCCTCGTGTCCTACTTTAAGTGATTAAAAGC
The DNA here is from genome assembly GCA_037975125.1 of Latrodectus hesperus. NCBI lineage: Eukaryota > Metazoa > Arthropoda > Arachnida > Araneae > Theridiidae > Latrodectus > Latrodectus hesperus. Next base: position 30,854,847 of record CM075850.1, read on the forward strand.
TATAATATTTCAGTTACATTCCCACGTGAGCTTTTTGAAATATTGCTACAGAAGATTAAAAGTCGTTATAATTAGTTTCGAGATCCGCCTTTTTAATATTTGATACTTTTCAACGAGATAAAAATAATATTGAAGTTAATTCTAATATATGGTTGAGAATTAATTCTAGAAGTTTTAGCATCTTAAGTATAAAAAAACATTTTTCAATTTTGAATGAATGCTATATTACAATTCTCTTCATTAAAATCCATATAAGTTAAAAAAGATTTGTTAATGTCATAATTTTTCATGTAACTGCATCAATTTCTCTTTATATATTTGAGAGTACAACATAAGATCCAGATGCAAAGCTAAAAGTAAAACCGATTTTAAAAAAAACACAATTATGCCAGATTGTCATGAAATGCTGCCACACTGGATAACACTTTACCACATGAATACAATCCGGTCAATAATATTTAATTTGTACAAAAAATTCAGTTTAGGAGTGAAAAATAATTACTTTAGATACTTCATTCAGAAGTTATTTTATTATCATCTCTCGCTATCTTTCAAACTCACACGTATACAATACATATAAGATAGTTTTTTTTAATAAGGCATCCACTATTAATTTTTCTTTTATCTATAATTGATATTTACAAGAGTGAAAACTAAACAACATATAGACTCGCATCTGGATCACAAATAGCATCGATATCTAATATACATGCACAATCTTGAAAACACCAGTCACAATGGTTTTTTTGTTACTAATCCTTCACGATCTAGCAACAGCTAAATCTGATCCATGTATTCTAGCAAATTAAAATAATTGGTAAATTGTCCAATTAAAATAATTGGTATATTGCCAACAAAATTTAACAAATGTGATGAGTCCAGACATTTTTATTATTAATTTTCATTTGTAAGCAATTGATGGAATTGAAGAAAAATCCATGCATTTAATTTTAGGGTTATCAGCAAAGTGTATGCTCAAATGTAATTTTAATTTCGAAATAGCAGCTTGGGTGGCCCACTGCATGTACAGAGATTAAAGCAAGCTGGGCTAGAAGACAGGGTGACAAGCATTCTTCCCACTTCTAAAAAAAAATTGACAGTGTCCTCTAAACTTTCCAAAGGTATCCATGCAACTGGCTCAACTTCCCCATCTGGAATTCTTTACAAGAACTGTTAAAGTCGGCAGTGGAAGTAAAGAAAATAAACATCCCTCCCGAAAAAATTCGCCCGAAAGTTGAGAAGTGTAGAGGGAGTATAAAGATCAGATTACAAAAGATTTTAGTGGGGAAGTTTACTCACCTCCGCATTCACTCGGGGGTGTATGAGGTCATTCCAAACTGTCCTCGATTTTGAAAGCTAGACATGAAAAAAAGACAGTTGTTGACAATGATTCCCTCCCCCCTTTGGTTTGGGTTTTTCTTTGGAAAAAAATCAATTTAAAGATTCCCCCCCTTTCTCAAGTTGGTGAGTTACATATCGCGTATTTAATGTTTGCAATGCTTTCAAACTATTATTTTAAAGAGCAAATCAAGAGAAAATGATATACAGATGTTTATTTTAGTTATAAGTTATCGGTGTCAGGAGCTGACGCCAATAACTTATAATAGTAAACACATGAAGCAAATTGAAATGTACAACTCGAAAATCAGTCACTGCTAAAAAAATGTGTCGAATTAATTACAATGTTTTGTATTCACACAAAAGAATTTTTTTTTTATTTTAGAGCACATTTTTATATAATTAAACAAAATATTTAGATGGTGAGTGACATGTATGTATAATCGCAATGCAACAGTTATTCAAAGTAAAAATATAAATTAATTTTAATAGATTTTTCTTTGACAATAGCAAGACAAAAATGGTTTTCATTTATTCCTCTAAAAAATTTCAATTATATTTTTATCAAATTTTTAATTGTTTCCAACACCCACTACTTACTTTATTTACTGTATTCATTATATATACATATATATATATATATATATATATATATATATATATATATATATATATATATATATATATATATATATATATATACATATACACACACACACACATACACACACATTGTCACTTAAATTTAGTTTACTTTTAATAAACGAATAAGCTAAGGTTCAAAATCAATTATTTTCAAAAAATGTTTCAATCTAAAAGTAGGGATAATTCTCGAATAAATTATAATTTTTCAATTACATCAAAAAATGTAAAAATTTTTATTCCGAAATAGCATAAATCAAAATGAAAAGTCAGTTACAACAGACAATTAATAGAAAAGGATATGAAAATTATAATAAAAAAGCAAAAGACATTAAGGTTTCTCTTTTCTTCAATGTCTCTATAGAGTCACCATTAAACTGTACAAAATACATTAGAATATTTTTTTTTTCCTGCAGCACCCCTCTCCCTCCCAAACGGCCGTTGTGAAAGACTTTTTAATAATACAGTGATACAGCCTTACAGTGTTAATAATACATTGTTATAGTGATAATACATTGTTATAGTGATCTTACAGTGTCTGCGAGAACTTCATCACAGTGAGTCACATTCCCGAACTGAAAAGAACTATATCCAAGAAAAGTGTCTAAAGAGGCCCATATGCATAAAGAATGCCTAAGCGTAGCATCCGTCTCCTATTTTTCAAAAAAGAATGGTATCGAACGTAATGTTTTCCATTCTGAAGAATACGATACCATAACTAGAAAAATCGGTTTTGATACTCAATTAATCCTGAAATTCTATCGGTATGGAATATTTAAATCAGTCAATAAGAAGTTCCCATTTATTAGTTAATTTCAATCAAAATTTTGGGGCAAACATTAGAAACAGTGGATGAGTTGTTGAATCTAAAGATTTGAATGCATGGTCATTTATTTAATTAAAAAAAGATAACTATATTGAATGCTAAGAACAAATCTGGTTAGTAACATTATCAATGGCCTTTGTGTTATTATTATTATTATTATTGAATTTAAGGAACTTATGAAATTCCGTTATGAAATTCCTAAAAAACGTTATGAAATTCCTAAAAAATATAACTTAAATAAGAAATTGTTTTCGTATATTATATTACAAAATGGAATTTCAAACAGATATTTAATGATTTTTCTCGTGATATAAAAGAATGCAATGATTTTTCCTAATCTCCTTCTCCTAACATAGTTCTAATTTTATCAGATTCGTACCTAGCTTTCATTCTTATGTTTTTATAAGCTTATATACAGATTTTATTTGCATCTTAAATTAATGAATCCAAAAGTTTGTTTTCTAACAAATGTTTATTATAGTCAGCAAATGAAATTTTCTAACAATCAAAAAAAAATTCCTTGGAAGTTTTTAAGTAAATAAAATATTGTTTTTTTCCTCCCATTTAACTATCCTAAACAAAATTGATGAAATAATTTATTATTTTATATTTGATCATTCAAAACCAAAATGTTTCTTTTTATTCTATTTTTTTTAAATAATGTAAGGATTTTTCTTTTTACGTATATAGTTGAATTGGCAACTGAATAGTTAACACTATGATTTTCGATTCAACAGTACTTGTGTTCGATCGTACTTTGGACATGAATGGTTGTAGTGGTTCAAAATCTAGTTTAACAATAGACTTCTGTTTAATTAGACTTCCTGTGTGCAAAATATTACTGTAGACGATAAACAAATAAATCAGTATATTACATACAGGCTCTTATATTGTTGAATGAATGTGATTAAAATAAGATACTTTTGTTTAGCTTTCAGTAACCATCGAACTAAATTAATCCAAGAATATTTTTACTTTTTTATCTTTATTTATAGAGAGAGTAATCAATTTATTCTTGTAAAATAATAAAAAAATCTGACAAAGTTATTCGCATCATTTTATAATGTGGATTCTTTACCACAGATAAAAATGCACATAAAAATAATGAATTTTAAAGAGTACTATATATACAGTAGTTGCGTAAATACAATTGTAAAAAACATTAAATTCTATTAAAATTATAAATATTATTAGCACTTTTTGCTCTTAAAAACCTGTTTTTAATTTACCATTCCGAATTACAGGTATAACTTTTACTAAAACTACAATTATTTAACAGTCAAAAGGATTCTGATAAAAAAGAATGAAGTTTTTTCCTCTAGGAAAAGACACTCTCTACTAATTATTGTTTGAAAGACACATCTGTAAGCTAACTACAGTTATTCCATGCATATAATTTATATAACACTTTCAGTAAAACTATATTGTAAAAAAGTATAAAACCCTTTTAGATTAAATTTATAAAAAAGCTATCTGAAGAGAAATTAAGAAATCCTATTTAAAAATAATTTATCCAGGATCTACTTTTTTTTCCTTTGATATATTTTTCTCTGAATGAATTATTACCAATTACTTCTTTAACAAATTAAACAAAGATTTATAAACATAAATTACAGAATATACCCATCACTACAAATGTAATGTAAATAAAATTCAAAGAATAAGATCGGATTTGGTTTCCTAGTTTTCATTACATGAAATTGTTAACATTTACCTGTACAAATTTATTTACAAGAATAAGGAAAACGTTTCGAAACAAAATAAGAAATTTATAGTTGCCAAAATATTCTCATTTGGTTTAGTCAAATTTTTAGCTCGAAGAGGAAAAAAAGATAAAAACCCTTGTTAAATGACTTCTGAACAGAGTATCGCTTCTAAGAATGCAATTTCGATAAAAATGTATAAATAATGATATTTAGATAAATACACAGATTAAAGTATTATTCTTACGAATAGATTCCATATTAAGACGTAACATATTTTATAATAATGTAAATACGTTTTATGGCAATTATTTTTGTACGTATAAATTACAGTTTCATTTTTTCCCCCAAACAATTTATCTTACATTATTTTCGAGAACTTGATAACGATAAAAAGCTACGATTGTTAAAATCGCCTGATGGAAGTATTTATGACAAGAATTTGGCAACACGCTCATTTTCGAATCTATATTATTTTTCTTTTCCTCATCAAGAAATTTTCAAGAAAAAGCGATGAAATACGTTTTCAGAAGCCAGAAAAATAACCAAGACATTTATGAATGAAAATGAAAGCCAATGTTTTATTCAAAGAATTTTTATCATATCAATTCAATAAAAAAAATAGAAATCTGATAAAAAAAATTGCAGATTACATTTATGTTAGCGAAGCAGATAAAATAATCAGGGGACAAAAATTTGCGAAACACTATATTTGCATTTCTCCTCCTATTCGCAGTGTAAGCCAAGTACTTCGCAAAATGGCCAGGTGCCGTTTCATAAAAACCAGTTTTAGTGCTTTTATAATGAAGCTTGACCTCCGATAAACACGTTGGTCTGATGGAGACCTTTTCCTTTGATATTGGTTGACAATTTCTCTGCTTCAATTAATTACAGGGATTTCGTTTAGGTCCCACTGAAACCACATGGACAATACTTCGTCAAGTACTTCATATCACAAAGTAACTAATTGTATTTTAACATGCAATCATGTGTAAAAGTAAATGCTAATATGAGCCATATCCTAAGAGATCAAGATGATCTACTTTTAATATATATATATATATATATATATATATATATATATATATATATATATATATATATATATATATTAAACACAAAATTATAACAAATTAGAGACGATAGAAAAAAATAGATATTATCACTCTTAGTTTATGCTATAAAAGTTATATTTTTTACATCACTATTTGTAATTAATATTTTACTTGATGATAGAATCAGTTAACTTTGGTTTATTGCACTGAATTCACTTTTTGTACAGTAAGGCTAAATGAGCTAACACCTATAGTTTAAAATGGTCTTCGAACCATTACAAACATCCATACCCAGCATGGAATCGAATCTATGAACTATTGAAGTGAAGGCTAGACCTTTAATCATTCAACTACACATTCAGTATTAGAACCGTTTTACTATTAAGAATGCATTTTTATATTACGGTTTTTATTTCCTAAATGATTTTAAAATGTACGCTAGAAAAATATTTATTTAAAAAAAATGGAAGGAATGAATGTTTAGAAGTAAAATATTATACACGCAAAAAAATAAACACTTGGTAATATCCAATTTAATAGTGGGAAATATATTGGACCAAATAAAAATATTATAAAATTTAAGCTTATAATTCTGAAAAGAAATTTCTTGCGTAGTTACGAAATCTACATAGAGGAAGATTTAGATAGGCTAGATAATAAAGATGGCTCGACTTCATTGCAGATCAACAGTCATTATATGTAAAAGTGAGCCACACACACACACAATTGAATCTTTTATATAAAGAAGATTTAATCTCATTCCATGATTGTGAAATGTTTAAAAAAAATTACTACTGAGCGGCAAACAAATCAAACCATTCTTGATGAGGGAATCGAATCCACGAATTGTTGATGTGAAAGCCAGAACGCTAACCGATCAATTACATTTTGGTTCAGGATGATACAGCGAATGAAAATATTCTAGTACTTATCACCTAACGTATATATATCTACACAGATAGATAAATAGATGTAAAGAATATCGATTTTGCCCATTATTCACTTCGGACGATTCGATAATTATTATATCCAATAATTTACGACAAAAATTTGCGAAAATTTTGTAAAACTCAAATTTACTTAAAAAATTGAATATTTATATGAATGTAAATTTTTCGGAGAATACTGTAAAATCATATTGATGAAATATCTACATACATTTATAGAAAGAATTTTATCAGTTAAGCTTATTTCGCCTTATTTGTAAAAACAAGCATCAGATAACAAGATAAGCAAAATAGCACTTAAAGCAAAATAACAAAAATTAAAATGTAGTAATGCTAACTAAACTAATATCCCATATTATAAATAAATTCTAGCTAACCAAAGTAATTAAAATGTCCTTTTTCTAACTTTACTTTCAGCAAACTCACGAACCAGTGATTTCAAGTCTAATTTGTCACCAATTTGGTCACCAATGGTTGCCAATCCATTGAGACGATTTTGCGTCTGCATCGTTCTGAGATAATTTTTTAATTTTTTGTTTTGAAAAGCTTCTTTCCCCTGAAGCCACAGTGACTGGCAATGTAAATAGGATTCTTAATGCTATCCTGAGGTTTGGTGCGAATTTAAGTGTAACGATAAACTTGAGAACTTCAGCAGGGGTTTCCTTTTTGTTAATAATGACGAAATAATGCTTATTTCATCGGCTAGTTTCAGGGCGCTAAGCTCGCTTGAATTTCCATCAGTTAAAATTACTTCCAAATCTGCAATAAGCCAGTAGCTCATTTCTGGGCATGTCTTGTATACCAAAAATATTATACAAAAAGCTGAAATAATTACTGTGAGTATTTAGCAAATTATATCTGGTTTCCAAGGCATTTATTGCTTGATCTGTTTTGCATTTATTGATTGCATTTATTGCTTGAGTGTGAAAAAAATCTATTTTATATTTTTGTTCGAGGTCTTGAACGGGTTCATCCAGGCCCTCATACAAAAACGTTCGTGTTTTGCTTCTGACACGATGACGTGGTGTGGTGGTTTCGAAATTAGCTTCCACGTCAATCTCTGAAGCAAGCTCGGTTGCTTGCTTTCAAAAGTTTCATCTGATCTCAGGTTTTCAAAGAATTTGCAGTTGTTAAGCATATCAATAGCTTGTGATATCAAAATTTACAGCTTTCAAAAGCTTGCTGATAAGGTTATTATGACTCAAAATTTTGTACCAGATCACAACAGAGCATATAAATTTGAACTGCTTCAAATTATTTAATAATCCGCTAGCCTCTAGTCTCTGACCATATTATCGATTTCTAAATCTTCATATATGCTGTACAAAGCATCGTGAATTGGACCAATTTGAAACCGCAAAGCTTTTAATGAGTTGACTCGACTTTCCCATCGCGTATCACTCAATGTAAGTATCAATATATTTCAGTTATATTGCCCAACGAAAAGAAGAGGAAGAAAAAAATGTATACAACTTTTGAACAATATTGAAGAAGTTGGATGCCTCACACACACAAACAAGCCTCATACTCGCTACTTCTAAGCACTTGCTGCGCTGTGCTTTGAAAACCGTTTGTATAAAACAGCTTTCCTTTTGACATTTTTATAAACTACTATTTCGTTAGTCCTCCAAAGAATGGTCACACCATAACAAACAAGTCACACTGTGGAGCGACGGATTTACAATTTATGTGGCCCTACGCTATATATTTTTATTTTAATGGTCTATATAATTTTAGGGGTCCCTACTCCCTACATTTTATTTTTATACTTTTAATATATAACTATCTAATTTTTTTAATACGAAGAACAAACTAAAACAAACAAAATGAAAAATACTCTGCCAATTTATGGGCATCTAAGCTCATACGATTAACAACAAATTCCCCCTTCATTGTAAGTACTTCCACTGGCCAAAAAAAAAATTGATACCACACAATGTAAACTCTAATTTTTGAAATCCCCCTTGTGTGCCACAGGCTTAATAAAATAAAATGCATTTTATTCAACTCCAGACTCAATTACCTTTTATTTGATACCACACAAGCCATGTTTTGATCTTAACTCTAATTTTTGAAATCAACCCCCACCCTTTTTTTTTGGCTTATGTCTGATGGTTTTAATGCGTTTTTAAAAATGAAAACATAAATTAAAACACTTACCTTCACAGAAGCCAAACGCATTGAACAATTTGTACAAGCACTTTTTTAAAGCTTTTTTGCACTAACAATTAAAACAAACTATTTTATTTCGCACCAGCCGAAGTCTAATGGCAAATAATGCATTGTGTTAAGTCTACTTCTTTTTTATATGCAGTTAAAAAGGGCTGTTGATCTTGTTTCGCTTGGTTTCAAAATCAAAACTATCAGTCAAATCTTGCAATGCGTTTTTGAGAAAATTCCCGTGAACCGATTTCAATCAAATTTGGTATACTTACTTTGCATTTTAAAAAAGCCTGCAACTTAATTTTTTTTATCAGTTTATTTCCATTTTCCATGATTTTGGCGCTCCTAGATCATTGCTCTCCGGGCGGCCGCCCCGATCGCTCTACCCTGGGGCCGGCCCTGACACAGAATATAAATAGTTAAAAATCAGAATGATAAAATAAAAATATATAATGTGAAATGTTTGCTTGAGCAATCCCCGATGAAGTATTTCTGTTTCTTCTCCCTCTTTGCCACTTTTTTGTTTCGAATTTTTTAAATGTTTTTGAAGCAACAACGAAAAAATCTCAAGTTAATCCATATAAGATATAAAGACCTTGGTTGCCTAGAGGTTAGGGCATCGGCTTTTCTGGACGGAAGACAAGAGTTCGATTCCCAATGCAGCCAAAGACCCACCGAGTACATGCGATATACGTGCTCGTTAAATCTGTGGAATCGAAAGTCCTGGGGTCGGTCATTGAGCAGTTACTATGAGTGCAATGGCCTGGAGAAAATTTCCTCCCCTTCAGATCAATATAAAAATTGAGGGAGTGGATCCTCTGGAAGCGCCATCTATCAGAGGATTTGAAGAGCAAAGTCGTACTTTCACCTTCGTGGTGCTCTGATTAAACGAAAGACATTCTCTATTGACTTAAATTCGCAAAGCCGAGGTATAGTGAGCTCGGCTTGTCCAAGTGTCATAAATAACAACTGATATATATATATTTAAATATAAAATGAATAAAACAGTTTTTTATTAAATAAATTATCCATATTTGTCTAAGGTGGATCATTCGGGAAAATGTAAACATTTTAGTTCTTTTGAATATATAAAGATAAATATAAATGATATCGATAGAATCTAAATTTTTTTAATTACTTTATTTAATCTGTTAAAAAAAACTATTTTTATTTCTTCATATAGAGAATTTTTTCCTAAAATACAGTGTATAAATACTTCCGTATAAAAAACTTTTTTTTTGTTATAAATATAAAACAAATGAAAATTAACATAGAAAAGCGAAATTCTGAAAAACATTTTCATAAAATTGCAGAAGATTTTAATATTAAAAGAATTACAATGAATAAAATATATTGAAGCAATTTATTGATTAGTTGTATTTGAAAGAGCTATTCATCCTTCAGAAAAATTTGTTTTTCATTGTAATAAATAAAAAAATTGTAAAAATAAATCAAATTTTTTCATAAAATATAACCTTTGTCATTGTGCTTTACATCACGTATTAAAAACACATGAAAAATATTAGCCTCATACTTAAAATTCAATGTTAAAGAAATTTTAGAAATCTATAAAAACTATTATACTATCGAGAGAATGTGATTACAACTTATGTTTTGTTCCATATTTTAAGAAATTGCTTTAATGAATTATATGAGTGAATGCATTTAAATATTTTTAATTTTTGTATTTCAAATCAATAAAACTAAAGATAGATCATTAAGCCATCAGACCAGTCTCAATTCGACTTTCAATCAAGCCCTAAAATGTACATATTTTAATTCAAAATTTTGAGGATATTTTTATTGCCATCCGATAATATTAATCATTTACATTTCAATGCGAATTTCCCAGTTTGCATGATATTCACGAAATACAAAATAAGTTAAATTACTTAAACAAATGTGGGAATTAAATTAATGATAGAGGCAACAGAATGTTCAATGAAACTTTTCTACATAACTTATGGATTTCATAACTTTTCACGGTCAAAATTTATAGGTTTCTGTAATTTCTCGAAAACTTTTCGCTTAAATATTACAACTATTCTATTATAAATAAACTATTTCAAGAAGAATATTTAAAACAGCTGTAGCATCTCTTTTATAATAAAACGTATATAATTAATAAGGGTGATTAACAAGAATGGTTACAGCAAGCTAATTTTTGTTAACGTGGATTTACATATGCTTTCCCTATAATGATTAAATAATAAGATATAGATAACAAACAATGAAAATATACCTCGTGGCTGCTTAAAATGTATATAATCACTTATGAGAAGGGAGACCAACACTAAATAAAACTTATCGAATATCGAAGATCAATTATCAATGAATCAAATAAATCGAAGATCAATTTTATTAACGTATTTTGTTTAAATACATTGATAATTGATCTTCGATTTCCTTTATATCAATTTATAAAATTTAAATAGTATTTTGGAGAATATTCGAAAGTTTCTATATTTGAATAATTTTTAATTAAATGTCATAAATATCCAAAATTAATAATATTTGAATATACTGTCTTTACTGTTGCTATATTCATTTGGGAAAAGATTGGAAAGTTTTAACAACCTTTTAATATACGAAAAAAAAGAGTTAAAAGTTTAAAATTTGACCCACCTTAAAGTGAAACAGATGTTTATTGTTTTAAAAACAAAAAGATGGATCTTATATAGTAATGTTAACAAAATGGAAAATCAATATAATCTATATAAATAAGAGTACAGCCAAAGTTATTTATATTAAATATACTTATACTTAGTTATTTATATTAAATATACACCAAGAGTTGAAAATGGGTATATTTGTATCCTACATAGAAATGTAATATTTTCCTATATTACACTTCCAAATAACAACAAATTATGTTCGGCCGGTATACCCCATTTCATCGAATCTCCATTCTCCTATGGAAACATTCGAAAAACTACAACAGGACAAGCAATTGACAGGTTAGTGTATGGGCGTTCATATAAAAGTCCCTTTCCAACTATACAAACAAGAAATAAAAAGTTAAGCATAAACATATATACTGTACATACCTAAACTTTCCTCCAAAACAGGAATTTTTTTTATTAGGAATATAGTAAAAAATCAAAACAAACTACGATCAAAAATTAAAGGCATTGTATTTTCAAAATTTGTTATTGTTTCACTTATTTGATTAATAATTGGGTAGTGAATATTTCTATAACTAGTTATCAATGATTTTACAATAAAAATTCGTTGTGTGTGCAAAATTCATAAATAAGAAAGCATAAGAATTATTCACATAAATTTCAAAGTAAATGTTCTAATTCGTAATTCAAATCGCTTTTTTATTTATCGGTAAAGCACATGGCATTTTTTTTTTGGCTAAATATTACTGAGTCTCATTGAGGATTAATTTTAAAATTAATTCATATTATTTTTATATAAAGTAATTTCAAATAGTACTGATTTACTATTCTATTACGCTCATTAATGTTTGGCATGATTAATATTTTTATTATCACAGTAAAACAAAAATTTTTAAGAGAAATTTTTCTATCTGAATAGTTCTTGATATAAATAACTTCGCGTCTATAAGGTATATTTGATTAATCTGTTAACGTGATATTTTTCCAACCAAGTTCAAGCAATAAATTACAATCAACTCTTGTATTAGTTTTTTTTTTAATTAAAATCAAATTTAGTTGTCGTAACAGAATGTACGGATAGATTCGTTAACAAATTATAATTCATTTTATTTGTTAACAATTTATTTGCTTACAAATATATTTACATGAGAAATTTAACTTTTGCTCATCAATTAAAAAATATCAATTAGAAAATTTAAAATTCAAGCAGTTTTCACCATTATTAATTTAAAGAACAAAAATTTCCAGTTTTTATTATTTTTTTTTATTTTTAACTAAGCTATTTATTGAGTATTTAATTCAGTTACATTACTGAAATAATAACTCAATAAGTAGCTTCAAGGGACTTTAATTTCCCGACATTAATAATTAAGTAAAACTTATTAAAATAATAAAATCAAATTAAATTCTGTGAATAAAAGACAGTTTCACACCTCAAACTGATTTAATTTAGAGTAAAAGATTAATATAGTATTCACATACTGTTTAGTGGGTGGCTAAATTTAGATCCTTTAATGAATTTGTTATGAAATAATAATACGAGGAAATCGAACATTTGAAACTTTTTCCATGTGTTTATTTAATGCCTCTATTAAAAGCAAAAACGTTTTGCTTAGACGTAAATTTAAAATAAATAATTTTATCTTATTATATACAAAACCACAAAGAATAGGTAGCGGGACAGTCAATAAATCATCATCATCATTAAGATACCAGGATGATAATTAACATGTAAATGTTGTATAAACTACCACCTTGGTTCTTCATGACCATTTAGCTCTTGATCTAAAGAAGCTCTTGAACTAAATGTTCAAATCGCAAGTCTTTAATTCATCAGTTCATGGATTTGATTCCCACTTAAGATATGAATATTTGAAGTGCGTTGATATTAGTTAAATCAAACATTCGCTGATCAAATTAGTCTTTATAAGCAAAAGTTAACTGCGAAGTATCAAATCAGACAGAAACAAACAAAAGACAAACCAAATAACGAGTAAAATGCCGAAAGGCTATTTTATGAAGATATTACTTTAAAATATTGTGTACTTATGTCATTTTTTGCTATGGAATTTAAGGAAAGGTTCTAAGTTTCAATAACAATAATAGATTAATGATTTTTTCGGTCAGTTTACGATTAATTAACAGTATTCTACTTGAAATAATAACTGGTTTTTGTTAATTTTAGTTACTTCAAAGAAAACTAATTATTCAGTCATGTACTCGCTGAAAGTGATTACTAAGCGTTTATCGTAATGGATTGATAATTTAAGATATCATTGTTATATGTATCAGGCACATTTTTACACATTTTAAATATTCATATGCACAGTGAGATTAATCTGTGACAATTAATATTAATTGGTTCAACTTTATATATAAATTCATCATTCAAATTACTAATATAAATGTTGGACATTTTTTGATAAAAAAAAAAGCTGTAAATTTGTTCATTGCCAGGTGAGATTTCAACAGTCTTTCAATTGATTTGTAACAAAAAGAATTTAAATAATCTTGCCTTTATTATAGTGAAAATGGATATATGCCTTTTAAATCAGACAAGATGATTAGCTAATATATTATTTTAGCTTTATTAAATTTCTCTGTATTTATTTATGTTGCTTATAAACCTAGCTCTTCTACAATAAATTTGTTTTTAAACTAACATTGCCATTGCTAAAACTTGCAAGGAAATCTAAGGTACAGTTATATTTCATTATTAAGCACTACAGAAAAATTTTTAGAAACTTAAAACGAAAAAAACACCTTTAATAATTTAAGATAAACAAGTATATAAAATTTACTTAATGTAATATTTTAAGCACGTTAACATCTTATTCATATCAAATTTATCGATTAAAAACTATTAAATTTGAGGTAAACAAAATAATTTATAAAAATTAACTTAATAAAAAATTACTATTTAGTTTACGAATAAATCTGTTTGGAAGAAATATGAACAGTGTACATATTTATAATATTTTAATGACTAACTTTTTAAGACAAATTTTGGCACAAATCTATAGAAAACAATTGATATCTTTTATCACTATGATATTTTAATCTCTAAAAACATATTATTTAATTATTTGTTTTTATGTGGACAATTTTTACATAAAATTGATAGTCTAGATTTTAATGATTTAAAACAAACGTTTTTTGCTTAATTTAATATTAATGCAGTATAGAAAATGTACACACTTCTCTCTTATTCTAACTTACTTAACCTATCTTTAAAAAATTTTCATAAGTATTTCCTTAGAGGTACACAAAGTTTAGTACATATTCAAAGTAGTAGTGATCGACGACCATCAATCAAGTGACGGAGTCGATGCTGTAGTTGGCAGCACATTGGAGGGACATTAAATAATGGCGGGTTGAAAACGACAACCTTATCAATAAATAAATTTTACAACGGGTCAAGATTAACTCCTAGTCATGATAGCTACCATTTTCCTTATCTGAAAATTGAAGCCACTTTTTCCACATAATAGCACTTCAAAAGTCATCATTTTAATGGATAGTGAATATTATACACAATCAAAAGCCATAAACTATGAAACAATGATTTAATGTTCAATAAAGATCTGTGAATTATTCAAATAAAAACTAGTCAGGCTTATTATTCTGTTAATTTTTTTATATATAAGAAGCCTAATCCACCTACATCAGCCCACTATAATTTTATGTAGATTCCAAACAAATACCTACGCCCGAAATATAATTAAATCCATAATTGTTTATTTGAAGGCCAGAGCAGAGGAATCATTCCACTGACATTAATCTATTTAATTAGAGAGTAATTAAAAATACTGACAGAATTCTTTGTAGCAATTAACCAAAACATAGTTTTAACTATTTCGGAAGTCAATGAGTTTTTCTTCATCAGTGATAATAAAATAATAATGTTTCAGTACGATATTTTTTATCCAAAAATAATCGATTCTAAAATATTTTGGGAAAATTATGTTGCTTTTGTAATAAAACACTGAAATCTAGGTTTACAATATTATAATTTTTCATTCCGTAGGCGTTATGTTATCTTAAGAATTATTTAAAAAAAATCATTGCGTACAATCATTAAAATTAAGAATTAACATAGAAAATCTTCCATTAAATTGCACTTAGATACAAAATAATGTCAAATTCACAGTGCAGCTTTAAATAATGAATTCGTATTTCTGGTATCAAGCACTCGATATAATAAAAGCCAAATCACTTGATAAAATCACATCTGAAATTAATATTTGGATTTTAAAAATGATCACATTTTTTCGAAGCTAGAACCGCTGTTTTACACATTGACTTTAAGAAAAGAAGGTTCGAAATAATTGGTAAATTTTGATAAGAATGCTTTCACGAGAAAATCATAAAAAGCGAAATTGTGAATGTCAAGGAATCATAAAAGAAAGAAAAAAAAAAGAAAAGCACATTAGGGATATATAATACCTTCAAATTAATATCATTGTTTATGCACTGATAAGCATACAAATTATTTACCAATAACGCTATATGAGCTTTTTATATTTTATTTCGTTTGTAAAGCTAAAATTTTTTGATATTTTCTTCACATGTAATGGAAATAGTGATATTTGTAATTAAAATAATACATAGACAAAATGGAAGACTAGCGTAACGAATTCCAGAAATATTTTAGACCTACACCATAGAAACATTAATATATGGAATTCTGTGAGTCACAATATAATCTTTAAGGTTTGAAAAAAACAGGAAAAAAATGAATGGTATTTTAACAAGATTAATTCTTAGTGCGTTGTGTTTACATACGTTTCTCTGAAATGTCAAGTCCACAAAATAAACTCTACTTCTAAAAAACAAAAAAATTGACCAGCAAGATGCAATTTAATCTTGACAATTACGTAGACCATAGCAAGTTCCTCTTAAGATTTTGCTATAGTCTACGTAGCATTCCAAACCCACGAAGTTTCAATACTCTTCTCAAAGGAGAAACTACTACTTTTTTTTTCTTTTCACCTGCAAGAGAAGGCCATAAGCACCAGCGCTAGCGAGCCAAAAAACCTGTCCACCTCATATACCCCCAGAGCATAGGCCAGATAACAACAAAAAGAAGTACACTAGAAAGAGAAAATTCTTCATCATTCACTTTCGGCAACAACACTGCGAGATTGGGGGGTGGGGGCCGAGACGAACCAGTTTGCCGAGCCCGACTTCCCGCAGTTCGGACCTAGCCAGTCGGGTTTTCAGTTGTTGACTCCTTGGAACTTTCAGAAGCCTCTGACAAAAACCAACCGGCTGAATTTTAAGAGAAGAAAACTCAAATTCACTTCCAGTCCCCATCATGCGGTTAAACTTTTTTTCATATATATACATGACGAAATAAAAAAAGAAAAGAAAACTTCTATTCCCACTGTTTGCTGCGCTTATCATGAAAAACAGCAAATTATAAAATCACAGAATTTAACAAATTCGTAATGGCTTTTTTGTGCATAAAACTTAGTTCACTTTAAATTCAACAACAATCAAACTTGTAGTTAATACGCATAAAAACTATTTTTATTTTACTAATATATTTGTTTAGTTAACCAGTTGGATTATCAAAACAGAAAGTAACCCTTAACATGTAAGATTCATTTCCATAATACTCTATTTCAAATACGATAATTTCTATTGTTAATACTTTCACAAACATTTATTATTAATCTTTATCACAAAAATGAAAGCTGTTAAATTACATTATAAGAAAATTGTGTAGATTACTCGTACTTCAAGCTTAAAAACCATACCCAAATACTTACGCTAAGTAATAAACAGTAAAATAGCAGATTTTTAGTGGCAGAAATCGGGTATTGCTATGAGTACTGCGACTCACTATAAGAACTGTTTATAGGTTAATAAGTAGTAATCCTGTTCACTCTCTCTAAAGAGAAAAAAGAGAAACATATTCTTACAAATATGTCTCTGTGAAATAAAACGGGAATCCAACATCACATCTCATTGCTCAATAATGTTTAGAAAATACTGCTTGTGTTAAACCAATCTGTAACAAGCGTCTTATAGACAACATCAATTAGGCAATAATATCGGAATGGAATACCCTAATGACACAGGATTGATTGAAAGCACTTAACAAAATCATAAGCACGTGGCAGGGATATTTCCAAAATAATTAATTTTAGCTGTAAGTTCTCTGGAAGGTCAACTGCTCCTGATCTCTATTTTGAAGAAGCCCAAAGAAACAGAAAAGCATATAAAAACAATAAAGATAATTAGATCTTTCAAAGTAATCCAAACAAGTAATCGAGGTAAGATAGTATTCCGGGTATCTTTTATTAATTTTTCTTAAAAACCCATAAAGTATTTGTTTTAATTATTAATTGCAGATTAAATATATTTAAAAATTGCAGAATATGTGGGACCTCTATTTCTACTTTCTTAAATTACTTTCTATTTCTCCCGACGGAGTTTTAAAACTTGTGTCTAAGGACCCAAATTCATTCCAGAGAATTTTGTTAAACATATTCATACATAACATAATTCCTCAGTGTGAAATTAAAAAGTCATTCATCCACACTTTGAGTAAAAATACAAAAATTTGCAACATAGCTTCTAATGAAAGTAATCAATGGAATTCACTTATAAAACTTAAAAAATTCTTTTCGCCAAAGGAATATGTTAATTTTAAATGCAACCATCGCTCTAGGGCACCACACTTCCATATTTATAATTCCATTGATAACAGCCAGGCCCATTTCCTAGGATAATCGCCATTGAGGTCACAGGCCTCAAGCATCAAATGCGATATAAAAAAATCATCTTTCTACAAAATACAACCAGTAAATGAAATAATTAGAATTATAACAATATTTACAAGTTTATGGAGTTTTATTAGATGTAATAATTTAAATAACACCTAATAAAATTCTCATACCAGTATTTCTTTATTTAAAGTTTAAATGCACATTTTTCTCATTTCTAACTCGTTCTTCCAAGAGAAAACGAAAAATACAAGTGAATGTTAACCTCAGTCGTGCCTTAGAAATCTTGTTTGCACATTGGCGCCGTAACACACTTTATAGGACAAATTTCAAAATGCAGAATCTTTCAGACATCTTTCATGGATAATTTCCGTTGTGAGTTAAATACCACATCTTGTTGGATGAGTTCACTTTAGTTCATTGATTAAATTATATATAAAAAGGGGGGAATGACGTTTTCATTGTAAAATGGAATATTGCTAACTTTGTCTCGGCTTATTCTGCTTTCTCCATAAAATATTTGCCAGTTGTTTACATCATTTTGTAAAATTGTATTTCAATTAATCACACTTATGAATATCTTCATGTTACAAAATTTAATATTAATTAGCGACTAGAAATACAATCAACTTAAAAAGGATTTTTTAAACTTAAAAAGAAAGTACCATTAGCTGTGACCTATTCACAGGCAAAATTCTTTAAATCGGTCCCTAAAAATCTTCCGATTAATAAAATTAAAAAATTTCCTGACTCATAATTATAAAAATGTAAAAAAATATTGAAAAAATATATGTTTGCGATAAAAATAAGTGAAAAATAATATGTAACACTCGTTTTATTGATATAATTTTTTGAACAAATAATTTACTTCATAAGAACAGCATTTTGAAAATTTAATCCTATTATTTTTATCCATTAAATTTTGAATTTTATATTCTTTTAGTACTGTTTTGCATAAATAAAATATACAGTACTCTTCTCTGAAAAATCGATAATTACATCAGGAATGATCTTTTTACATTTTATTTGGGAATACAAGATTTACATACATAAAAGATTTTTTTTTTTTCGCGTGAAAATGAAAGATTTGTATTTATGCAAATGTGTATAAAGATTCTCCTATCTGATCCAGAGTCCTAGTTAAACACCAAGAGTTCTTTTACTTTGATTGCCAAAATCAATTATCTATACCTTGACTTGACTTAGTACTTTAGATTCATTTACCACAGTTAGTTCAAATATATTTAACTAAAATTTGCTTTCTTAATTTAAGTACATTCATTTTTTTAAATATTGGTTTAAGTTACAGATTATACCTAAAATTCATACAATAAGCCAAATTTGCTCAACAAGTTTAGCAGATTTTAGTGTGAAAGCGAAATAAATACATTTTAGAAACTTGATCTTGTTTTCGAAATATTATTAATGTAATTCCTTATAATGCTCATAAAATGTATTTCTTCCATATTCTGAGCTATTTATAAGTTAAATTTCTCAATGATAACATCCCTTGATAAGATCAAAGCAACCCAACGATTCAATTATTATAAAATCAAAAACTATATATTTTTCTAATCAGCCTCATCCTCAACTATTGTTTCTGTTTGAGATAAAGACCATTCAATTAAGCGACTAACCATGGTCTATCTCATTATGTATTACATTTTAATATAAAGAATAAGATCCTTTTATTCTGTTATTATGCTTTGATATCTTTATTTGTGGCTTATATCAAAATTTATATTTACCCTTCTTTAATTTTATAATGTTATTCCAATTTATTTTGCTGTAATTGTTTTACATTGTATTTTTATAAATTTCTATTCTACATAATAATTAACTTTTATGTGGGACTGAAAAATTAATCTGCTATTAAGATATAAGTTGGAAGCTACAGATAAAGTGTAAATTCTCTTTGTATTTCAGAATTTTGCTTCTAAAAACTTTTTCTTAAAACAAAACAAAACAAAAAAACATTTATATTAGAATGATTGGATTTGATAAGATGATTCCTTTTGATGATTATAAATTTAGAATTAGTACGTTCTGTATTTTAACAAGTAATCAAAATGAATAGTAGTAATAAAAATTAAATGCAAGAATTACTTTATGGACAATTTGTTTGGCATAATTAAATAACAGGACTTATAAAAAAACTTGCAGAACTTATAAATTGTAATATACTATAAGCAAAAATTTGACTTTTATTTATTCATTTTTTTTTTTTTTTTTTTTTTTAGAATTAGTGATTTTTTAGAATTACCAACTTAACATACACAGTTAGCTGAACTTCACATATGGAACAAAATTTCATCTCATTTTCATTTGATGTTAATTATAAAATTTAAAATCTACAGAAACATGGGCACTCTATACATTAAAAAAATTTGAGAAAGAAATATCACAGCTATTATTGCTTCATTAATATTTAGCAGACATGGCATTCATAATTTCTTTTTAGTGTGCAAGTGGAAAATTGTTATTATTTTGATAAAATTAAATTCTAATTTCTTTTTATTAAATAAGGAGAGAAGAGAGAGAGAATAATAATCTATCATTCTAAAAACCTTTTTCAATTTTAAAAAGTATTAAATACAGTCAAAACTATCAGTTTGAAACATTATTGAAAAATGTCACACATAAATATATTTCTATGAACAATGCGAGAAAAAATATTTAATTGTTTGATTTCATATTTAATTAAAAAATTAGTTAATAGCATAATTATTCATTTTTATAGAATTAAAAAAATTTATAAAAGAAAATAAAAATATTTCCTAGCATTTGTAATTCAGAAAAATATTAAGTTTTATGCTGCTTTCTTTTTTTTGTTATGAATTTAGTGTGGAAAATTTAATAATATAAAAATTTAATATTATTATGAGAAATTTAATTACATAAAAACAACTGAAAACAATACAATGCATTTATTTTTCTGAGACAAATAATATAATTTCTCTAATGAATTAAAATCTGTGAAGACCTTTTAAACTTCAAAAGTTATTAAATCAATATAATTAAAAACTGATAAATGATTGTATCAAAATCTAAATTTGGTTAAAGTAACATTTAGAAGAATTTTTAAAAAAATACAAGTTTTCAATATAAAAGACATTTGGAAGTCTTAGAGTTTGAAAAGTAAAATTTAAAAAATATTTTACTACCATAAGAATAAATCTAATTTTTTTGTTTTATTTAAATATTTTTTTAAATAGCTTATAAATAAAAACACAAATTTAATTAATAAATATTCAATAATTAAATTTTAATATTACATTATTATTGACTTAAGTTTGATTTAATTAGATAAATAAAGCAAACTTAAGTCAAAGCATTTAAAATGAAAATAAAAATTCGATTTAGCAGGCATTTTTGCTATTTTAATGCAGATATTATCATGTTAGTACACTATAAACAGATTATTTAGATTCAGATTCAACCTGATTTATTTTTATTAAAACTTGCCTTAGAAAGGGGAGATATGATACTATGTTCAAAGCTTCTAATTTTAAGGGTTCCAATTAAAAAGAAATATTAATAAAAAGTGGAAAGTATAAATCAAAAGCGGTTTGCTTTGTCTTTTTACGGTCACTTTCCTGATACTAGTAATATTGAAATCAGAAACTGAAGTTTAAAATGGATTTTGAATCACTACAATCATTCATGACAATTTGGGAATCAAACCAATGAACTATAAGACTGAAGGATATATAATTAACAATTAACTACAAGCTTAGTTCCAAGGTGAGTGTAATGAGATTTTATTTCAATATTTCAAAAATACTGTTTCATTCAATACTAAGTTATATGATAGTATTATATTTAAATACTCATTTCAACTCATGGTTTTAGAAATAAAAATTGATATCACAAGCAGAAAAATGTTTCAAAATACTTACTTTTGTTTTTGCTGTTAGTGGACTTGAAGCTGAAGTATCTACAACATAAACATATAAATGGAAAAGTCGAGCACCTTGTTCTCTATCCAAAACTGATGAAGTAGTTGAAATGACACCATTAAAACGGTTTATTGCAAATTCATTTTTACATAAGCTATTGTTGTATTCCACATTAATAACAGATGTAATAAAATATTCCAAATGCTTGTTGTTTGAATTCTGTGGATATTCTGCATGCACACTTAAAACACTTGTTCCCACTGGTTTGTTTTCCATGACTGAACCTGAATAAAATGATGATGAAAATACAGGGGCTTGCAGATTATTATCATCTGATGTGCCTATGATTGTAATTTTGTTTCTGGAGGATTTACGGGAAGATGGAATGTCTGCTTGATCAGTAGCTTTCACCATGATTGTATACAATACAGCAGGTTTTTCAATGGCAACAGATGTGTATAAATCTCCTGTCAATCTATCTAACATAAACAAGGGTGAATCCCCTTCAATTTCATAATGCACCAATGCATTATTACCAGAATCTAAATCTACAGCCGATAAAGTCATGATTTTATAACCTTTATCTGAATATGCTGGCAAAATGCCAGCATCCATAGATATGAAACTTGGTGGATTATCATTTACATCAGTTACAAAAACAGTCACCATTTTTGCAGCAGAGAGTCGTATTTCTTCTGACTGATCAACCGCAATGACAGTCAACCTAAAAACATCATTTTGTTCTCTATCAATGGGTTTTGTGGTATATATAAGACCAGTGTTAGCTTGTATAGCAAAATGGTTTGTATTAGGTATTTGTTCTGTAATGTTGAAACGTACTTTTCCATTAAGTCCAGAATCACGGTCTTCAACTATTAATGTTACAACTGGAGAATTTGGAGGCAAATTTTCTTCGATCTCATGCACAACTGTCCCTTTATTGATGAAACGTGGAGCATTATCATTTACATCTATTACTTTAATAACAGTTTCTACTGTTTTTGATAATTTGTTGGGAATGCCACTGTCGATGGCACTTATATTTACTGTATAAAGAGCACATTCCTCGTGGTCTAAGGCTCTAGCTAAATAAAGTGATCCAGAATTATCAATGCGGAATGTTTCTTTAAAATTCCCAGCTGCAATAAAAAACTGTACTTCTGCATTTATACCGACATCATCATCCGATACTTCAAATTTATATATAATTGTTCCAACAACTGCATCCTCACTTATTTGAATCTCAATTTCCTCTGCATTATGAAAGTTGGGAGCACAGTCATTTTCATCTAACAAACTTATACTAACAGAAGCTGTAGCATTCAGTGATACTTCTTCTCCCATATCTGAAGCCATAACTATTAAATTATAATGAGCTTTTGTCTCCCTATCTAAGTATTTTGAAACTGTTATTTGTCCTGTTATATCATCAATACTAAAAGCCCCATCATCTCCACTAATTATAGAATATTTAATATTTGCGTTTATGCCATCATCAAAATCAATGGCCGAAGTGCGAATTACATGAGTCTCAGGTACTGAATTTTCTGAAATAGATACTAAGTATGGAAGTCCAATAAACTGGGGTGCTACATCATTGACATCAGTTATAAAAATAGTTAATTTAGCTTCATCTTTCAATCGACTAACTCCGCTATCCATTACTATAGCATTTAAAACTAAGTAATCATGACCTGAAACTTCTATTAATTTCTCACGATCAAAATATCTCAAACTTCTAATAAATCCTGTTTTTGCATTAATTTCAAAATCAATCTCACTGTTCAGGTAATAGGTCAATTCAGAATTTCGTCCTTTATCCAAATCTTCTGCTGCTATTCTTCCAACATATGTACCAGGAGGTTCATTTTCAGTTAGAAAAAACTGAAATGTTTCATTTAAAAATTTTGGGCTATTGTCATTTTCATCCATTATATGAATAACCATTTGAACTGAAGAGCTACGTGGCTTCTCTCCATTGTCTGTTGCAGTAATAGTTAGACAATAAATGTCTTTCTCTTCGCGATCAAGTGATTTTCTCACATATAAATAACCATCCGGAAATATCCCAAATTTATTTTCATCATTTCCATCAGAAATAGTATAATTTATTAGTTTGTTAACCCCATAATCTTCATCAGTAGCTTGCAAAAAATAAAATCTATTGTTAACTGGTACTGATTCTTGCAATGATGTTTCATAATAATTATAATTAAATTTTGGATTTTTATTGT
Source organism: Latrodectus hesperus (assembly GCA_037975125.1). Lineage (NCBI taxonomy): Eukaryota > Metazoa > Arthropoda > Arachnida > Araneae > Theridiidae > Latrodectus > Latrodectus hesperus. The sequence goes on from CM075850.1 coordinate 30,879,012, forward strand.
TGACATCTTGAATGAACACTGATAAAGTTAATGTTGTAGATAACTGTGGTATACCCTTATCATGAGCAATTATTTGAACTTCATACTCCTTATTGATTTCAAACTGTGAGTTTCTTTTTAAATATAGCATTCCATTCTTGTCAATACTGTATGTTTCTTCATCATCAACTGAAAGTGTATATTCTATAACACCATTTAGACCAGTATCAAAATCATAGGCTTTAACAAGATAAATCTCATGCCCAACTGGTGAATCTTCCATAATTATTATTGGTTCAGTTGGATACTCAAATACTGGTGGAAAATCATTGAGGTCTAAAACAGTTATATTGACCGTCATGTTTGTATATCCTAAAAAATCATATGCCACAACTTCAAGAGAGAACCATGCATTAATTTCACGATCAATAGCTTGTATTGTTCTTATAATTCCTTGAGTTTCATCAATGGTAAATAATTTATGTGGATCTCCATTTGCTATGGTATATTTGATTCCTGAATGAGTATGAGGTCGAATTACTTTGTGCTTGACATGAACTTTTCCGACTTCTTTTTCAATAAATGGAGAATTCTTTGGATTTTCTTCAATTATGAAATTAAAATTGTTCTGTTCAAATTCCATTGGTTCAGATTTACAATAAACAAATATAACAGCTTCATCTGACATTGTTGGATCATTAGGATTTTCAACAAAAACTTTTATTTCATATTTTGATATTTCTAAACGAGTCTTTGATTTTATGACTCCAGTGTCTTCATTAATCTCAAAATGACTATGACCACTCTTTAACAAAAAACGAAGTTTAGCATTTTCACCAGAATCTGAATCAGTTGCATTTAAATGTACTATTACTGTACCAGGTGCATCAGACGGGTGTACAGTTCTAAACATTAATTTTGGGTAAAATTTTGGGGGATTATCATTTTCATCAAGCAAGGTAATATATATAGAAACACTTGCTGACAGTGATGGAGTTCCTTCATCTTTTGCGATTATAACAACTTTATAGTTACTATTTTCTTCTCTATCTAATTCTTCCTTAATAGTTAAGCGACCATATGTAGAATCTAGAGAAAACTTATTTGGATACATGCGTTTTACATCAGGATGAAGAAGATATTTAACACTCCCATTTTTACCTAAATCATTGTCAACTGCTGTAACCACTGTTATCAGAGTATTAGCTGGGGAATTTTCTAGGAGAGAAACATTGATCATTTTTTCAGAAAACAATGGTCTTTCATCATTTTCATCCAATATTCGAATTTGTAAAAGTGTGTGAGAATAGCGAGGATTTGGACCTCCATCACGAGCAGCCACTTTCAATTCAACATAATCCTGAAACTCTCTATTGAGTCTGTCTGCAGTTGTAACTAAACCACTGTGGACATCTATGTCAAACCACCGTCGTTCATTCCCTGAAACAATTGAATAAAAAATCTGTGAATTAACTCCAGTGTCTTCATCCGTAGCACTAATACCAGCAACATAAGTCCCTACTAGCACTGTTTCACTTAATATTGCAGTATACAAATTATTTTCAAATTCTGGACTATGGTCATTGACATCATTTACGTGAATAAGGAGAAATGCTGTAGAAGAACGACTTGGAAGACCATGATCTGTTACCACTAATGTCAAATTATATTCACTGATTTCTTCTCTGTCAAGTACACCATTTACACGCACTAAATGAAAACTAGGTGTTGATTCCAAGCGAAAATGATTTAGTTCATTCCCACCTTCAATTTTAACTTCAGTTTCTCCATTCAACCCTTCATCTAAATCTATGATACTAACTGCTGCTACAACGGATCCATTATATGCATTTTCATCAACTGTTGCGTAATTTGCAGTAGCTGGAAAATACCTAAATCGTATACTAGGGCTGTGGTCGTTGGCATCAACTAGAGAAACTGTCACATAAGCTCTACCATCATTTCGTGGTGATCCATGGTCCCTAGCAAAAACTGTAAAAACACAGCTTTTAGGACATTTACCCTGAATTGGACAATTCTGACAGTTTAAAACTTTTAAAGTAGTTATCACTCCTGTTTCTGGATCAACAGCAAACTGTTTTTCTGTACTCTCTAAATAGTAAGTAATTCGAGCATTTTCTCCTTCATCAATATCTGTTGCAGTTACTTTCAACACACTTGTCCCAGGTGGCACACTTTCATTTAAATATACTTCAAAATCACTTGAGACAAAAATAGGAGGATTATCATTCACGTCAAGAACTGATAGGTTAACAAGAAGAAAACCAAAACGTGGTGGTGTACCTCCATCTTCAGCAGAAATATTCAGTACATAAGTTGACTGAGTTTCCCTATCCAATTTTTCTGTCGTTTCCAAGTGCAAATAAGGTGTTTCACCACTTGGATTGGTTATAACCACAAGCCTGAATTTACTGCTTCCAGAAACTATTTTGTAATCTTGGACATCATTAATGCCTACATCCCTGTCGGTTGCTGTATCTAGAATAACTCGTGTTCCAATATTAGCACTTTCTGAGAAAGATACTTCAATGCTTGGTTCTGGAAACTCAGGTGAATGATCATTAATATCCAAAACAAGAATCCGTACTTCTAATGGGTATGTTGGCTTACTGCTCAGTATGACCAAATCAAATCTTTCAGTTTCCAGTGATTCCCTGTCAATTACCACTGCAGTTGTTATAATTCCAGTTGTACCATTGAGTATAAATTCCATCGGTTGCTCATTAAACCTGTAAGTAAAATTCGGCTTTGTGGGAATTTGTCCTACAAAGGTCCCTTCGGGTTTGCCTTCTTCAATTTCAAACGTCAATCTAACATTTTCTTCCCGCGATTTGACAGTTAATCCAGAACTCTGCCCCTCAGTGTTGGGGATGAATAGCAGAAAAGCAATAAGTATTAATGAATTCATTTGACAAATAAATTTAATTCTCGTCCGAGACCATTTTGATGTTCTAAAAGGGCTTTTTGGAGGAAAATCAGGAAATTCCTGCATCTCTTCATCAATGAAAATCACTCTCTGTGCACATGGAGGTACGGAAAAGGCACTTACCCCGAACGCATTCCATCAAGCCCAGCAATCTGCGTCCGATGTAATCCTGGAGATTCGCGGGGGGAAAATCAACGCGCTCCGTTAATAAGGACCCGTTCGTTCCAGTGATTGAACCTACCGCCTTGCGCCTCACGGTTCGAGGTCAAAATGCTAACTGACTCCTCAACGAATGGCTACACGGCTGGTTGGCTATTCGCTGCAGCAGGGTTGCCGTCATTCCTGAAAGTTAGCGAGAATGCCAAAGCGCGCCACAGGTGTTTCTTTCGCTTATGCCGGAATGCCAGTTATTCACAAAATCATGGTGCAAACGTTTGTTTCGTTTCGGAAATCTTTGGTTGGGAATATATTTTTGATTTTAATGGATTCCTTACACACAAAGAGAACATAATTATAGAATCGAGGTTTCGTTATCTTAATTTAACAAAACATTACTCCACTAACGTGTAAAGGTTCTTGGCTCGAATCTAGTTTGCCCGGATAAAAGTCTGACCCTCTCAGACTCCAATTTGTTTCTTCATTTAAAAAAGAACATGATGATCTACGAAATTTCGAAATGATACTCTCTTCGGTGAGAAAGTATTAATATCATAAAATGCTAGAGAGAGACAGCGCGGTACTATTATATACACATAGAGGTGGTTATTATAATATTTGGATCTATATGTAAAAATTAACACAATTTTTTAACCTTATAAACATCAGAATTTTTTCAACTGGTTTTTTTACATATTATAAAAACTGAATAGTTTAAAATACTCTAATCGATTTTCAAAACATTCTTAAAATTTTTTCCCTAACTGCTTATAAATATAAAAAATTTGTAAATCTTTAATATTACCACTCTTATTCTTAACTTTTTGTTAGCTTTTCAATTACATTATTTTAAAATCATTAAATCCAAGTTTTTAATCTTTTCTTAGGTCAATACCTAATCCATATGAATTCTTCGATGTAGTTTTCGTTACTTCTTTAGAACCACTTTGCTCCTGCACCTGTTTAGCAGAAGCAATTCTTAATAAGAATTTTTTGATTGGAAGTATTCCTAAACAAATATTAATAATGCCGTAGTTTGTTGTTAATTTTTGCCAAAAAATATTTCCAAGCGAAAAATTTATAATTGAATACAATATTTTTTTAGGTTGTTTTAAAAAAAAAATCATTTTTAAACTTTTCTTAGAAAAAGATGCATTTACGAAAATATTGGTTATTTCTTATTTTATAGACATCATAAAAATTTTAAATAAAAGTTTTGAAACCGAAGACAACAATTAAAATTATATATCAATCCCTTATTTTATTTTTGAAAGTTAAACATGATTTTCTAACACTCATTTTTTAAATAATGAACAAATCTTTTAATTATTGAAAATAGTTCTATAAATATTGAAAAGAGACTATTAGTGTTTCAGGTTCCCTTGTTTTTAATATATATAATATTCAATATTTAATTTACTGTGAAAATGTAAAGCAAGACTAGTTTTTGTTGAACATTACATAAAAATCTACAAGTGTAAATTGGAAACATCTATCACTTCATACATTGATAAGATGCTCTAATTTACGAAGGTAAAGAATGAAAATCAGAAGAATAACACAAACAGAATAAATCTAATTAACAACAATCACAGATTGGTAAGATGCTCTAATTTACGAAGGTAAAGAATGAAAATCAGAGGAATAACAAACAGAATAAATCTAATGAACTACAATCACAGAAGACAATAAAAATAATAGAAGTCTCGCCATGAACCTACGGCGGGACCACTGTTTTCTAAATTCGAAAGTTCTAATCTTCAGCATGCACATCAGTCAAGATAAGTACTGGAGAATTTTCCGTGTTCCTTTGACGCCCATAATCGTGAATAGTTCTCATAATCCATGATAAGTTCTTAAAGGTAACGGAATTTACTTGTTTGTCTGCCTATCAATTGAGGTAATATATTTTTTTTTAGATATAATGTATATGACATTATCATACTTAGTCACACACACATAAGAACAAATGCATACTTTTATATATATTCAGAGAATACTATAATTTATCTATATTTCCGACATGAACAAAAGTTACGTTACTTTTGCCCATTTCGGCAAACCTGTAGGTAAAACTCTATTAAAAGTACTTTTTGTAAGGTAAAAATAATTCATGTATATAATTACAAAAAATTTCTCTGGCATTTATTTGAACAGACTTTTTCCTGCTAATACTTCCTTGAGTGCCTTAAACAAATAAAATTTCGATTATATAAAATTTGAGTATTACAGACCATGTTTAAGTGTCATTTTCTGAAGTTCCTTTTCATGTGTTATACTAGCTTTATAGTGTCTTTACAGTGTCTTGGAGTAGAAGAACAATGGGGATCAAAGGAGATAGCGCCTAAAACATTTTTCAAAACATGTTCCTCTATCCTTGATTTTAAATCATTAAAAAAATAATAAAAGTATTCAATAGATCCCAAAATATAATAGTGAGAAAACAATTGTCAATGTGCCTTCAAAGGATTTTTCCGTGCACAACCTAAATACCTAATCTTGTTATGAGTCTAATTTTCAATTTTTACCCATGAAATCACAGGACTAAAGTTAGGTCCTCCAGTTGGGCAAGGTCGACTCAACCTTTCATCCCTTCAAAGGATCGATAAAACTGACTAACAAGCATGCTTGGGAACTAAACATTGGGCGTTTCGCGTTAGGCTGACCATTTAATCGAGACATATGCTTCGCACCCCAGAGCCCTCCGTCGCGAAAACAGATTAGGTACTGTAATCATTAGCCTCATGGTGCTGTCATGCCACTTTTTAATAATAATAAATATACATATATACACACACACTGACCTTCAAAAGTTAAGGAACAAACGGTTGTTTGCGCCTAATTTGCGAATGAATGTATATAGAAACACCAAATTTGGATAACGTGCTCAAAACAGATATTTATTGATTGCAATGTAGAAGTTTACATAAGAAAAACGGATCAAATGATTCACAACAACAAAAAAGCAATCACGCTGAAAAAGTCCTTTCTTGGAAAAAAGAGTATTCGCAGTTTTATGCGGTAAAATGTCATAGAAACATATAAAATGAAGTTAAAATAAGGGATATGCCCACTTCTAGCTTGAATGCATTAGCGGCATCGATTTTCCATGCTGTCAATTACGTTATCGGTTACCGAATGGGAAGCGATGACCAAACATGGAGTAAGCTGTTTTTCAGCTCTCCTACATACCTAGAAGAAGGAATTAAAGCAACAACCTGCCTGTACCAAGATAGTCCCACAGATGCTCTGAGGGATTCAGGCCTGGGGATTGAGCTGGCCATTCCATTCGCTCTAAGCCAAGGCTTTCTAGTTATTCTTCAACAATTACAACTTGATAAGGTAATGAATGCATTATCATCCATCAGGATGATATCATTACCATATGCAGTGGCATATATGCAGACATATGGATAAAGGATTTCATTCTGATATCACTCACCAGTTGCTGAACTCTGGAACACATGCAGGTCAGTGTGACCCCAGAGTGAGATCCCTGTCCAAACTATTATTCTCTCACCGCAATAATTATATTTTCCCACAGTATTGGATTGATGGTATTTCGTGCTTTGTTCCCTCCTAATCAACAACACGTTCTGAATCGCTTCTTCTGAGAATCTGGATTCGTTTGTAAAAAGTACAAAATTTCGTCTCTGTTTAATCCAGAAAATGTATTCTATTGCCCAAGATAATCAGGGCATCCTCTGTCATCAGATGAGGGGGTCACATACGGCTAGTCGCCTTGCATAGAGTCCTGCATGGTGAAAACGCCTTTTCACCAAATTAGCGGATATTCTTCCTCCTGATATTTAAGAGTGGTCAGCAGAAAGTGCGGCACAGAAATGCTTCTTCTCCTATGGGTCGATAGAGCTATAAAACGGTCTTCTGCAGATGTTCTATCTCGTGTCAGGCCTGGAATATGTCTTTTGGACACAGATGCTTCGGTTTGATGTTCAATCCAGTATCCGTGGACCACTTTGAGAGACACATTAAGGCACCAAGCAGCCTCAACCTGTGGCATCACCATTTCCATCCTTCCAACCTGCCGCCACACTAACGAATTGGGAAAACGGTTTCTCTCAGACATTGCGGAGCCCCACTGACGAATTTGCAAAGTTGCTAATAAAAGTAGAAAATTAACAAAAGTTACGCGCTTAATTAAGATAGCCGGATGTGTTTGCATGTTTTCCTCTCACTCATATATACCTGTTCTTTTTTTATAAAAAAAAAGTGAATGCTCGCATTTTTGCATAAATTTACATAAGTTTGTTTTTATCATTTATATAAACTGTGCATTTTATTGTCAGTGTCATTTTTATGGTGGGCTTCGAAAAACAATTTGTTCCTTAACTTTTATAAGTCATTGTGAATATATAATTTACTTTTCACACTCATAGTATTACCTTATTAGTTTGCGCGCTTTAGCTTCGGAAAAGGTTGAAAAATATTAATTCTTCATATATGTATTTCTATTTGATCTCCAATATCTGTGTTTATGAAAGTAATTTATTTATTAGAAAATTTTAAAAAAAATTACCATTACATTGTTTATTGCTTAGCTTGATTTCTAAACCACAATCCGATCTGATATTAAACATCTAAAATAACCAATTTTAACAGGATCTCACACCGCTTAATATGAGGAAATTGTTATGATGAGATGATCAACACACACAGAGAAAGCGTTTCTGACACTTTCAATTTTGATAACCATATAAAAACGAAACAAAATTTTATATAATACTTTTAGCTTATCAATATCACCCTTTTATATATAACTAAATATTTTTTGTTGCATAACTCAAATATTTATATTATATTATTGCTCATAAAAATTACTTCAACCCTGCAATTAAGAATAAGCTAATCACAGCAGACCTATATAATGTTCACAATAACCACCTGAAATATCAAATATCGACTTGTCACTTTCAAAACAAAATTAATGTTTCATAAACATCATTATGGTTTATGACTTTATAAAGTAGTGAATAAAGTAATCATTAGGAAAGTCAGATGAAAATAAAATATTCATTTTTGAAATGTAAAATTTTGAAAAACATATTTCAAATACATAATTATATTAGAAAAATGAAGAAATCATATTCTAATCATAAAATATTACGTAAAAAGTATAATTAGTCCTTCCTTTGAGATTTTTACAGTTTTTAAAGTTTATGGAATAAGCAACTTGAATTTTGCTTATAAAGAATTATTTAATACCCAATTAAGAAACTTATTTTTGCTAACTCTGGTGGAGTTCAGAAAGCGAGAAGGGCCACCAACAACGCGATTTGATATTGTGGAACCAGATCTAAAAATGTAATGACCCAGAAAAACTATCATTTTGGATACGCCTAGTAAACTATCATTTGGATTGAGAAAGCCTTGGCTTTAATGAGGATGTACCAGTGCTCTAGATAAATGTTCCTAAGCAGCGTATTCCTTTATGTTGTTAAGTTCTGTATTTGATAACAATAGCTGGAACTTCAATTTTGAAGCCAAACCCCAGAAATGAACACCGTAACAACTTATCAATTTTAGGACATAATCATCATAAATTTCCTTGTCGTTGTATTTACAGTTTCCGAACCTATTTCTTCAAATAATAAAAATGGTCTCAAAGAATAAGAATTTACAATTATAGAATTTGATGGTAAATTTTCCATATTAAGTTTTTTTTTGCTCTATCGTACTGCATGAGAAAAAAATTAAAACGAGATTTATAAGCAGAATTATTCAGTATTTTACATTCATAAAAACGAACTATAACTCATCTAACTAAATAATGAACTTAGAATCTGCGTCGGTTTGCTAACTCATGGCTTAAAAAAATTACTAAAGGAAATTATAATCATTTAAATTTACACAATATTGAAATTTATTGCAAAACATTTACTCTTGAACAAGTAATTTCAATATGACAAATGTTTTGCTAAATATTTTTATAAGAGAGGTAAAATTGTTACACAAATGATTAGCTTTCGTGTTACTCAGATACAAATCAGATATAAATAAGGAACATAAATTTATTTAGTTTTAATATTTTTCAGGGTTTTCGAGAAAATATTTTAACTTCTTGAAATAATTATTACGAATTTTTTTCTCAGTTGAGTGAGAATTCATGGAATGTAAGCTAATTAATCCTATAACTAAATATTCAGAAATTTTCTTCTTTCTTGATCATAATAGTTAAATAATGATTAAGAAAAGTTTCTAAATAAAATGATATATAAAACTAGAACATTTAAACTCTTGTATCTATTTTTGTTTATGAAGTGTCGGCCTGCGGAGCAGGCCTTTACTTCTTCATCTATGATAAGTCCTTGAAGGAAGACATTGCGGTACTGACAGGGACCGCTAGTCTTGAAGCGTGAGGAACCGAGTCTTGGCGGTGAGAGCCAATCAGCAGAGAGCTGAAGGGGCAGAGCAATGAGTTGAAAATTTTTTATTCTTCTTGAAAATAGAGGAAATAATAAAGTTGAAATAAAATTGTCATATACAGAGAAAATAGAAAAATAAGAAATAATCCTGAATAAATGAAGAATAATATAAGGTTAAGTAAGGCTATGTATTCTATATACAAAAAATATATTAAATATATTCATCTAAATAATGTCTGGCGATTGGCCTATATTTACAGTTTTCTATGAGATACTCATAACGAAAAATTTGATTAAATGCACCATCTGTGCAGTTAATTCCTTTATCATAGAATTTTTTATTTAGGTTAGCAATATGCTCTAGAATATCAATAATTTTTCAGATCTTTTGAAATGTTTTTATTGCGAATATAGTAGGGCGCCTTCGTAATTTTTCTAAGCATTTTATGTTGAAACACTTTAAGTTTGTGTTTGTCTCTGGTCGTAATAGTATTCCACGCAGGTGAAGCATAGGTGATGATTGGTCTTAACATTGTAAGGTAGAGCAGTCTGTTGAGTTTTAGTGTTAAATTTGAGTTTTTCCAAGTAAGTTGAATAGGCATCCATAAGCTTGAGTGACTTTTTTAATAACGTTATCGATATGTGCAGTCCATGAAAGTTGAGTTGCAATGTTAATCCAAGATATTTAATGGTAATCACTTCCGGAATGATTTTATCGAATAGAGTTTATTATGTTGAAGTAATTTTATTTTATTTCTCTTTTTTCTATTAAATACTATAAGTTGGGATTTATCAGCATTTATATTTATTCTCCATTTACTGCACCAGTTTTCGATGTTAATTAACGCATTTTGAAGTTTATGAATAGCATTATTCGGCCTCATAGAATCAGCTATAATAGCAGTGTCATCTGCGTAGAAAGCAATTTGAATTGAGTTATTGTCCAAACCGGCGAAGTCATGGGTGAAAAATAGGTATAAGATTGGGGCCCAGGATGCTACCTTGGGTGACTCCAGCTTTGATGTTCAGAGTAATAGAGTTTTCATTATTGTATTTAATATGGAAGAAGCGATGAGTTAGATATGAGGTGATGAGTAATATTATATCAGTGTTTATGTTGAGTTTTATGAGTTTGTATAGTAGGCCTTCGTGCCATACTCTATCGAAAGCTTTTGCTACGTCGAGCATGACCATAGCTGTATACACATTGCGAAGAATATTTTGACCAATAATCTCAGTAATTCTTATGAGTTGTTTAACAGTTGATAAGTTGTTTCTGAAGCCATACTGTTGTTTCGGAATTAGGTGAAGAGATAACATTTAATTCTATTATAAATTATTTTTTCAAATATTTTTCCTAAAACTGGAAGCAGGCTGATAGGTCTGTAGTTTTCAGGTATTCTGGGATCATTTCCAGGCTTTGGGAAAAGAATTATTGTAGCAGTTTTCCAGATTGTAGGAAAATATGATATTTTAAGGCAGTTATTATAAATATTAATGAGTTTGCGAATAAAGTCCAATGGTAAATATTTGATCATATTGTTGGTAATATTGTCTTCTCCTGGGGCTTTTTTGTTACTTACACAGATTTTAATATAAAGAAACACTTATTAATATCAAGTACTGATGATTCAACAGTACCACGATCAACACTCTAATAATTAGTTATTTTACTTTTGATAGCATAAATTGCATACTTGTCAAATTAACTTTACATATTGTGTTAATCTTAAGTAATTCTTGAAAAGTTTCATCCTTCTGAAATTTATTCGAAATCTAGAAAAGACTGCCGATGAATTTACAACTTGATGCAGATGCCTACCACTGAAAAAACCTTATAAATAGTTTGTAAAAAGAAATTACAAAAATTTAAGTCTTACATTTTTTTCTAATACATTATTAGCTCATTCTGTGAACATTGTAATACAATACGCGAATACTGAAGATATGAATATTAATTTCAATTCTTAAAGAATGGCTCGTAATATGGATTAATTTTTGAATTACGTGAAAAATTTTCATCGTAATAAAGATATATTTACTGAATATTTAAACTATTTAAATCATTGATAATAAAGAAATCACTGATTATTTATATATATAAATCCTGAAGAGTTCAACCTCTCTTTAATTACGTAGTTTATGTTAATTGAATAAATAAAATAGTATAAGTTTTGGATAAAAATTTTATAGTATGAAGCTTATAAATTTTATATTATCAAAGTGTATCTAGGAAAATGAAACTTTTATCACTTTTCTAGAATTTATGTTTGTATTAACCCAAATATAAGTTCTAGAAAAGTGATAAAAGTTTCTGCACTTTAGGTAAGAAAAATTGATGCGATTTTTTTAGATTCATGAATCTCAATTTGAAAAGAAATTTACGTTGAATAAAAAAATCTGTTTCGCGTACAAATAGATGATTGTTCAACAATATTAAATTTAAATATTATTGACGAATAATTTACTCATTTTGTTTTAATTTATATAAATAAAATCCTTATTTTGCTTTGTCCAAAGTATATTTTCCTGTGGTTGAATTGGAAATGGCTGCTTGAAATAAACTTATGATAGGATGTCGGTTTCTGGCTAATTTAAAAATGAATGCTATATTTGATTTCATAATTTTGATTATAGCTTTTGAAATTAGATTAGTATAAATGCATATATAGTGTAAATATAATTAATACTGAGTCGCACTTCCTGTAAAGTTGCTTATGCCGTTATGCAAATAATTTAAGCAATGTAACATTCCACTCCAAAATTCTCGTCGCTTCACGAAAAAAAGCAAGTAAATGTTTTCTTCTTTTAACCGCTAGAAGCAAACAAAAAATATTTACGTCTTTGGAACTCTCGTTTTTCAACATTCCCCCTGTGTAATTTTTCTGAAAACAATGAGGATAGTTACTTTTTTTGATTCTAGAAAAAGTATCGTTTTTATCATTTCCCAGTACTTGTTTACGCTTTTCCCAATATACCAACGATAGGAAACCTTAGTCTTTACTTTAGTATATTAATTAACTTCATAACTAAAGGGAATTTTCAAGCGTTACACATTTTACTCGATTTATTTTTATCTGATCTATACTTGAGACTGCATTTCGTGATGCAAAATCACGTTTTGAATAAAGCTTAGCAAATAGTAAATAACGTTATTTTTCTAACTCAAATTTTTCCACCGAAAGCAGTGTACACCTTCTCTACTAGAAGCTACAGCCCGTGAAAGTTGAGTGTTATTAAAAAAATTAATTTGGATATATAAATTTGTCGCATTTTGACTACTTACAGATTGAAGTAAAACCTCATCAATCCGAACTAGTAGGGAATTCAAGTCGTTTTCATTGATGGAGGTATGGATTAAACAAAATAACCTATAAATTGAGCCAAGGTACACAAACTATTGTACACAGTAAAAATTGTATTTTGTATTCTGGAGAATAAAATATAAAACTACATAACAGAAAATTGAGTATGATATGTACATACATTATTTTATTTATGATAAACATCAAATAAAAAACTCCTTTGAACTCCAGGTACTAACCACACCTGACACGCTCACTGGAGGGAAGACCTTACTGATATTTTTTTGCCTTACTTTAGTGGTTATTTTTTAAGAAATTAATCGACAGGGATGTCTCAAATATTCATTATATCTTCATTGCTGTTGTCTTCAATCACAGAAATTAAGTGGTTATTAATCTCGCTAAGTTTTGGTTTTGAGTCGTCGTCGTCTTTTTCGTCGTTATAGTCTTCATATCCATTCAGAACTTTCTGCAACGATCTCCTCCTCTGGTAAATAATGATAGCCTGGGTCATCTTAATCTAACCACAACTCTTTGTCTTCCTGTGCCACAACAGTTTCTCCACCTTCGTGTACGGTGATATGAAAATCTTCAATTTCAAAACCAGCTGCTGCGTCTGGTTCGCTTTCCACATTCAGTAGAAGCTTACGGCTTGACTCATCCAAGGTCAACAACACTTCAGCTTCAAAAATACATTATTGCACTACCTCGCCTTTTATTTATATAGTAGGTACATATATATTTATACTTGAATGGCTGTTCGGATTAAAAGAAGTCCGGTTTAAGAGGGTCTACTGTATTGCATTTTGAGCACTACATGTTAGTGAGAGACTGTTTGAAAATGAAAACTAATGCATTCAGTAAAATATCTCCTAAGTTAATTCAAAACCAATGCACATCAGTCTCTACATGACATAAATATGTCATGTAGAAGCATAAAATATGTAGTTAGTTTCACATTGAAATTATTTCCACTTCCGAAGCTCAATAACTTTGATGTAAAATTTTAAATTTTCTTGAATCATATTCATAATTTTAGTTTGATCAAATATCGCATTCAACTTCTACAGATTGGAATTTACCACATCTATCTATCTCCTTACAGTCATTAAACTAAGACTGACAGATCTTATTAGATCAGGTTACCTGTTACTTATAACAAGTGATTTTTAGGCATTTCGCTTAAAATTATGTAGAGAAGGATAAAAAAGAAAGAAACAAAACAAAATTACAGTGAAGTTTACTACATTCTGATAAGTCATAGAGAAATATAAATACGTATTAGACTCAAAGCATAAAGAAAATCAACTATTTTATTTGTGTAAAAACATCAAAATTTTTGAATTTTAAAATTTTTTTCAATATTTTTTATTTAACCCCCCTACACAAGTCCATTATTAATTCTTATGTATCTCGAATCCCTCTGTAAATTTACTTATTTTTATATATAAAAAGCAAAAACAACTCCTATTTTTTGCTAAAATTATTATTTCAATTTACCAGTCTTGAATAAGTAATAATACTATTCATTTGTTCACATCATTAACCGGTATTTAAGAGATTTAAAGTATTTGCCAAGAAAAGCAATATTTATTTCAATGAAATCTCTTCAGCAATTATTCTAAAAATTTAAGAGAGCAAAGAGATGAAGCTGAGAAAAAGGACAGCAATCAATATTGATAAAACAATGGAGGGTATACGTATAACAAGTGGAAAAAAATTACGTGAGAATTTTAATCCTGTGTAGCGATAAAAGGAACATAGTATGATGCTTCAGGGCAATAATTTGGTTATATGCTAAAAATTGAAAATGCATTGTGAGGAAAGAAAGCAACATTTTTAAATACTGCATACTTAGTTTATGTGGATGGCGATAAGGTTATTGAAGACTCTTGGGGTTACTGTTCCATTCCTGGAGAAATGGAATTTTAAGTCCCGGATGATAAGAGGTCTTGCTCTCGGATACAGCAATGCATCATCTGAACGTGCCTCTGATATGATTGATCGGATACGGGTCAAAAGGGCATGCTGACTACTCTTTGCACTGCATTATTTCATTTTTAAGCAGCATGTACTCAATGAGGTATGTTATATGAATTTCCCATGCATTTAAAGAAAGGAGTTATAAAAGCCTGGAAAGTAAAGTACAAAATGGCATTTCAGTATCTCATCTGCATACATTTAGGCCATCCAAATTGTATAGGAATCCACAGAATCAACAATATGTACAACAGTTTCAATACGAGATGGATTGATAGTATTTGTTGGAGTGAGCATAAATGGTATGTTGATTCCAACTTATACAATCAATCCACCTCGTCTGTATTTTGATATTCCTTCAACGAATTTGGGTTTCGAATATTTTCATTTAACATTTCCTTCGAGTTCCTTTCGAGTTTAATATGTGAATATTAAAACACGTCCAATTTCTTCATCATCTTTGCAAACTGAATCGGGACTCGTCAGTATTTATCAAACATTGTATATCTCCAAATGCTTAGCATCCGATTTCGATGCTAAGTAGATCAATTTCTTCAGTTTATACGATGTGCTGAATTCAATGCATTAAATACTAGGATACGTTCATAAGAGTCGAGAGACCACCTTTATGAAATTTATTTTGGATTGTTTAGCTCACACATAATTTGGTCTTTCGTTACTTTGATAAAGGAAACTATGTTTGAAGCTAAGTGATATTGTTCTATTTTGATTAATCATTTAAAAAGCGTATCAGATATTTGTTGTGATAGCATGTCTATAAGCTTATCCGAGTAGACATCTAAAATTCCCAGTTCCATAAACTTGATTGTAATTTCAGTAGCATCCGCTACACTTCTTTGTATTTATTAAGATACGCAAGTCTCCTGATATAATACTTCAAACTACATATTCCGGTAAATCACGTTGTCGTGATATTTTCAAGACACTTTTTCTCAAAATAAAAGCTGAGCAGCTGAATTTCGCGATTAAGTTTACGAAAAAAAGCTGTGAAATCATGATTTCCATACTTAAATTCCTCTTCTAATTTTTGAAATCTCGAATATTGATTATACTTTTCTTCATGTTTGCAGCTATGTTTTAATTTAGGTTTTGAATTAGGCTTTGAATTTTATTTGACTTTAGTTATCAGTGTATACATGTGTGTATTTTCACAAGAATCCAATGTTCGCCTAGCTTCTTCGATTCAGTGCATGAAAATTCAATGAGTAAAGAGAGAGAATCAAGCTAATTAAGATGAATTATCGAATTTGAAATTATTGTAAGAGATTTCATTGCTCTAGCATTTCTGTGATTAATGGACGATAAATAAGAGGCATTAACGCGTTCTTTCTATTTACGTCAATTATTATTATTATTTTTTTATATTTTTGTTTTGAATGAAAATATTTCTCTACACAAAGAAATTTTTCATATATTCATCACTTACACCTCAAATGAAATGCTTCTCTTGCTATAATTAATAAATGAATATGTTCTTTAAATTATTTAGTTTCTATACAAAACATTTTGGCAAGTAAAAATTAAAATTAGAAATTTAATCAATAGAATTTTTAGTTTAGAGATATCATTCTTGTGAAAAAATGTTGCTTTATTCCATAAATAATATTACAAATATAATATTAATATTCTTTATTAATGTCATTTATATATAATTTTCATCAATCATTATCAAATTTACACACTTAACTAATTTTAACTTTTGGAATTATTGAAAAGAAAATTTTTGCTTGTGTGTTTTAATGATTACGTCGCAGGCAGATTTTAATCAAGAAGATATTTTGCCAACAAATCAAACCCACCTGGTAGCACATTATTTTTAAGTTATAATAGCTATTTGAATATAAAGAGTATTATAAATGTTTATGGTCTCTGCATTGATAATGATGTCAACAAGTAAATATAATCGACGATCTTTAGTAAAATTATAATAAACATGAAAAATAGCATGAAATTCAGTATCTTAACGTAATATCTTTGTCTAAATAACCTTGTATGAAAAAGACAACTGGAATAAAATAAAGCGTTAACTCAAATATGAACATATAGGCCCGACTTGCTATGAAAAGTTTCTCGAAAAAGCTATATTGAAACATAAATTTATGATTTTTAATTTTTAATCGTTTCAAAGAGGAAACATTCATATTTATTTCTCATTGCATAGCATAGATCAATTCTGGTGCTTGCAAAATATTAATAATTCGATAAAAAAAATATCATATTTATACACCAAATGATTATGACTAGAGAACATGTGTTCACGAAATTATATCACCAGAGAATATATGTTGCTAATTATTAGCATAATAATGCCATATTTAGCAACATATATATTCTCTGGTGATTGGAAAATAGTGAGATCAACTTTAAATTAACATCGTTCATGTTAGAGGTTCAAATTTTGTGTCAGATGTCACGAATAAAATGAAAGTAATGGAATAACTCTGCTGCATCACTCATTCTCAACATCAGCTTGCTAAAATTAATAACCGTTAAAGCTGTTTTGTTACAAGCGACTTACATGTGATTTGCAACTTTTGAAAAGGATTTTTTTCTATCTAGTATTTATTATAATAAGATATTGTAGTATATGAGATACGTTTGTAAAATTTGCATCATTTCAATTTGCATGCTTTCAACTGCACGATGAAATTAACTATACGAGCAAAAGACACTGGGCACCCTATACTGCTCATTCAATAAATACCAGCCGACCAACTTGTCTAGTGGTCAGCGTGCCTGACTACGGATAAGGAGGTCCTGGGTTCGAATCCCGGTTCGGGCATGGTACTTTCTTTCTCTATCTATCCTGTCTTTGTCCTTTCCTTGTATGAATGAGGTGTGAATGGTTGCCTACCCTATAAACGGGTTCCTATGGCATGTGTGTACTGAGGAAGTCGGACTCCACACCAAAATATGGTTCAGTTGGAAAAGTGGAGCAGCGCGCCCCTTATTGCCAGCCTAGCTGGCATACGACAATGAATGAATGAATAAATACCTGACGAGAAACTAATAATATTTTGGTCTTGAATAATAAATTAATTACAGACTTTATTCTTCTAGGCATTCAGGTTACTTATTAAATCCTGATCGCGTGTCCAAATTTTTTGTGCTCTTAAAATCATACTACTCTTAAATGCATTCAACTTTTTTCTGTTGATTCATAAATTTGATGTTTCTCCATTTCTATCTTTATTTATATATCATCGGTGAAATACACTGAGGTCATACTTGTATCTTGTGCGTGAAGAACTACTCAGTGATTTGTTTAGAATAAAGATATACTATATAAGATCTAGTCAAATAATTAAGAAATTAAGAGTCAAAGAGAAGTTCAGGGTTAAAATATTTTTAATTTTTAACCTATCCACAGCACAGAGTAACATTAAAACAAACATTCTTGTTACATTAGATGCGGAAGTTCATGAAGTCTTCCCTCACCGAAGAGTTCCATTGCAGAGCAGTAGAGGGCGCCCATTGGATGTTGGAATAGAGGTGCTACTCTTATACTAACTATATAGATCAATGATAAGTATTCCTCATATTTGCTTCGTGTCAAATCTAATTGAAATATTTGACAGTTAATTAGAATAAAGAAAAGAATGTATTCAGTAAAACTACAATAGGTAACAGCATGAGAAAAAATGGTATATAAGATGTGTGTCTTAATATTTTTTTATCCATGTTATTATATATTTGAATTTCCTCTTGCTTTTTCACACACATGTTAGTTACATTACATGAAAGACAAGATCGAAACCTTAATAATGGTATTTTGGAAGTAAATCACGGATATTTTTCTTGTGTCTAATAAGGACTCGTGGGTTCCTTTAAGTAAATTAAAATGTGAGTGAGTGAGGATCAGGATACTTTTCTGTACCTAGTTTAGAACTGAACTTTACCTGTTAAATGAAAGCTATGGGTGGGAGTCCTTATAATCTAGAACCAAGGAACAAGCAAAGGAATTTTCAATACTTGACCTGTCCGCCCAGAGGTATCATTTTATTTTGATGCAACTACAACCTATTTATCACGCTTTAGCCGCCTTTAATGAGCACGATGAATCTTCGGATTCGTATTCATTACCTTACGACAATGAGAGAGATGTCTTACTAAATCAGGATATTGCTACTTCTCTTATAGCCATGTTGTTGTTGTACCAGCATACTTCCCTATACTTGAGTCCTTGAGTTGGGCTCTACTAGTTAGGGGGAAGAAGCTGGGTGAGAGTCTTCGTAATTTAGAAACAGTGACCAATCAAAGTATCCTCCTATACTTGACCTTTTACTCCCAGATGTATTATTTCATTTGGGGGACATTGCTATCACGACCCATTTAATGCTGCCCAATTGCTTTTAGTAGATACAAAGGATATTTTTTTAAGTCGGGATTCGAACTCAATACTTTCCGATAATGCGAACGATGTCCAAAGTAAGCAGGTCACCACGGCCGCACTTATTGTCATATTATATACTAACTACATACTGTCACATTGATAAAGCGGAACTTGTCCCTGATGATCAACTTACCATATACACCTCGTCCCTTTTTAAGATATTCATGTATCTATATTATGCTGTCAGCATGGTGATATCTTATTCAACGAAACATAAATCACAAGTATGCGATGTTTTGTACCCTCCTCGGTGGAGTAGGTGTCAAACAATTTTAGTCAAAATTCTGGTGACAGTAGCTCTCTGAAGTTGCCGTAGCATAAAATGGTGTTTATAGTATGGAATCTTATGGCCGTTAATTTTCAATATCGATGATCATTTCGTGTTATTGCAGAAATATGATTTAGTACCTATTTTTTTGCGAATATTTATAGACGCCAAACGCCGATTCCATAGTTAGGAAAAGAGGTTAATCTGTGGTTTGGGTACCCCTTTCTTGCCAAATGGGCGAGCGTGGTAACCCTGGCTATTTCATCCTAAATGCACTCCTTGTGGCGCATGCTCATTAACAACTCTTTTGTTTCAGTATTCCTATTGGTCACTAATTATTTTGATTTTGAAATAACCGTAGAATTTAAAATTTGATGCACGACATTTTATTACCGTTGAATTTGCCCTGGAGGTAGTACGTGAGTTATTTATTTGTTTCTGCGTATTTTTATTTATTAATTTTTAAAAATATGATAATTTTTCTTCATATTGTATATTTTTTGTAATACAATTCGTAAAAAAACCAGTGTTTTTGTTTTCGTTGCCATACCAAAGGTGAAATTCGTTAAAAACACGGATTTCGGTTCGTCGATATAGAAACGACTTTTTTGCGTACTGTCTCAGAGCATTCAAATCCGCGAGACAACACGCAAAAACGCGCTAGTTGGCGACTTTTTGAAATTGCGCCAAGCAGGGGACCCAAAGCACATTTTCACCGGAAAAGATACTCCTAACAATTCCATTGCAATGGTTTGAGTTTGACCTGCATCTAAATGACCATTGCCCTTCATGAGACCTATTCAATTAAATGTTGTCATGCCATCGTATTCTCAGTTATAAAACATTCAATGGTTGCCGGTTGTTCTGATTTTTTTGACATGATTGAATATTTGCAATTTAGTAACATTTTCCTTTTTAGTCACTTCTTTTCAATTTTGCTAAATAAATGTAATCAATTTTAAGATTGTTTAATACCGAACTTTTTATCTCTAACTGTTTTCAACATAAAAATAACTGAAATAAAAATATTGATACATCTTTTGTAAAGCATTCGTTTCAAATCAATTTCTTAGTCAATGATTTTTTTTTCTTTGCTTTATTACAAATTAAGGAATGGATTGTATAGTAATAGTCATAGGAAGAACATATCTTAGAAATTATGAAGGAATAGAACGATTGTAGGGATGCCTTACTCTAAAGATAAGATTTAGAACTTTAACTCGCTCATCTTTGAAAAATTGATCTCTGATCTAACTACACATGGATGAAATTCCTTAAATATTCACCAATAATCCCTGAAAAATTTTAAGCTGCAAGTTTTTATTGATTTTTTATTTTTATGATTCCTTTAACAAATATTTTATCAATTGTTCCACGTTTGTATCATTTTTTGTAGCATAATGTAAACATTCGCAGGGAGAAATAATGTACACAATAGATTCCTTTTAGCACAGAAAAGCCTAGTCGATTTCTAATTAGATTAAATTCAATTTTAATAATAAAATTGTAACAGATGTTTAAAAAATAATTAAAAAATATTTATATTTTTTTAGAAAATGGCTATTGGGTTTTTTCTGGAAAGTAATACAAAATTATAGTGACTAAAATGGTTTCTTTTGTCACTTTAATTTTGCCTAACTTTTCTTAGTTTTCTGCTATATCAGAGAAAAGTTACTTATAGCTTCATTCAAGTTAAATTTCTTTCAATATTTTAAGATTTTTTAACGATAAAGTGGTTGTTTCTTTCATTCCAGTTGAGATCATGACTTGGCCACTTTATTATAATACCATTGGTTTTAAATATCCGTGACGTCAGGTAAGTTTCATCCACTTCACATATAATAAATTACGACATCGTATTGAAACGGCGCCGTAAATCCGACTGGTCGACGAATTTGCAGCCTGCCTTCAAATCGCATTCTTCGAGCGGCAGCAAACAAGGCGAAGTTGAACTAATTTGATATCCCCCCTCCCATTGGTGACCATTGTGACTTTTTTCGTCGCCAAGTTAAGCGCATGTTTTTAGCGTGGGAATTTTCCCAAAATTAAAATAATACGCATTTTATAAAATTTTAAAGCACATAATGGTATAAAAAAATTCTGAAAAAGTATTACTGGAAAACGAATAAGAACTTTTTTTTATTGGGTTTGCCTTCTCTTGAAAACAACCGGTAAAAGAGATAAGTAAATAACAATAATGGACTTACTTGATGTGACCTCAAGCACACATGTCAAATATGCTCGGTGATATTATGGAAAAATATGTGAGAAAAATATAATAACAAATAAACAAAAAGAAATTGGAAATAAAGAACAGTTTACTATATTGAAAATACAAAAGAAAAATGTAATAATGAAATAAAAAAATGTATAAGAAAATTATACAATAAATAAACAAAATAAAAAAAGATGTAAATAATAAATAAATAAAAAGAAAATGGGAAAAAAGAACAGTTTACGATGTTTGGACGCTGGCGACAACGAAACACAACAGCAAATGTAGAACAAAAATAATAGTAATATGACAGAAACAGTTTTGGAGCTTTATACTCGTAGGCTTATAGCTCGCATTGAGTAAGATTGAGTTTTTTCACAAAACTCGTCAAAAATTTAGAACACCATTTTGGTGCTATACAGTATACATTTTCTAGGACAAAAAGTTCAAATTGAAAGTAAAACGAAAACTTCAAATACTGTTGGTACTGAAAAGAACCATATATATTACGAAAAAATTATGTTAAACACGAGAAAAACCAAATCTGGCAACAAAAAAAAATCTGAAAACTAGCAAAAACTCAATTTGGCAGCATTATAATCAAAACTTATTGAAAAAATGGTGTTCTAAATTTTTGACGAGTTTTGTGAAAAAACTCAATCTTACTCAATGTGAGCAATAAGTCTACGAGCATAAAGCTCCAAAACTGTTTCTGTCATATTACTACTACTATAATCGAAACAAAGGACGCTAGATTTGGCGAGAAATCATTTGGGGGGGGGGAGATATCAAACTTGCATCGCGAAGTTCAACATCGAATGTCTAAGAATATTGTCGAAATTCAATTTGTTAACAAAACGATTTCTTATATAAAGACCAAAGCATCAGTTTGAGAAACCGTTTTCATTAATTCAATCCATTAACATGTTGACAATTAACAGAAGAAAAAGTAAAATGAAAAAGACAAGACAAAACTTACACTTTTTGGTTAATTTAAATCGGCAGGGACGATTTAAATTCATGAAAACTTCATTAATGAATAGAATTTCAAATTAATAATTTCAATATTTGTAAACAATCTAAAAAGTTAAATCTTAAGAGATATTGAAGAAAGATTCTCCCATATTTTTACGCCACTCTAGGTTTTATAATAGCAATCTGCAACAAAAATGCAGCCTGGAAGTTTTAGTTGTTGGCGAGTAATTGAGAAATAAAAGTTTTAAGCCATCAATAAATTTAGAGAAACTTATAAGAAATAAATATAAACTTTTATTCAATGCAAACGCACATTTTATGAAACAATTTTTAAAAAATTTTTGAAAATTAAATTTTTCAAACACGGTATAAAACAACTTTCTCAGTTTTAATTTCTTCAAACACGCATTAACAATAAATAGTTTATACAATGTGTTTAAACAAAATTATCTGTCTTATTAATTTTTTAAAATTGTATATATTTGCGGACATTTTTATAACTACGTAAACATTTAAGTGATTGTAATAATTTTGAGTTTTTGTTTTGATAAAAATGTTTTCAATTATCTTCCATTTCCATTTGTCTTAAACATTAAAAGAATTTCCATATATATATATATATATATATATATATATATATATATATATATATATATATATATATATATATATATATATATATATATATAAATAGATAGATATTTTGATTTGTTTTACTTTAAATACATTCGATATCAATAAAATGAAAAGGAATTTACTATCAAAATCTGAGCTTATGAATCCAAAATTCAAATAATTAGGTGTATAACAGTACAGAAATCTTTTTTATAAATAAATTATGTATCTTTTCTTGAATTTCAAATTCAAAATATTATTTCAAAATTGATATTTAAGAATATTAATTTGAAATAACATTAAGAACGGCTGACAATAACCGTCCTTAATGTTATTTCAAATTTCAACGACTGAAAATAATAATTTTTAATGTTATTAAGAAACATTAAAAAACACCGAAATAAAATTTTAAATAATTATTCCACGTGACAAATAATACAGATTAAACATTTTTATTTTTGCTATGCGCAATACACTTTACTACTTGTTTTTATTTAAAAAAAATTATAATAAGATCATTATATATTATACACGTAACAAATTAAGTTATTCTTCTCAATTATTCATGTGAATTATATATTATACTCATTCTCAATTATTCATGAATATGTAATTATATATTATAATCATCAAAAATAAATTATGCTGTTTGAAATAAATTAATTGCGTGTTACAATAATTAATTCTAAATTGTAAATGCGTAAGCAAATATATTGAAAAAAAAATGAAATACTGATACATGTGTTTTGTGTTGGCAAAATTAGTGAAATGTGTTTAATGTAAATTTCCTTCCTCAAATATTAAGCTTTATTCTGTTGTTAGTACAATTAAAGCATAATTTTGCATGTAGTGTATTTTAAAATTTGCTTATGATATTTCATATTGATTGAACTATTTTTTATGTATCTACATGTATGATAAATTTTTCATTTTCTTCCAGTTTTTATTGTTTAAATATTCATTCGTTCATCTTCGTGTTGATTTAGCACAAAAAATGTCTTACAAGTTGGATTCGAAAAGCTAAAAAAATACTCATAGAAACGTTTGAAAATGTATCGTTAGATGATTGCACGATACTTTTTAAAATCTACTTGATATCTTTTGTGTCAAATAAAAGCTAAGTCATTTGTGCGTTGATTCTTAAACATGAAAAGAAAATGCCATTCTTCAAAAAATATTATTTAAAACAGTCTGTCTCATACATCAGATTGTTTTCTTTTTTGTGGAAAATTACTGAGAGAGAGAAATCGGTAACAGAAGGAAAGTTTCTTATTCATTAATTGAAGATGATTGGGAGATGCGCAATATCTGTATTCTAATTAAGATGAATTTTATTGTAATATTTTATTAAAGACACTAGAGACAAGTTCCATAAATGAAACTTGGGACTTTGGGTAGAAATTATCCACTTTGTACTTAAGTACATTATGTTTCTTGTTTAACAGAAGGGGGTTTACTTTATACATAATCCCTGTAAATTCAAATGATTCCTATAAATCTTGAAAATTTATCAAGCACTTCCCGACTTTTTCTTTTTTCAAAAGACTTTATTTCTCTCTGGAAAAATTAATACTGGCACTTTAAAAAATATTTAAACACTCTAAACTAAACTCAGTGGCATGACAGACCCCATGGTGTTTAAGACCTGTAATACCAAAATTTGTTTTCTTGACCGATTGCCCAGGGATGCAAAGCATATATTCCGGTTAGGTGTGGTTAACCTAATGCAAAACTGTCAATTTTAAGTTCCTAAACATGCTTGGTGCTGCATTTTATTGACCCACTGAAGGGATGAAAAAAATGAGTGAATTTTGCCCAGTTAGAGGATTAAAAGCTCGAAGCACTACTACTTTACCATCGGGTTTCATTTAAACACAACTTTTCCTAATTTTTCTTTTAAAAAAATAATAAAAAGTAATCATTTAAGATATCATTTTTATGTGATATCAAAACTAGTATTTTTAAACAAAAGAAAAGCTATGGAACTAATAAAAGGAATTAATGAACTTAAGATTTTATGAATTGTCTAAACAGAACTAGGTACCTTTTTTAAACTTTAATAATACATATTTTAAAAAGAGGATGTATGCCACTTGAGTTTAAAAAAGGCACTCATTTAAGGAAAGACAATTTTTTGCATTAATAAAATAATTAGTATTTAAACTTTAATTTAGTACAAAATTATTTGAAATTAAATAAATTGATGCGGCTTTGTGATATATTAGGACTATACTAAACTCTGTTGCACGACAGCCCATGTGGGCCACACAAGGCCTACAGTGCCCATCTCTGTTTTCTTAACCGAGAGACTCAAGATGGGGTGCGAAGCACATGTCCCGATTAGGTCAGCCTAAAGTGAAACCCTCAAAGTGTTTAGTTCCCAAGCATGCTTAGTACTCAGTTTATCGACCCATTGAAGGCTGAGTCGACCTTGCCTAACCCAAGGATCGAACTTCCGATCTATGACTTAGGAGCGTGAATTGCTATCACTAAGCCACCGATATTTATTAGGAGTATAAAAAAATACAAAATCAGAATAAAAGTTTATATATTAAAGAATTGCACTTACTTTTAAAAATTATTTGTTTATCTCATTTTTGTAAAAAATATTAAATAAGTTTTAAGCTATCAAAAATTTACAGGACTTCTCACAAAAGTTCTGATATTGATTATTCTTTGTCAAGAAATTGTATTCATTTATAAATTATCAATAATAGTACATTAGTGCTTAGAATTTAAGTTGTTTAGACAAAAGAAACAATTTTCTCTTTGATTAAATAGTAATGAGTTTTGAAACAATCCTATGAAGCTTAGAAATTCAGCTTCAGTTGGTTACTTTCTAAGGAGAGAGATAAAGAAAAATAGAGAGAGAAAAAATCTGTTTTAAGTATTCCTTTAAGTGAATGAAATTTGTCAGGACTAGATATTCTGCATCGCACTTTCATACAAGAAGCAATTTATAATTCATAGCATCCAAATTTATTTCTAAAAAATGTAATTGATCTCCTAACATTATGTTATTGAATTATTGTAGTGCTATGATCAAATATGTTTTTACTACAAAACATTATTTGCACACAATCGCCGCATTAAAACCAAATAAAAGAAAATTTATTCGTAATTTACTAAAATCTTAAGCTTTTCTATTTTGAAACAGCTGTTACCCTATTTTTTTTTAGGTAATCTCATATGCATAAATGTTTACCAAAGTTTAAGAATGCGAATACTAAACTATTTTAGTATTTTATTCGATAAGATTATGTTGCTTTGAACATTAATTAATTTAATTAAAAATTTTCAAGTTAAAATAATATTTTTATTAATTAAATTTTACATTTATATTATTATCATTTATGAAAAATTATCTGTATTATTTACAATTTTAAAATGTTATTGATTTTGATTAAAAATGTTTTGACTAATTTTCTCTCTCCCTTTCTTTCTCCCTCTCTCTCTCTATCTATCTATATCTATATCAATATATATATATATATATATATCTATATCTATCTATCTATCTATATCTATCTATATATATATATATATATATATATATATATATATATATATATATATATATATATATATATATATATATATATATATATATATATATATATATATATATACATACGTAGATGAAATGACGCTGCTTACACAAATGTATTATAACAACCTTAAATTTAACCATTTAACTTTAAAATATTAAATTCTTTTTAATATTGATATTCTTCATCAGTATTTAAATATGTATCACATTGTCGCGTTTTTAAATATATATCACTTTATGTATAAAAAAAACAGATTTGACAAGAATATAAAAAAGAGTTTGTTATTTATGTTATAAAATTCAATTTCACTGTAGTAAAACATAAGAAGTAAACATTTTACGCGAAACATTTTCATTTAAAATTGTTTTCCAATGAAGTTTAATATTTGTAAATTTTGCTATTTTATATTTTTATGATTTCATGTAAATTTTCCTTTGAAATTACAGCTTTCATTATTTCAAGCAAATTATTCTTCCTAATTTTTCCCTTATTCATATGAACACCGTAACAAGTGAAACGAAAATAAACTATTAAACTAAACAATTGAAACATGATTGTATTTTAATTTTAATGATCGTTTATGAAACCGCATGTCTTTAAATATATTTAGTAGATGCTTAAAATTTAGGTACAAAATGTTTAGGATGAAACTAATTTGTTTAAAATTCGCTAAATTTCATAGTTATTCTCAAAATGTTTTGTGATAAAAATAATAAAAAAATTTAAAAATGTGTCCCTAATGAGAGAAATTTAAAACTTTCTCAATTTAAATGCATTCATTTTTGTTTGAATTTACAAATAGATTTCAGAGATTTCAATTAAAAAAAATGCTTTTTATTCATAAACTTAAAATCTTTCATTTGCCACCTCAACTCCATTTTTAAAATAATTTTGGAAAACTATCTGCTATCTGAGTTCTTTAAATTATTTATTTTTAGCTTAAAAATTTATAAGTATTTGGTAGTTAATGAAAACAATAAAAAATTTTACATTTTACCTATTTGCTCAGTGTACTGTATTTAAAAATGATATTTCCATTAAACAAAAAATTTTCTCAATCTCTCATTCTTGAAGATGAAACTCGATATAAATTTGTCGAATATAAATTTTGTCTGAGTAGAAATCTTTCTTTCTCTTTCATATTCTTTTGCTCGAATGAACGTTATTTGATTGGTATATCTAGAATAATTCATCACTAATTTTGTTTATAATTCGGTCTATGATGATGTTAAAGAAAATCTGAGTCACTAGAAACGTGTTAATAGTGTGTTAATTGGATTAACGCTGTTAAAACTGGAAATACGATGAAAACGAAAACAAACTATTGAATATATTTTAAGTTTATTGAATGTTTCAACATGGGGTATGGTTTAATCTTTTTTAGAAATAATGATAAATTATATTATAATTAAGTGATTTGGTATAAATTGCATAAGTGACGTTCTATATGAAAATTCAAATCGATAATGATTTGATTGTAATGAAAAAATTATTGATATTACATCTTATTTCAAAAGAAGAATAAAAAACGAAGTAATATGCGTATAATAAAAGAGGTAATTTTCTGCTTAAAACTGTAGATAAATTCAAGAGCATTAATTTCATTTTTCACTTATTGTTACCTGTAAGAAAAAATATCCATTATCTTCGAAATACGAGATGTTATAAATTAAAATTAATTCTTTCATATATTTATGCATTTAAGTTATATATATATATATATATATATATATATATATATATATATATATATATATATATATATATATATATATATATATATATATATATATATATATATATATATATATATATATATATATATATATATATATATATATATATATATAGAAAAAATTGTTTTCAGTTACTCAGATGTATAAAAAGTAACATAAATTTAAGAAAAAGTAATTTTCTCAAAATTTATTTATTTACTGCATTGAAAATATTCACTGCATTCATACGATTAAATAATTTTAAGATGTATCTTTTTAAAATCACGATATTAATATCCAGTGCAATGAGATGAAAAACAGGTTAAGTGCAAATCAAAGTTATTTTTTCAGCTAAACAAATATTTAGCTTTAGAAGCTTTGGTTATATTTGTATGTAATTTATGCACTTTGGCTTGGCTAAGAATGTTTGTAGCTGTTTCTCGCAAGACCTGAAATAAGGGTGCCATTCTTTTTGGAGTTGATGACTGAGCTGGAATTCGAATGGTAATCGTTCTGTGGTCTTCCATTCAGCTATTCGACTGTTACTTCGGGTGTGAACAATCACTTTAAACCATGGCTGGCTACAGGATGAATTACCCTCGCGTGCAAAAAGCGACCGTTGAGCGACAAATCATCCCAGTGTTTATGCTGATGACATTACAATAATCCTTGAATCACTTATGGGAGAATAAGAAGTTTAGCATAACCAGTCACTATCTCCTCTGCAATCTTAAAGCAACATCAGAAGTCTCAAGCAAATAATAATTTTTCTTAGCTGGGTTATAAATTTTCTTATCATTAACGATGAAGCAAGGGTCATTAAATAATATTATAAAATATTTTTTTAAGTTCAAATATTATATCGCGTGCTGCTTAAAATTCTATGGAACATTTAAATTTATTTTAAAATATTTTTAAAAATGCAAAATAAATAAATAAAAATAAAATAATAATTAATAAATAAACAAATAAATGAAAAAATATAATGTGAAAATAACATAAAATATGCAAAACATATTTCCCCATTTCATTAAAAATCTAATTTTGATAAAAAAAATTTTTTTTAATCTAGTCGGCTTATTTTGATTTACCTAAAGGTGTTTCTCCTAAGCGATTTGAGACAAGAACCGAGAGAATTAATTAAATTCTTGGCTCATCATTAATTATGTATAGTCTACGGACTTTTGAGATCGAAGAAAAATGCAAACTATGGACATTTGAAAGAAATAAAAATTTGTGGAAATTTAGTATAATAGACGATAGAAAAATTTATTCGAATTTGTCTCATCTGATGATTTCAAAATGGAATGTGCTGTATTTTGTTTTTTATTCTTCAATATCTTTTTCTTATATTTACATATATAACCATTTAAAAATTAAAACAGAAACATTGCATTTAACTCAGTTCACTATATTAAATACATATTTTGTACAGGACTAAAAATTCCCGATTTCTGTTTTCAGATGACGTTCATTCAACTTACGCCTTCTTTGGCATCCCTAATATAAATTCGATCTATCATAGTTTAATAAATATTAATTAATCTGATATATATATATATATATATATATATATATATATATATATATATATATATATAGCCGGATAAGAGTAAATTTTTATTATGAATATGTTATAGATGTTTATTATCATCTAACATGTCATAGAAAATAATATCTAATTAAAAATCGTTTATTAATGAAAACACTGGATTAGGTACTTTATGCTTGACTTTGTATTAAAATATGAATATATTTTGACTAGGAATACAATAATTTTCCTTTTCTTGGCTCTGGACAAACTTGTTTTGTGCAGTTACACTTTTTTACGCATCTTTTTTTGTGCTAAAATATAAGGTATATGTTGATTGGCAAAAAAGTAGTTCATCACAAATCTTGTTTTATTTGTTTGACTGACAAGGATAGTTTTTTGTACACGAGTGCTGATTAGAAGAAGGGACTTATATAACTTAAAATTTTGTAACAGGGGTGGCCAATCTTCGGCTCTTTGAAGGATAATTGGTGGTTCTCGATAAATGTAACCGAGTTATCCTTTCATTTTTGTGTTACTATATTTTGAAAAATTACTATAGTTCCGTATGTGTTTCAAAATGTCTTCTAACTTGCTCACAACAAATATGAAAGACCAAGTGCAACGTTGTAGCAAATTTCATAAAACAGTGGCGTAATGGACAGACTCCAAACCGATTTTGAATTTGTAATCTTTCATGGCCACAGATTGTGTTCTGGAGGAAACATTTCGTATCACTCTTGCTATAGATATAATTTCTAATCTGGAATTTTTGGTAAGTTAACTATAGTTTGTTTCGTTGTATGCATCACATGTAACACGTGTTGTTATTGTTTTAATAACACAAAACTTGTATTTTCTAAATTTCCTTATTTATTTCCACTTCTTCTAAAAATATTATGACAAATAACTAAAATAAAAAAAAGAAATACGAGCAAAAAAAACGAAGTTTTAATAATGAGAGGGAGGGGAATTTCTATTTTATTGACAATAACGAAAAAGCATTGAGTGTTATTAAGAAAAGTCACACAATAGTGTAAAATGTGGAGATTATTTCTTAGGGCCATATTAAAAAATCTATTTCAATTCGAAACTCTGCAGGCGGTTATTGAGGAGGACAGTGGCCAACTTGCCAGATAATTTAACATTTCTGGTGAAACGGATAGACTTCATCTGCTCCACTTAAATAAGATGTACAGGATGAGCATGTGGGTTCCTTACATGTTGCTGAAAGTCAATAAGCAACAACAAATGGCATCCTGTTTATCTTTGTTTTTTCATCCTGTTTATCTTTGTTTTTTCACCACCGTAGCGGGTCCATTCAATAGAGTGCTTAAGAGTGAAAAGTGGGTCCTGTATGAAATACTAAAGCGTTTCAAACATTGGTTGTCTCCCCATGATATTGTCCCGCAAACGCAAACCCACCTATTGTAATGTCTCACCATCGGCACTTTCGATTTTAAGATCCTATGTTTTTTTTTTTTTTGTTTTGTTTTGATTTTCAGAGAGACTCTCATTTTGTACGCGAAGCAGGCGAGAGAGATTGTCGCGAACCCATACATGGCTCCTTGTAAATTTTGTTCATTTTTTAATTAAATGTGTATGTTTCAAAATTGGAGTCATTTATTTGTTTGTTTGTTTCATAACAAACTTATGTTTTTGGTGGCAGCGGTTTGATGCTTTTTTAATGCTTTGCATTAGCATCCATTATGGAAATTAATTATGTGCACTATATTGGATTACGTGCCGCAATGTTGGAATACAGGTAGGCCATTTTGATCAATCTTTCTCTGGCTACTATTGAAAATAAATAGTTTGGAATGTTATATAAATTGATAGAATATTTAGTTTCAATCTTATTTACGTGGTTTTCATGTTATATCAATTAACTTTGTTTATAAGTTTGTAAATGGTGTAGTCCATATTACAAAGCTAATTTATGTATTTCGTGTATTCGAATTTACAGTGTTCATGCTATATCAATTAATTTTGTTTATAAGTTAGTAAATGGTGTATTCCATATTACAAAAGCTAATTTCTGTATTTCGTGTATTCGAATTTACAGTGTAATATTTTTTATAAGAAAAGTGTATCTTATTATAAATTTGCATTTCTTAATTTTTATGTGGTTGATGTATTTCAATTCACGTAGGAATATGTTAAAATAACTATGTTGTTATAGATTAATGTGTAAAATCGAAAGTACACTTATATTTATAATTTTTTGAATGTTTCACTGAAAGTAGATTTTATGAAAGTAATATATACTTTAGAAAGGTTTTGATTTCGTTATGTGAAAACGAAAGTACATGATTACAAATAGGTTTGAATTTAAAGTAATGTGAGATTTATTTATATGTTTTTGATTTTTGTTTGTAAAGTATCAAACTGGTTTATTTCATATTTAGAAACGCATATGTTTATTTTCATTGATAAAGATTTGAAAAGATATTTTCTTACTGTTTAAAATATCGTACGTTATTATCATTTTTATGTCGTGTATGATTAACTAACTAAGTTTATTGATTTGAAATCGAAAGCTGATTTCTGGTTTAGATTAGTTAAAGCTTTTAATTTATATTGTTGTTAAGAATTGTAGTGTTTTATATTTTGAATTAAATAAGGATTCAAAAATATGTATAATTTCATTTTCTGATTTAATATAGTAGTATTTGTATAAGAATCTGATTTTATAAAATTTATACATTTTTGATTAATAATTCAATTTATCTGAGTATCAAGTATTAGCTTGGTGATAAAAAAAACTTGAAATCGAGAGTAGAAGATTTAATATTAAACTTGTTCTTCTTTTCAAAATATATGATTTGCTGTTTATACACTATTTGTTGTATTACAATATAGTTTGTTTTCGTTTAAATTTTTAAATGTTATGGATATGTTTCATATTAGTAGAGTGTGTTAAATAATTTCAATAGTTATTTACGAAATTTTGTATAAAGGTGGGTGTAGTCTGTTTTTTCTCTCATTATTGCATCTCTTCTGAGATAAAGCGTTAATAAATAAAATGGCTTTTTTAGCACGGGGGAAAAAGGGAGATTTAGTAGAAGTAGCTGAAGAGTTAGGGGAAATGGTTCCAGATTCTTTTAAAATCCCAGATATTAAAAAATTAATTTTAACTAGTAAAAACTTTAACGAGGAAGAAGTAAAATGTATATTAGATAGGGTAATCGAGGAAAGAGTTAAAAGGGAACAGGAAGAAAAAGAGGAAAGAGTTAGGCGAGAAATACTAGAAAAAGAGGAAAGAATTAGGCGAGAAGAATTAGAAAAAGAGGAAAGAATTAGGCGTGAAGAAATAGAAAAAGAAGAAAGAATTAGACGTGAAGAAAGAGAACATATTTTAGAAATGAAACGTCTAGAAATCTCTTCAAATGCTGCAATTTCGAACACAGAATCAGTTACAAATAGGACTGAACATGCTCAAAAAATTCAATTAATGCAAATAACGCCAAAATTCGATGAAAGGAAAGATGAGATGAGTTTATACTTAATAAATTTTGAGCGTAGAGCAGAAATGGCTCATATTCCAAAAAACGAATGGGTAGTTTATCTTGTAAGTGCTTTACCTTCAGAGATATCTAACATGTTAGCTAGAGAACCTCCAGAAAGGGCTGATGATTACGATTACGTGAAGGAAATTATTCTTAAACGATTCAAGTTAAATAGCGAAAAATTAAGACAATTGTTTCTTAGACACCAGAAAACGTCAGACAAATCATGGAGAAATTATGCACAAGAATTGAATAGTTACTTTACGGAATGGCTTACGGAATTAGAAATAACGACATTTGAACAGCTTAAGGAACTAATGGTAACAGATCAATTGAAACGTCGTGTGCCAATTGAAATTAAGGAACATTTTTTGGCGGAATGGCTTAAAATAAATTCGCCGTATGATCTGGCAGAGAAAATAGATGAATATGAAAGTTTAAGAGATAGTTTTAAGACGAAAGATTTTACAAAACTCCCTCGAAATAATTTTGGTTTTCGTCAACAAAATGAAAACCGTGCCTTTAAGTTTAATGAAGTAGTTCGGAATCATAAATCTCATGTTCCTAAAAGAGTCGAGAATAAAAATTCTAATTATTCACATGAAAAGGAATTCGAAAGAAGAAAACAACTCCGATGTTATGAATGTGGTTCTTATAGTCATTTGCGGCCTCAGTGTGACAAAATAAAAAAGAACTTAGAATCGGTAGCATCCAACGAAATTGCTAGAAGTACATTTAATGAGTTGATGGCTCCTTACACTAGTATCGGCACTGTTAATGGAATTCAAATGCCAATCTTAAGAGACACTGGAGCAACTCTTGATTTGATTTGTGGAAAATACGTGAAACCTGATATGTTCACGAAGGAAAAGGTTTGGCTAAGAACACCTCTTGATGAAACTTTAGTATGCTTACCTATTGCCGAGGTTGAAATAAATTGTGAATTAGGTCACATTTTGACAAAGGCAGCAGTTCTTCGAGATTCTTTGGATCAAGGAAGATATTTACTGGGAAACAAAACAGCCGCTTTATTTCAGGAAATTAAAAAGCATGAGGAGGTGAAAATACATATGATAAATGCTATAGAAACTCGAGCTCAAAGAAGACGGAAGGAAAATAGCACGAATAAAGAGATTATTGATTCTGAAATAGAATCTTCTAGGTCTTGCTTCCAAACTAAACAAAATGAAGAATTAGAGCAAAATACAATTTTGCCACCATTAGAAACAGAAATTGAAGGGATGGATTTGATAAAAACATCTCCAGAAGAATTTGCTCGGGAACAAAAGGTGTGCGAAGATTTGAAACCTCTTTTTGAGCAAGCTAAACGACAATCTTCAAAAGACAATAAATATATTATAATAAATCAATTGTTGTTTTATAATAAAATGGACAATGATGGAACTGTAAGAAGATTATTAGTTGTGCCCAAGAAGTTTCGCAACCAACTAAAAGGGATCTGCCATGAGATAACTGCAGCTCATTTAGGTATAACTAAAACAAAAGATATGCTGTGCAAAACTTTCTACTGGCCTAACTGCTTTAAAGAAATTGAAAATTTTGTTAAATCTTGTGACAAATGTCAACGAGTAGGAAAGCCTCAAGATAAGAAAAGGGCTCCTTTGAAACTGGTTCCAGTAATTCCGGAAATATTTACAAGAATTAACGTTGATGCATGTGGTCCTTTACCTATAACTTCCTGTGGTAACCGGTATATTATAACAGCCATTTGCATGTCATCCAAGTATCCAGATGCCATCCCAGTACCAGATATACGTTCTACTACTGTGATTGATGCTTTTCTTCAGATATTTAGCCGCATGGGTTTTCCTAGGGAGTTGCAAAGTGATCAAGGAACATCTTTCATAAGTGTCCTGACATCAGAATTTTTAGAAAAATTTGGTATTAAAGTTGTGCATAGTTCCGTTCAGCATCCCCAAAGCAATCCTGTTGAGAGATTGCATAGAACTTTAAAGAGAATACTGAAAGTCCTTTGCTTAGAAAAGGGTACAGATTGGGAGAAGATTTTACCTCAGGCACTTTTTGCTCTTAGAACTTGCATTCATGATAGCACTGGATATTCTCCTGCAGAATTAGTCCATGGTCGGAACTTAAGAACACCCGTAACACTATTATATGAAAATCTAACTGGTAAAACCATTGAAGAAGATAGTGTGATTGCTTACGTTTTTAATCTTTTAAATAGAATGAAAAGATGCCAAGAATTAGCTGTGAAAAATATGACAGAGGCTAAAGAAAAACAGAAACTTTGGTATGACCGTAAGGCTACGAAAAGAGAATTTAAAGAAAATGATCTTGTGTTAGTTGTTGCATCTTCTAGATCGAACAAATTTTCTGTTCATTGGATAGGTCCAGGAAAAGTAGTAAAACGACTATCGGACACAAATTACGTAATACAATTTCCCGATAAGGAAAAATTACATGTATACCATGTAAATATGTTAAAACCTTATTTTCAGCGTCCAGAAGATGTTAATTTAATTTTTACCTCTAATTCTGATAATGAAGATATTGATTCTGAGAAAGAAGATATCCCAAGTTTTGAAATTAATTCATCTACCCTTTTAGAAACTTTTCCTGAAAGCTGTTTTAATGAAAAGTTAGAGGACGATCAGAAGAAACAATTGAGTAGACTTTTGATTCAATTTATTGATATTTTTTCAAATGAACCAGGTTGTACAGAACTGGCTGAACTTGACATCGAATTAGAATCTAATAAACCTATTATAGCTAAACCATATCGAATGTCCCCACGACAGACAGAAATTCTGAAATCGGAAGTAGACAAGATGTTGAAATTGAAGGTGGTGGAACCAGGGGAATCCGATTACACATCACCTTTAATATTAGTTGAAGCTCCTGGAAAAGAACCTCGTCCGTGCATTGATTATCGCAGGTTAAATGAGGTTACCAGAACGCAATATTATCCATTACCAAATATTGAAGAGCGTGTTGAATCCGTTTCGAAAGCGAAGTTCATATCTTTATTAGACTTAACACGAGGTTATTGGCAGATACCTTTGAGTCCTAAGGCTCAAAGATATGCTGCATTTACGACGACATTTGGTGTTTATAAACCTTTGAGAATGGCATTCGGTTTGAAGAATGCTCCTTACTATTTCAGTAAGTTAATGGCTGATTTATTAAAAAATTGCGAACATTTTGCTGTGCCTTATTTAGATGACATAGCTATATATTCACTTACCTGGTCTGATCACATCCAACATCTTAAATGTGTTCTGGAGAAGATTCGATTTGCGAAATTGACTGTAAAACCCCTTAAGTGCAAATTCGCTCAACTTCGTGTTAAATATTTGGGACACTTTGTAGGACAAGGTCAAAGAACACCAGGTGATATTAAAGGGAAAGCCATTACCGATTTCGAACGTCCCTCAAGCAAAACCGAAGTACGTGCTTTCCTAGGTCTTGTTGGGTACTATCGCAAGTATATACCAGAATTTTCGGTAGTTGCTGCGCCTTTATCCGACCTGTTAAAAGGGAAGTCCAAGAAAGGAACTATATATAATATGGAATAATAACTGCGAAAAGGCATTCATAGAATTAAAGAACACTTTAATAAAGAAGCCTGTACTTTACAGTCCAGACTTTCAAAAACAATTTATCATTCAATGTGATGCCTCAAACTTAGGAATAGGTGTAGTTTTATCTCAGAGAGATCAAAATGAAAATGAACACCCTATCCTATTTCTGAGTAAAAAATTTTCAAAATCTGAGAAAAATTATAGCACTATAGAAAAGGAATGTGCAGCAATAATTTTTGCTGTTACTAAATTAAAATATTATTTAGATGGTCAGTATAAATTTATTAACGAAACTGATCATAACCCTTTAGTTTGGTTAAAACATCATACAGGATCTAATCCCAGACTTCTAAGGTGGGCTTTGGTACTTCAAAGCCTAAATTTTGATATTGTTCACAGAAAGGGCAAATTACATCAGAATGCCGATAGTCTCAGTAGAATGCTGAATAACCAAACTTAATTATTTTCTTTTTTCTCAGATATTAAATTAAAATGTTTTTTTTAATACAAACTTCCATTGTTGTTACATGTGTACATAATAAAAAAATGTTTTTTATAATAAAATGTGTCTATTTGTAAGTTTAGTTAAGGTTGAAAATTCTGTTGTGTTAGATAATTATTTTGTGCTATTTTGATATAATTTTATTTTATATTTAATACTATATAATTCCATATAATTTTGTGTTTCAGCCAGAGTCCGATTGATCAGGGCTATCTGTAGTACTAAATTTTGCTCTTTGTTGTTTGTGTGTGTTTTTTTCTTTTTTATTTGCAGGTTGATTTCCTTAGAATGAGAAAAAGAAAAAAAAAAAAAAAAAAACTCCGGGGAAGGAAGGAATAATTTAGTCTGTAATGTCTCACCATCGGCACTTTCGATTTTAAGATCCTATGTTTTTTTTTTTTGTTTTGTTTTGATTTTCAGAGAGACTCTCATTTTGTACGCGAAGCAGGCGAGAGAGATTGTCGCGAACCCATACATGGCTCCTTGCAAATTTTGTTCATTTTTTAATTAAATGTGTATGTTTCAAAATTGGAGTCATT
Organism: Latrodectus hesperus; assembly: GCA_037975125.1. Classification (NCBI taxonomy): domain Eukaryota; kingdom Metazoa; phylum Arthropoda; class Arachnida; order Araneae; family Theridiidae; genus Latrodectus; species Latrodectus hesperus. The sequence goes on from CM075850.1 coordinate 30,917,159, forward strand.
TATTTGTTTGTTTGTTTCATAACACTATGCACCCACACAAAATTATGCTTTGTGCCTGGTGGATTAGTCATCAAGTGGTTCACTGTGAGCTGCTACCAACGGATCTAAAGGTCACTGCGAACCTGTACTCGCAGCAATTGAAACATGTGTAACAGATACTGCAACAGAAGGAGCCAGTACTGGTTAATCGCAAGGGTGTACTGTTCTTGTCCGATAACGCTAGGCTGGATGCCGACCAATGGCCAGGAATACCATACAGCAACTTGGTTGAGAGACCTTTCACCATCAGATTATCACCTCTTTCATACCCTGGACAATCATCTTTTTTGGAAAAACCTTCATTAATGAAGCAAACTTGCGACAGGCACTCACGGACTTTGTTGCGTCGAAAATCCTCAAGTTTTGTCGTAAGGGGATTGCACAACTGGAGACCCGGTGGCAGAAGGATCTGGATACCGACGGTGATTACTTCGAGGACTAACAACAGACTATTTTGCGTAGGTTATATTCTTTTGGGTCATTAAAAACGGCAAAAACTTTCTTGTTTACCTTGTAGTAAAGAAAACTGGTGTGTGCTGCATTATTTATTAATAAATTATTTGTTGACTATATTAGCCAATAGTTGCTCTTAAAGCCATTTCGGTCTATTTACTTTAATCTGGTTTTATGATTATTGGTTTAAAGATTTTAACTACATAAATTTTCCTTTTTTAACTTACTTTTGAATGTCTTATAAACTCTAAAATTACAATCAGTACATATTTGTTGACATCATGTCAATTAATGCCTCTCTTATTTAATATCTTGTAGCGAGTGAGTTAACTCTTTAAAAGGAGTGCTCACAAATGATCTCATCGAATAGTGACATTGTGGTTTTTCTTCATTCATTCAGAATTATTATTAGCAATAAAACAATGGTCCCTATAATTTGAGTAATTTTTTCTGTTTAGGATTTTCTTTTGGTTTTCGTATACACATTTTGCTTGTACAAAGCAAGGTTAAGAGACAGATACTGATGAGTAAGCAATAATTGTTTATAAGCAAATTATGGAATATGCAAGTGGAATTTATGTATTAATTATATAATAAATGCTTATATTCTGATAGTAGCTTTAGTAAGTGTCACTGATTCTTAATAATTTCATTCACTGCAGTTTATAATTTTGTAATGCTTTATTTATATTTAAATAAGGATATTAAAGTTTGAACTATATGCGAAATTATGCCTTCCTATATTCATATCCATTTTCAGACATTCTATCCACAATTTAAAGCTGAGATAATTAACTTCTCTCAAAGAATCTTAAGAAAAATAACATAAAATTGTTGAACACATTATCACTACTGTTGAATTAATTTCTTAATTTATATATAGAATGATTCTATGTAATATTTTGACATTTATATTTCCCAAATTTATTGGATTTGTGGACACTCATTAAAACAGATAATTTCTTAGCAACATGCAATATTTTTTTTCTGTTAATAAAACTAAGTCCTGCTCTGTGAAAATCTATAAGTTCAATGTTGATTGCTATTGAATATGGAAAGATGGATGTTATGTTTCAGCGTGCACACACAACTTATTGAAATGTAAGCTTGGAAGTTTTTGAGTTTTTTTCCTAATATGGTTTAAAACTTTAAAAAATAAAATAAAAAAACACTTATTTAGGTGAATAATAGTGAGTAATAATAATCACAAAGTTTTATAACAGTTTCGAGAAATCATTCTATTCACTATAATATCAAATAATACATTAAAAAATTTTTCTAATTTCGAGTATGAAGTAATATAATAGTTTAGCAATAATTGCTTATATGAGATAGTAAATATTACAAACAGAACTAAAAATTTATTTTTAAAATTATTTACTCTTAAAATAAAATGTTACTTACACTGTTTAATTAATTTGTTTTATACATAATGATTTTTTTTTCTATAAAAACTTTTATCTTTCAATTTTGGCATTCTAATTAATGCCAAAATAAGCAATAAAAGGTAAAGAAAATGATTAAAAATAGTATTATTTCCTTTTCGACATGCTTAAAAGTTCAAATAATATTTTATATTACTTTTGTTGTTAGTCATTTCAAAAGTATATTAACACACATGGTTGAACTTTCTTTCATTATCCTAATTAAATCAAAATTTTCTCACCAAATTATCACTGCTAATGATTATAAATGGAACAGAATGTTGAATTTTTCCAGCTTTTAATATGCTATAAGTATTTTTATGGAAAAAAAATTTCCCCGCTTCTTCTTTCTATACACAATTTAATTACTTTAATAATTTCGTGGAATACAAATAATTTTTTTAGAGAGAGAGAGTTTGTTAATAAGAATCTCAAATTTAAATTTAAGGAGTCTGAGACAGGATTCTCTCCATTTTGATTAAATATATTTTAAGGTAACAAATTATATATTGTGATTTATATAAAAAGCATCAATTTTTTATGAGGAGTTCCGAATTCTTCAATAAGAGTTTTGATCATTACACAATACACAAACTACACCGAATTTTTCTTCATATGGAATTGTGCTTTTTAACTTTTTTCTAAATTCAAATTGATATATATTTGTATGTGTGGATCTATAATACACAGATGAATTAAGCAGATTTACACATTTCTCAAATATATATTTTATGTATTTTTATAATTTTTTAATTTATGACGTTATGCGAGTTATACTAGTAAGTTATGAGAAATAATGATCTAAAAAAATTGATTTTTTTCCCAATAAAACTGTTTACTAATTGATCGTTATGTCTATAAAAAACTAGAATTACAATAATTTTTTGTATTTTATTTTGTTGTAAAAAATTATTAAAACTGTACATTTATAACTTTTTAAATTATATCATAAGCAAATTAAGTTACTTTAACAATTATTTTTGATGTAGAATTGATACATTTTATGATAACATTTATAAAACAAATGGGCAAATTCAGACCTGCCAACTTTTACGCATGATCCACAGGTTTTACGCTTTTACTGATAGCATGAATTATTTTACGCGTTTCGGTTCTTCTGGGCAAAGTTTAAAAAGTAAATAAAATTTTTATATCTTAGCACATAATGGCGATCATTTCTCGTTAGCCATGATGAGAAGCGGAAATTAGCACCCCATTCAACCCATCCGTGGGAAGAGAGAAATAACTTCCCGGACTGTGGTCGCAGAGGCTCCGAAAATGCACATGTCAAACCCTTTTTCTATCGGGGGGGGAGGGAGGAAGCCTCCAGCTTGAAAAACTATAGATGGGGAAAAGAAATGGTTAAGGTATAATTTTTTTCTTTAGTCCCACGGATTAAAACTGAAAAGTTTTACTGAAATACTTTTCTGAAAGTTGGTAGGTATGCAAATTACACACAAAAACAATAATTCAAAAATCATATCTTAGTAAATAGAGAAGAAAAAAAAAACCTCTGAGTGTTTTTTTTTAAAATTAGCTTATATGAAAAACATTTGCCAAAAAATGGTTTTTCAAATATTATATATACTTATGAAGCGCAAGGTCGACTTAGTCTTTCATTCTTAAAACCGGGCCATATGCTTCGCACCCCAGAGCCCTCGGTCAGGGAAACAGATATGGGCACTGTAGTCCTTGGCCCACATAAGATGTGCCACAGTTTTTTAGTTTCATATTAAAAATTTTTTACTCCTACCATACAATAGCTTCATTTATGTGTATTTTTCTTGCTGGTTACTCACAATTTTCAGTTTTTATAGAAAAATAAATGAATACTTTTTTTCTTATTTGTTATTGTTTAAGAATGTATTTTAGATTATTTAGACTAAGCAGTCATTATGACTTCACACACAATTGGTCAAATATTTTTATTATAAACCTTTTTTTTTCCAAGTCATTCTTTTGCGGAAGTCCATCTAGTTCATTTAAATGTTCGTATTACATCAATTCTAAATGAATGTGCTTATTACAATTCTTAAAAGAAAAAATGTCAGTAATATTGAAATAATTTATCGCAAATAATTTCTGAGGAAAAAAAGCTTCTGATCATTCGTTCAGAATATCTAAAAAAAAAGTTGAAATTATATTTTAAATTTCATTTCAATTTTTTTCCATTAAACATTACTAAAAATATAGAGTTCTCTCAAAGGAGGATCTACATATTTATACATACATGCTTTGCGGTTTTTGTTCATTTTATATTTTCGGATAATTTTCCGTAAGTTAATAACTGCTTATATTCTATTATATTTAATGTAAGGAATTACATAAATTGTATTCAGTAAATTTTTAAGTTAAAAATGTATAAGAAATTACTTAAGCCAAATGAATCTTAGCGTATACATATAAGTCATTAATTACACAGTTGAAGCTAAATACATAAAAGATAACAAGCATTATTGTAATTTTTTGTTATGAATCAAGCAAAGAAAACTATAAGAACATAATCACTTAAAAAACTCTTCCGGGAATTTTAATTTATTTTCTGTATCATTGCATGTTTATAGAAGTAGAAATTATATAAGACATGTAGTTATATATAAAATTGTAGGCATAGCTTAATTTATGCTTTAGGGGCACATTAGAGTTACTTAGTTCTATTTATTTACTCTCTACTTTTTATTTTGCTATTTTTTTGATTTTTAATATTATTTCTTAATTATTGCACCTAAACTAAATAAGCATTAAAAAAGAATTCCAAAAGTTATCTCCTAATATTTCAATAGTTAAAAAAAGAAAAGAAATTTCGGCATTTAAATTTTATGACATTTTTTTCATAGAAGTCTAATTTTTTCAATCTATATTAGCAGTCATAAAATTATTGCACGTTATGCTTTTATTTTCAACCACCATAATCTTCGTGTTTAAATCTACAAGATTATTGAAAAGTGGCAGTGCCTAATTTTAAATTATATCTCAGCAGATTTAATATAAATTTCTGCCTTTTCCGTTTTTTTTAAAAAAATTTTGAATATAAATTCCAAGTTTCATCGTTAAGCACTTCAAGGAATATATACATTTTTCTTGATTTAAACTCACTACATACTTTCTTTGCTCTTCAAAAAAATTTCTTTGATTTCTTCCAAAAATATTGTTCAGCTACAACTCTTTTTAATTGTTATAAATTTGCATCGTCCCGTGTAACCCACAGCATCAAATGCAGCTCATTAAAATCTTCAGTCTTATCAACCCAAAAATAAAAATAGCGAATTTATGAGATTATAGTTTGAAATTATAAATTATTTGTATTGCAGTTTTAAGAAAGTTATTACGTATGTTGAAAAAACTTGAAAACTGTTTTAATATCCATCCTTTCTTCTTCACAATCACATTAATATATTGACTTGGAATTTTGACCACCTCCCCCAAAAAAACTTGATGTTATAAAAAAGAAAACTAATAATTGGTAAAGAAACATACATTACGTTATCTATTTGAATTAATGACCCAATAGACATTTCAATGAAAATTGTATCTAGAAAATGAAACAAACTCCTCTCTAAGCATCGAAAATGCTTAGAAAGGAGAATACAGAGACGAATCAGTGCAAGCTGCATGGTATTTGTGTCATGCGTAAATCACAATGAAATGTGACAATGATTTCATTAGCATTCAGTTGATTGTAGCGCCATATGAAACTTGTATGCAAAGAACAATTTGTCGTATTATAAACACGAACTATTTTCACGTGTGAAATATATTTTGGGTTCAGCTTCAGAATATCCTATAAAACAAAACGAAAATCGATTAAAAAAGTTTCCGATTTCGATCATTGAGATCTGGACGATCATTCCGACAAATCAATTATCATGAGATGCAATTTAGCAAGTCGTATGAATACGAAATCAAAGAATGCCCGTAAAAGGAGCGGTTGAAACTACCTCGTCGTAACACTTAAGTAAAAATAAGCACATTTTGTCCATGACACTGATGGAGTGATTTGCTATCTCTACAACTATGTAGCGATAGTATATCGCTACTATGTACAACGTTTAGTAATTACCATGGCTAAGTTATAGAATCACGATCTTCGGAGTTGATAACTACACTTTCGAACTTGGACATCGTTGAACAGGACAAAAGTGTTGCCATTCAGAATGCACATATGACGGGTAGATGTAGGCAGTTTTCTGTTTCTCTTATGGCGAAATGCCCATCATTATTTCGGAAAGGACTTTTTGAAAAAATATACACGCTGAATATTTAAAAACGTGATGTGAACCACTGATTGTTTATCTGACGACTATGAGGTGTCAAGTGAATATAATCTGTAGCATATTTACTGTCTAAATAGAACAGCCAATTTAAATTGCCAAAAAATGGTATGCATCCAAGGCATACGTACCCTTGATACTAAACCACATGTGTTCACTTACTATGTTCCAACAAGGCAGGAATCAACATAAAAATTACATGGCATCGTCTGAATCACGCTTCTGCTTCTAATACATCGCATTTCCGAGTTTGCAGTAGCCGCAAAAAGATACTGCTAAACTATTTTAGACCAGCCAGGGCTGTCCAGACCAAATTTGATCCCGGGCCAATACAAATTACTAAAAAGATTGGAGGGCCGCACAATTAAAAGCACTAAAAACACATTTTTCAAAAGAAAGGTTTAATAGCGTTTAATATAGTTACTATGAAATTGGTACATTAATTTGCATTAGTGTGCTTCATTAATTTATATATATATATCTTTTACAGCCCTTCCAATGTCAACAGTAATATTAGTTGTTGCCAGCCGCAGTGCATATGTAAGTGAGTTATCTGACAATGAAGATCTATATTTAGATTTTATAAAATTCATTGTGGAATACGCACTTTCACAGAGACAGGTACTACCCATCATCGAACCCATTTTTAAGCCAAGATTGGTTAATTTGGGGAAACGCTCACAGAGGAGCTTAAAAAAATCTATTTCAGACTCAGTCCTGTTCTTGTAAAAGGGGTCTGATTGTAGATCACATAATTCCAATTGATAATTAATTGCAATTGTTAATGGATGAGTGAAAAGTGTGTGATATATCACTCTCTAAAAATCTTCAAATTGCTGCTCAAACTCCGCAACTACATTGTCAATATACTTCAGGTGATCCTAAAAGGTACATCCTTCAAAAATTTCCATCACTGTGTAATGTTCTTGCAACTTGGAGAAAAAGATAAATCATTTTGCTCTTGTGACGTTTTGAACAATTTTAGTTTACACTTCTAAAACCATTCATAAAACCGTACAAGTTGGCAATATTGTGTTCTTTGCCTTGTAACTTCAAATTTAATTCGTTCAAAGTACAACACTTGAACGAATTGAACGTCATATCAGTTAAGATCAGCCAGAAATGAAATATCTTGCAATTTTGCAGTTCAGAAGTATCTGATTTTATTTCATTTTTTGGAAATAAAGGCATTACACTTTTCGTAAAAAAAAGAAAAGAAAAAAAAAAGTTTAAGGCATCACCCAGCATTAAGCCACAGGTCGTATCAATTTCACAATTTTCTGAGTTAAAACTTTGTTTCCACCTCTAATGAGATTTGTTATTCTAACAATAACTTTTATGGCATTCGTTAGGCGTAAAGATTTTCCATATAAGGCTTCCTGGTGTATGATGCAGTGGAACAACGGGCAATTAATGCCATTTCATTTAAGAAGTCTCGCGCATCCTGTCACTGTTCCCGTCATAGCTTTTGCTCCATCCGTTACAATGCAAGAACATTTTTGAAGTCCATGACAGTTTTACTGAAAGCTAGATAGATATCTGCGCTTTTAGTTGTTCCGGGTAACGGTATCAAATTTAACATTTCCTTCGTAATAGTAAAATCTTTTGAAATGCAACGAATAAATATTAATAATTGACTGATATCTGTCTGGTCTGTGCTTTTATCCAAACAGATTTAGTATTCGTTATCCAAAATGCAATCACATATTTTTTTCTAAACATAATTGCCCATATCATCTACTCATCGCGCCACTGTTTGGTGAAATAGCGCTACAGATTCAAAATTTTCCGCTAATTTTAGCCGCATGAAACGTTGAGCCATTGAAACTGCGCATTTTTTCATTAAAATTCCCATCATTTTTTTTCTTAGGCAAATAATAAACTTTTTAAACGCAGCCAAACTTTTTTCCTTATCTGTACTTACTTTTGAAAACATATTTGTTAGATGGATTAGTTTTTTTTTTATACTCGGCTACAATAATTTTTCTTACTTCACCAATGTGTTTTGTATACTTTTCTTCAGGTAAAGTAGTATAGTGTGCAGTTTCACATTGTATTCCTTATTCCTCGACAAAACTTGCATACATATCATACACTGAATTTTATTGTTATTACTGCAGATCAGATAGTCTAATTCCCATTTTTCATTACATGCACGATTTTCATCACTTATTTTTCGCTTCTTCATAGACATAATGAGGCTTGTTATTTTGCACAATAGAGTTCTGTTTACTCTTTAATGTAATCACAAGTTTAAGTTGATAAAAGAAATAAATGAAGGCTCGAATTACACACAACCATTACGATTACAAAATAGCTGCTACGCAACACTCGTCGCGTCAAATGACATTAAATAAACAACGTCCAATGTTATTTTACTCTCCAATCACCCGTTGGTTAGCGGGGAACGCAATCGAATAAATCAGTCAGTCGCAATTTTAATGTCTGTCGAATCGGGCGGCTTCTGAAAAGATCAAAGCAGTACAACTTCTGTTATTCTGCGCAACTGCGTGGCGTGAATAAGGCGCTAGACATGAGAGTCACAAATATGTACGTACAAAGACGATTTTCTATATTTTAGTTATTTATTTATATCATATAAAAAATAAAATCATTTCTACCAACAAAATTTGAAAAAAATGGAAAATTTTATTTTTCCGTTATAATATTAAAAACCCAACCGCGGGTCGTGCTTTGGACAGTGCGGTTTTAGACGTTGAGATTTTAGCCTTGTTAAGATATTATTAAGAATTATTGGATTGCATTCCCGCATAGCCATAACACATCGAGAAGCTAATGCAATATATCAGAGATTTTAAAAACAGCTCTTCTTCCACATACTTTCAAGCCGTACAATTATTCAAAACTTAATAGCATAAAGCGTGTCCACATATATTGCACATAATAGAGTAATTATTTCTCTTCAAAACTGCGTTGTTTCCCTGATCTGTCACTGTGAAAACGTCTGGTAACAAATCGGAAAAGGACTAGCATAGAATACGCAACACCTGCTGTTACACAAGGTGATCAACATGACTATGCATGGAAACAGCACGCGAACTGTCATTTTTTTAACACTAAATGTAAGGCCACATTAAATACCGTAGTATGCTGCAGAGTTCACGCACGTTCCTTAACGCAGCGTTTATAATTTAAAGGCACAAAATACTGTGCTTCTTAATATTTATACTATGCTTAAACTCTAAAATATATTTGGTTTTAATCTGGTTGCCCTTGACATATTGTATATCGATATTTCAGGGTGCACGTGAAAAATGGGAAATATTACAAATCCTTTGTTTTTGAACTCAAACTCGCTGTTTACTACAATAAATATATTTAGTTTTGTATTAATAGAAGATAACAAAGCAACACGGAATTCCACGAACATTGAAGAATATGATAAGATGCTATGTTACACTCAGTTTTTATTTTCATAGCCATACATTTCCAGTTATGTTACAAGTTGAAAAAAAGAAAAATCCGCGGACTTTCTAATACTAGGGAATCTTACATGACTATAGGGAGATAGATTTTATTTTAATTAACTCGTTATATTTCATTTCGCAGAATCCAAGAAAATTCGTTATTAATTTTGCAAAAACATAATACACAATATGAAATATGTACTAAAATGTAAGAAAACGTTGTGTGACACACCATTTTTTTTTAATATTGCAGCATACAATTTTTAAATTACAAAATATATTAGATATATATAATTTTCAATTTTTTTTAAATGTGTGTCAGAAGAAATGTATGCCAGATATTATAATTAATCATTTGCAGTAGGCTCGCTAAACAATTTTTTGTAGTCATTATTCCACAATCACGTTTTTCACTCCAGGACTAAATCATTCAAGATTTGGTTTGAGAATCCGAAAGACTACTCTCATTTGATTTGCGGATAAAATTCGCCAAGTGATAAATAGGCAGATTATTAGGGTGTTTTAAGTCAATGCATTGTAACTAACATTAGTTGGTAAAGAATATTTTAAGAAAGTGATCATGTAATAAACTTGTATAATAGGAAAAACTTCCTTATCTTTTATATGCTCAAAATTTAAGATAACGCATATATGACTGCCACAAAATAATCTAAATAAAAACATTTGAAATACCTTGGCCAGACATACATATATCGCGGATCAAGTGTTTATATATATGTATATACATTTAGGCACATTATAATGATCGTCCATAAAGAATATTTCCATTTTCAACACTAAAATGGGGAAAAATGGTGTCTAATTTATGTCACTCTGAGTGTGATATAAATTAAGAGGGTGTCCAATCGTTGTCCTGAAAGTAGTTGAGCTTCGTAATTTAGAAGCACGCCCCAAGCGTGAGCTGATACCATCAGTAGTATCATTTCACTTAGTGGACATTGCGATCATGACTTATTTTACGGGCCTCAACTACCAGAGTGATGTGTTGACACTCAGCGGTCACTCTTAGCGCACGAGGGCTAATTGAAATTGCAGTTTAAAGTGGATTCTACACCAATATGAACATCTAAGCACAAAGTGAAAATCGAATTTAAGAACTATTGAAACGAAGACCGTAACTAAGGACATCGCAGCATATCTGCCTATGTTCATCGATTAATAAATTCTGCTACGCTAATCTTTAAAAAATTTTCGCATCTTTTTTTTTCTTTCTAAGCACTTATGTTAGTATCAAATTTCACAACATGAGACAATTGTTAATCCTCAAATTATCAATATACCATATAAAATCATATGCAAGTTTAAATAGAAAATAGATTATTAATCTTTATATCAAAAGCCTAAAATTTTTTTTATGTATATCAAATTTAAAATCTATCACCATAAACGAATTTTTTTGTTTTTAAAGAATAAAAGCATCTTTGAAACAACGTCAGCTGTCACATCTCTACTGTTTGTTGCCATTCCGATACAATTTGGTTCTTGAGCATTTTTAATTTTCTAAATCAATGATACATTTGTAACATTCAATTTATTCTCCCAGAAATAGGAAAATATATACATTATTTAAACTTTAATTTATATCAGTAACAATAAATTACACTTTTCTAAGCATAATTCGCTGTTTTTATTTAAACTATAAACAGAATATATCATTCACAGAAATTGTTTTGTATATTTTTGATTTTCTATATACTATATTTTTTTAATAAAATTTTCTTTGTCACTAAATAGATTCACTGAAAAATATATATGATAAATTTATATATAGTCTCAATTCCATGGTGTGAACGAAAGACCTAACACGCTAGATTCCCAGCAAGAGATGTGTTGAAAACTGACTAGCTCAATAAAGTTGAATTTTTAACGAATAAGAGATTTTGTTCAGCAAATTATTTAATAGTATTATTTCAAACATAAAACCAATGATACATTTAAAAAAAGAAGGTATTTTTTTATTTCAATTTAATTTTTTAAACTTAATCTTACATTTCAAATAAATTTTTTGATTAAAAAAGTAAAACATTCTTAAAAGCATACAAAAAATGAGTAAGCAGTAAATAATCTCTAATTGTTTTAAAAATAATTTATGTGCCATTTTTTTTATTATTCTTTATTGATTACATTTTAAAATATTAGCACATCTTTCATAAGTTAATTAAAAATACAAACGGGCACTACATTCTTCTGAGTTCAATTTGATTCATGTGTCTCAGCATAGTTAAATAAACTATTAAATATACTTGAGTGTTTTAATGCAAAAATAACTTGTTATGGTAATAATTATAATTTAAAAATTAATAAAATTAAATAAAAATACAAAAAATTTGATTTTCCATTCTTACAATTGTGTTTTTGAATTCCTAAATTACTTTATACATTGATTAAAAATTTTCAAAGCAATGAGCTTTGAAAATTTTCTTAATATTTCAATTTTGAAATATTTACAAAAAATAAAATTTCACCAAAAAGTTAGGTAAAGAAAAAGGATAAATTAAAGCAACATTTTAAATTTATTTAAAACAATGACACTTGAGGACTTAATTGGGGTACACAAACATTCTTGATAACTCGTCACAAATTGATTAAAAGATTTGATTTTATAAGTTTCTATATCTATGTATGCAAATAAAAAGTACTAAAAATTGTTAAAATAAAATATTTTCTTCTTCTCATATTACATTTTGTTTTCATTGTTGGGAACAAAATTTTCTGTTTACTTAATACACTATCAAATATTACAGCTTTTCAAACATTGTAACTTAGTTGATAAACTTCTAAAGCTATTTTATTTATATAATAAGTTTAATAATTATGCAATTAATCATTTAAAATGAAAATATATAACTAAAAATATATTAGTCTTTTTTAGCATAAAAACAATTTTACAGTAGACCTCAAGTCAAATTTATGGGAATGAAAATCGATGGAAAAATCTTAAAAAATAAACTCTATAAGTTGTAAAAGCTCCTTCAAAAAATAAATGATAAACAATAATTTGCTTTTATTATTCTTTTAGTTCTTTACATGATATTTTAAAAAATGAAATTTGAATGAGTGATGTAATATCTATATTACAAGTAAGCATTACTCATTTTTTATACAATTATCATTCCATTTAAGATAGTGTGATTTTATTTTGCTATTAAAACTTGCATAATCGTGATTATGCATAGGTTTTACAAATCTAAAGATTAATCAAAAAAGGAAAATTGTTAATCAGCAACAAATGAAAAATGATAATTCGCAAATTTAGAGAAAAATTAGGTTTCTCTTTTCTCCTACAGAAGTTTTCTCAAATAATTTAAGGTTTCATAGAAATATATAAAAATAAATTAAGCTTGATTCATCATTTTCAATCATTATTGTTTTAATACTTTCAAATATAACAGATAATGAACAGATAACTTATTCATGTCTATGCATCAAAGTAATTTTCTAACACACATATACATATATATAATTTGTTTTATTTTTATCAAGTATTATGTGGGTTATGAAGATGCTTGGATAATGAAAGTTAATTTTTTTCTTAAATGAATACTTAATTCTTCCTATCTTGGTAAATCAAATGAAATTATTTATTGTACAGTTGTTTTCTTTATTTAAATTAAAGCTAATATTGTAATATATTGATGCTAGTTTATTGCAGAGAGATAATTTTACAGCTGTAAATTACTCTATTTGAATAAAGAACATAAGCAAATTTCTAGTGTATATATGAATAGTAATAATATAAATTAACAAAGTTTTTTACATTTTATATTTCCTGACAGATATAACATCTACCAGAAAAAATAACAGTATTCCTTATTGATGAAAAAGAAAATTATCTTAATGAGGAAAAGCATTAGAGTTAAATAGAATTTAACTACATACCAGATTAAAGTTTAGTAAACATAATGCACATTCCATTAAAATTAATTTTTGTGCAAAATAACTAGCAATTATGACTTTTTTACAACAAATTAGTAAAATTTTCTCTATTATTACTCTTTTTAAAAGTGCCAAAATAATAAACTCTGATAATACCTTTAATTAAAATATTTTACAGCTTTGATTAAACACATAAATAAACTTATTTTAAAAATTTCTGTCATAAAGTTAACTCACTTTTATGCATATTTTTAAACTTCATAAAACTGTATAGTGATAAAAGATGATAATCATTTATTTTTTTCTATTATATTGATGAGGAAATAAGTGGCAAATATGCTAGGAAAAAATTGATAACACTTTCATTACACACAAAAACATTTTATTTGGGGATAGACACACAATGTATTAGCTGTTTAAGATTTGTGCAGGCATACCATTCAAACATTTTTACACAAGCCCAACACATACATTAAGAAAATGATGTAGGATTAAGGATAGTTTTATCCTTTATAAATAAAATAATCACAATGTAAACAATAATAAAGTACATCTAAGTACTCAGCATTTTCTACAACAAATGTCACTAAAAATTGATAAGCTAATAAGATAAACCAAATTACATTTTAAAAATTTGAGAACAACTTCTAAAAATACAGCTTTGCTTGGAATGAAAAGGCAGATATGATTTTAGTGATGATTAATGATACATGATTAGTTATGAATTAAAAAACTTATTTTAAAAGTTATTAAATAAATATGAAAAATTAAAAAAATTTAAATAAAAAATTAATATTTGAATTTGCAAATCATTTCCATTGTTAAAATACAAAAAGAGATTAGATAAATAATTTTAAATTAAAAAAAATATGGATTTAAATTAAAAATGGAAATTTAAACATGTCATCAATACTGATTAAAATAATTAAAAAATAAAAATAAATTATCTTTTAAACATGGATTTGTAGGAAAGTCAACATGATTAAAAAAATTCATTTTTCTAATAATCTATGATAAAGCTACAAAAGTTAGATTCTCTTACAGAACAGCTTCCCTATAAAAAAGATAATGCAAAATAGATGTATATGCAAAAACCTCATAATTTTATTCTTAAGGTTTAGAATATTCATATATTTTTTTTATATATATGCTACAATAATTTTATGAAAGAGGCAATATATTAAGTATTTTATACTAAGTGAAAGCATATTATGTACAAAACCAATCCAAATAAGCTGTCCCTGCAGACAAACTACTGAACAAAACATTATCACACTGGGAATAGGCCTAATACACCAGTATTAGGGATGTTTTTATAAAAACATCTATCCCATGAAGAAAATTAAATAACATAAGTTTGTGTTGTTTATCATCTGATAAACTGTGTCCAAATTCAACCAATGGTGACAATGAGCAAATTGAATTACTGGTCTCCAAATGAGTTAAACCAATAAACATGATATTGAAACTGAGATATTGAATCAATAGTATATAATTTATAAAAACAAATTAAAAAATGTTTAATGCAATATCATTTTGATATGCACAAAGCTCAAAAAATTATTCATAAAATTACAGATAAAAAAATTTGCTAATTAATTTACATAGAAAAATTAATGATGTATCAGAGGCTAATTTTGAGGAAAAGGTACATAGAAACCATAGCTTTTTAGTTTTTATGCAACAGTAAATATATATGATTATATTCTAATTTTATTAATGGAAATTCTTAATTTTGTTTGCAAACTTTTTTCCAGCAAGTTTTAATTCTATTTACTCTAATTATTACCTTACTTTTCACTGAATACATATTGCCAAAAAATTTTAGAATCATGGGGGCAATGAAATGATGAGCAATGGAATAACCAGATATATAATGTACATAATAATCATGCAAGGGAAACAAAAAAATTACCATGCTACTCCACCAAATGCAAAAAGTAATACAGTAATATAAAGTAATATCACATTTTCTTTTAAATTGCAAAATCAGATATTTTTCTTTCAATGCAAATATCATATTCAAAAGCCACGTGTCCATTAATAATTGTAGTTAAAACAAGCTCACTATATACAATGTGACTCCTCAACAATAGTGAACATTTAAAAATCCCAGTCAGTTATTTCACAGCTATACCTTAAGGTAAATATTTACACTCTTCAATTTGAAGTGCATCGCTGTTAATTCCATTTTAAATATTACTAGCGATATACTAGGGTGCAGAGATCAAAAGAAATGTCTAAATTCTAAAAATAAACTATGCTGTATTGGTAAGAGGCTGAGTTAACGGGGTGCGTCTCGACTGCGAAGTTGGTCTGTGCTAGCTGTTTTCGATCGCATGCTCATTAAGTTACTTTTCACCTAAAATGAATATAGCAACATTTAAATGTATAATTACAAAAGATAAATAGAGAATAAATATAAAAAGAAAGTTTCAATTAACATTACACAATTTCTTTTTACATAATATTTCTGCATGTATAATATTTTAAAGAGAGGAATTAAGTACAATAACACAAATATAAATTTAATGATTTCTAGAATCCTTTCCATATTTTGAAAATTAATGAATTTTAAAGGATAGATTGCAATGCATTAAGGAATTATAAGAATAAATAAATATACATTAATTATTTTAATAAGAAACTTTTTTAATGCAGATGGCAAAAAGAAAATGACGACCAAAATTAAATATACCTATTATGCACAATTTACACTTCCCGACATTTATATTAAATGCAAAGAAAATTTGAGTTTATCAGCTGAATTCATTGTTTCACAATATAATAACAAAGTATGGCGTGATACTGGTCATTAGAACCAGTATTTGTTAATGAAGTTACAAAAAACTTTCAATAATTCTAAGCCTTCAAAAAACTAATTGCTATAAGTGCAAATTAATATAAACATGCTTGTCATTACTTCTTAAGTTTCATGATTCAAAATAACATGGAAATCTATTAATTCAGATTAGCCTAATTTTATTGAACTGCAATAAGGAGTCATAAACATTCATTCACTCAATATTTAACTTTTAGTAGAGCAAAAACGCAATTTACAGTTTAAACTATTTACTTAGTTATCTTTAAATTTGCTTTACCTTTTCAAATAATAATTTTAGGACAAGTAATTTTATTCAGAAAAATTACATAACAAACAAAAATTTATAACAAAGTATAAATACAAAGACACATAAGTACTTTACATAATTTACAAACAGTTAAGCATATTAATATATCAATTAAAAGTACATAATTTTAAGGTAAAATAAAATTTCCTTTGTAAATAATTTTATTCAAAATTAAAAAAAGAGCTTTAAGTAAAAAAAGAAATCTCACGCGAGACAAATAATGCATTCTAAAATGAGAGAAAACTTTTCAAGCAATATTTTTATAATAAAAAGAACAATTAAATATTTTTCATGCATAGTACACTATGAAAATATAAATTTTCCTATAGAGCAATGATCTGCTTGAAAAAGTATAGGAGTACTTAAAATAAAATGCACAACATAAATGATTTAAAATTAAACTCAAGGTTGCAAAAGTATTTTTGGCACATGCACATAATGATCGATACATTAATTAGTAAAATACCTGTTCTTCTGAATTAAGCGTTGACATTGAGCTGGCTCGTTTCATTCTGTTAGGATGAAACAAAACACAATTAAACTGTCATTCACCTTAATAAATGTACCAGTATTGTTTGAGTATTTTCACAAAGAATAACTTTAGTAGAAGCAATAAAGTGCCATTTAATTAATTTGTGGTTTTATTCATAATTTTTTCCTTCTTCCAAAATAATTGAAATTTTGGGAACACCAAATGTTCTCTATACAAAACAGAAAAGAATGTGTTGCTAATAAGAAATTAAGAATGGAGGGAAAAATACATTGGTAGCAAATCAAACATAAATTTTACCCAAAATTTATAAAGAAAAAAGGATTAAATTATTCCAATGTAAAAATAAAATATTAAGAAAATAAGAATACTTAAATTTTCTTTATATTCACAATAGACATTTAAAGAATGTCATCTCAATAATTGTAAATATAAAAGATGTTAAAAAATGTCATACATAATTATCAGAAAAATGCACTGATTCAAATTTTGTTTAATGCTTGGTTAAAATTTTGTCTTTGAACCAAAAAAATTTCACAATGAATATTACTTCTTGAAATACATGGAAGCGAAAATTTTATCAAAATATGATTTGAATAGTAATTTGTTTCTATACAAATCACACACTTTGATAATTTCTTTTACAAAAGTAATTACTAGAATACTGAATATTAATATACAAATATTAAACAAGTTAAATTTAGGATTTATGTTTAAACACATTATCATATCAAAGCATTATAAAATACTTTATTAAAAAATTATGCTTCTAATTTATTTAAATATTGGGAATCCATAAATCTTCTAAGACTAGGATAAAAAATTTAAAACATGCACTAAAGTAAATCCATATATTTGAATTTCTCGAGATGGTTGATTTTTAATGAGGAAGGGGGGGAAACATGAAGCTTGTAGTTTCAGAAAAATATCATTTAGCAGTCTTTATACACACATTCGGCACAAAAAAATTACATTATTTATAATAGAAATTAAATACTGTACATAGGAAATATTTCTTTAGATAGCTACTTATATTTTTTTCAATCTTTTTGCAAGCAATATCTTAAAAGTAATTATTTATTTAATCAATAAATCATGGTTTATTTTACTTAATATGTCATTAAAATATACATAATTTTCATGTAACAGGACCTATGTACACACCATCCAAATCAAAGACTTGTTACATGCAATTTCTGATACTTATTAATAGCAAGAAGCATATATGATTGCAAATATCAACCGTAATTTAAATACTTTAAGTTTTATTTAAGACTCAGCTTAGTAAAATAACAAAAATACTTATTGTTTGCACATAGTTCACAGACTAATAAATTTTATGCACCATTTCACCATTGTAAATTATGTCAGCATTCATGTTTTGTGAATTTGAACACATATTGCATATAATTCTTTATGAAATTTAATTTTAAACAAGTCATTTGTCAATTTCAACCAATGCACCAGAAATTTTAAGATAACAATGGGGGCTGAAATGTGATCCTAAAACTTCTAGTTAAAATAAATAGTTTTTATGATGTATACTACAGCTCATTACTATTGTGCAGTGTTTATATACAAAAAGCATTGCAAAGTGCTTCATTATGCAAAGTGAGAAAAAATGCCTACATAAAGTTCAACATATAGAGCTATAGATTAATGAAAAGCTAAGCCAAATTAATTATCGAGATGCTTTATTTTAACATTTTCTAAAAGCAAGAGTTATTAAGCAAAAAATAATTTATTAAATAAGTATATGTATTTATGAAAATTAGCACTTTAGTGTTTCCTGTGAGAAATGAGGTTTTTCTTCTCAGAGAGATTATACAACATTTAAAATTCAATTACAAAAAAATCTGCTTGTTGAGCTTCAAGCTAATACAATAATATTGTTTGCATCTTCTATGATTAATTTAATCAAATGATTTATCATAAATTAAAGAGCAGTTTAATAAAATTATACAATTAAGTACATAAAGCTCTTATTAATATGTATAAGAAATGAAGATATTAGAATATTAATAGCTATGAATTATTTTTTTATCCATATTTTTAAAAAAATAAAATGAGTATGCAATTCATTAGACTTTTATTTTGGCATTTTACTTAATAAATTATTAGGTGCATATGGTAACAGAAATTTATTATAAATCTGACGAAAGAAAAGTATTTTTAAAAATTATACTTTAATTTTGGTACTTTTAACTTCCTTAATATCCATTTGGATAACAGTATAACAATATAATTTATCTTTCGCAAGTGACATATATTAGTCCTATATAGGTAAAAGCTACTGAAGAATGTAATTGAATTACAAGTGTATTGCATACAGAAGGGTGACCAGAGGACAGACTAACAATATCCCTGTTTGTGTTTTCAAATCCCATTTCTTGCCTATATACAAAGACATTAAATTATACAAAAGGAACTTCTAGGGACATTCAAATTGAGTTTTGTCTCTAATTCTTATAGTATATTGGTACGGCATATTTTAATCACTAGAATCTTAAGAAATGCTGTGTGTGTGTGTGTGTACACAATAGTATGATTTCATCTTTTTAATGATTCAAAAAAAAATTGAGGAAAATTAATTACTTTAGAAAATTAAGGGGATTTTGGGAAGATTTTTCATAGGTAGAAGACTAATTCACATTACAATTTTTTTTTAATAAAAAAATTGTTTAAGCAGGTACTAACTGCAATAAATGTGCAGTAATCAGACAAGATACAGTTAGCATTATTGTAGAAAATATACTTATTATATTAAGTTCATTAAACTTATTTAAAATTACAAAGAACTTACCTCATTGAAATCACATTAAAACTTTTATTAGTTGCCTGTTTGTAAAATGTGAAAACAATATTAAACTCGTTTGTTATTGATTCACAAGATACAAATTAGTACATTTACTGATAACATTTTCAAACCACTTTATTAAGTACAATTTAGATTAATTTTAGTGCATATTGAGATATGTGGCACGTGAACTCATAATACATTAGAGCTACAAAATATCGTGTACAAATTTAAAAAATCACTGTGACCGATGTAACTATTTATAGATTGTTTACAGAAGCTGTAAATAATTAACATGTTAACAATTATGGGGAAAACAGCTCCTTAACTAATGCAATTAGTTGTTTTTATCAAAGACAAATTGTCACAAATATTTAAATTTCATAAAGAAACTTCCATTCTTGGTTCGCCTATGTAACAATATTCCAAGCAAAATATAAAATTTAATTTGCATAGAAAAAGCAATTAAATTTAATATTTTGCAAGATATTTGGATATCTTAGATTTAATTTGCCAAATATTTGGAAACAGCAAATGTGATATCAGAACGTTGCATAAATTAAGAGAAAAAAAGTTTCATAATAAAATGTTTTAAGCCTGCATGTCAGTAAATAATCAAATGAAATTAGAATCCAACAATGCGATGAAAAAATTCCTTCACACAATTATAAGGAACATTCAAAATTAATGTTATTTAGATCAATGAATTAAAATTACATAAGTATGCACTATTAAAATGTGGTGAATAAATTTCATGAAAAATAGGGATAAAACTACTTTGCTACTTGATGAACAATGATGAATTAAAATAAAAGAAACTATTTAATGTCTGAAAAGAAAATATTTAACTATTATCTATAGTTAAATCCTTTTGTTCAAATTATAGAAGAAAACCTAACATGCTTAAACTGCCAAATTTGCTCCTCAATAAAAACAAATGTAATTTTATTAAAAATTTTACATAACTGTATTTATAACTGTTTGAACTGTATTTATAATTGTTTGTATTCATAATTGTTTGTGCATGTTCGGTAAATTTTACTGCAACTTACAGTTTAAAATGGATTCTAAACCACTTCAAATATTCACCTTTGAAATGCAAAACTTAAGCCAGAGAACAAATTATACTTTTAACAACAAAAAGAAAAAATACAGAAATAGAGGTTTTCATTGTTTTTTAAGTTACATAAAAAATGACAAAGATTTACAAAAAACTTCATCAATTGCAATTTAAGTAATCAACAATATTAAGAATCACTATTTTGCCAAAAAATTTTTCTGCAACTAACACACAGATGAATAAATAAAAATTAATGCAATTATAAAACTCAAATTAGTTTCATCATGTACTCACTAGTTATAAATCAGTTATCAGCTAATTGAAATTTTTTGTTTTACTTAAATTGGAAGCCACATAAATTAACCAGTGTAAAGAATGCAAATAATTTCATTACTAATAAAATATTTAAACACTGACATCACAAAAGAGTTACAATTAGGACAATTGTTTTGTAAAGTAGTAATAAAGATGTATTCAATACAGATATTTTTGTTTTCATTAAATGTGCATACAATAAAATTTTAAAATGTGGTAACTTTCAAAAATTTATTTTTTCTTCAAAAATCTTTAATTAGCCCATTTTATTTTAACATTTAAAATAATAAGCATAAATAAGAAGAATTAATCAACTTAAAAGTTCTCTTTAATTATTGTTTACACCTTAAAACAATCTAAACATTTAAGTGACATAAAAAGAATCCTAATAGTGAGAAAAGCATGCAAAAGTTTTAAGCTATACATTACTTTATACAGTATTTTATTTCATAAATATTTTGACTAATATGATGTTTTAATTTACTTTTTTAAAAGTATAAACTTAAGTTTTGACTGATTTAAACAAGTGCAGAATTAAATTGTTAAATGTAAAAAAATGTATAGGAATTTTGTTGTTAGAAGAAGAAACGGTAAGTTTTGCAACAATATTTACAAGATCCCTATATAGTTAATTTTTCCTACTTTAAGTGCAGTAAAAAAACAAAGTCATAAAAGAAACTATTATCTATAAAGCATAAAAATAAAATGAATGAAATTTCACAGTAAAAATAATTGAATAAATAAGCTGCATGCAAAAATAATAGCAACACATCCTTTTCTGCAGTGATGAAACCAACAAATGCCTACCTTGCTGTAAAACTTTCCACACCTCCATAAGTTGACTGATCACCTTTCAGTTTATGCAGAAGCTTGGCACTACTGATTCGTATAGAGGCTCTCAATTTGCTAAAGCTGCTGCTTCGTTTGAGTTTTCCATTTGTCTAAGGGGTCAAGTGTAGGTGACAAATAAGGGTATAGATTAAAAATTCAACAAAAGTCGGAGAGGCTAACCATTTCACATTTTTTTCTTTTAAAAATATCTGTTTTAGAGCCATGCACACAGTACATTAATCCACGACAAAAATGCTTGTTAAATAATTTATTTACAAACTATTTAATACAGTATAAAACATAACAAAACTTACAGATTTCTTAAGACCAAATATAAATACAATTTAAAATAACTTTTAAGCAACCGTAGGTACAAAAAAAATATTACTTAACTTGCTATTAATTTTCCTTACAGTATAAGATGTTTGGTTTAACAAAATATGAAAGAGATGAAATCATTCTAATTATTCCACATACATTTATCTTAGATATAGCATAAAAAATACAGAAAGTAAATAGCTCAGTCCAAATTTCATCTAAAAGGAGAATGAGAGAATATCCAGTAGGCTACAAAAAAGAAAAATAATGATATAGGATAAAAAAGAGGTTTGATAATAAGAGGATGATAAATAAGCTTGAATTATAGTTAAATTGAAATGTAAAAGTAATTTACTTTTAATTTATAAGGAAAATGCACTTGAACTGCACAAGAAAAAATACAGACCAAAATGTGAAAATTTCTCCCATTTAAAAATTATTTTCAATGCAACAAAAGGATATTTTTTTAAAAATATATATTCTTAAAATTAAAATAAACGTTTTTTTTTTTAAAATAAGATAGTCGAAATTTAAATTTGTCTTTAACTCTGATGCAAGCAATGACTGTTAATTGCTACTTAAAATTTATAATTGGACATGGAAACTATGTAAAGTGGAAATTTAATATTAAACATTATAAACAAAAGTTAAATGAAAGATTAATTGAGTCTACTTTTCCTTTTAAAATCTTTAGTTTAAAACTCTTATACAACAGTATTATTTATAGTTTAAAGAACGCAGTGAAAAGTAATATTTATTGATAACAAAATAATATAATTTGTAATATAACTATAATTTCTCCATTAATGATTTTTTAAAGTCAATAGAACATTAATATTTATAAATAATTCTTACTAATTAACTGTCATTGAATACCAATGTAGCAATTCTATTAATAACCAAGATTTTTGTCAAATAAATTTTGAAGTATTTTTTACAATAACACCTTTTTAAACAGTAGCAATTAGAAAAAATTAGGTCAGATAGATAAAACAGTTGATCATGAGCAGATTTAAATCATTAACTTGAAAAATGTTTAACTTAAAATATTATTGTAAAAAATCAAGTTCATCAAGATTTATACACTATAAGAAAAAAATTCATAATAATACAATTAATGTTTTGTCCCAAACATATTTAAGATAATTTAGTATATAAATTTTCTTCTTAATTATAATCAGTAGATTTTATAAACTGTATAATTTAAGCATGGATTTGAACAAAAAGGGATAATTTAAAATCTAAACTAATTTATCTCAATATTAAATTAAATAACAGAATTATTTTTACAAACTATAAAACACAATTATAAAAATAGATCATAAACATTAAAATTTCTCAGAAAATTAACAACTCCTAAAAGGAAAAAATAATCGCCCAATGATTTCTCAGCATTGACAAACTCTTTAAACATTTTTATCTTCACAGCAAATTAGTAAATTTATATTGAATAAGTTTTTTTAAAAAATCCAAATTTCGCAAAAATAAAGAACATGTTAATTAACTAATGTTGCAGAAGCATTATTCTAAGTAAGGTAAGAGCATTGTGCAGCTAGAAAAATAATAGCCCAATTTTAAAAAAATCAAGTACAAAGAAAGTAAATATTAGTTAAGATAGAAGGTAAGAGGAAAGTATTGAAGCTTAAAGAATTATTCAATTCATTTTAAGAAAGAGAAATACCAAACATGCATTTCAAAACCACTATTATAATACATTTATTAACCCTTCATTAATTCCTAAAACATTTTGACACAGAAAAAAGCTTGTGCATGGCTCTACAGATTTAAAGTTCTAACTCCTCCCACAGGTGTGTTATTTATATGACAGAATAAAGAAAGAAAAAGAAAACATGCTAATTCAGCCAAAAGAGAATAGTTAAGTAAATAATGCAGGTTATCAAAGAAAGATAAATATTTATATACAAAGCATGTTTATTGCAATCCGTATTGATATACATGTTTTTACAGGATATATTAAAAAAGTACAAAAACAAAAATTTACTGCAGTACAAATGATGCAAAATAATAAGTTTTTAAATATTAATTTTAAAAGCCTGTAAATTTATGTATTTGTTAAATTTAATTAGATTTTCTGGAAGCTTTAATACAGGATTTAAATAAAAATCATGGCAATAAAAAATTTCAAATAAAACATTATGTTTCCAAGTGATATTAACAAACTAAACACACTTAAAATCCTAATATATTAATAGATTAGGAAGAAAGTGCATGATTTTAGCAATAAATGAGCTTAAAATTATTTAAGTTATAATTTACTGAGATAATTTTAAAGCATGTATAAAATAATTAAACTGTAAATAAAAGCAATGAAAAACTAAGCAAAACTTGCTTAAAAAGATGTAAATTTACACCTTTTGTAAAAGCTATATTAAATTACATTTTAATTTAGCTTTTTTTACTATTTATTTTCATTTAGTAAAATTTTCCTTTGAGCAAAATAGAAATTTTTTTTTAAATATTTGGTATCCAATGAGTAAACAGTATAAACGCTAATTAATATCCCTCCTTCCTTTTTATCAATATAATAAGGAATTATGAGCAGTATTTAAAAACGATTTTTTTCAATATTTGAATTAATGGAAGTTCTTACTTGCTTATTTACTAACAAAATTATAAAAAATAAGAAAAAAAAAGTTTGTTTACAAATAATTCAACCTCGGAAAAGTAGTAAAAAAATATTTCGAATTGCATTAAAAAATATCTCAAATATAAGTTTTAAAAATTGAGATCCAGTTTTCCCTCTCTATCTTTAAATACACAATATTAACCTAAAAATTAAGTTTAGGTAATATGAAATCCTAATAAATGAAATATTTGCAATAAATTTTTGAGGAAAATTTAGGGTAATATTATTTTAATCATTAGATTGTGAGTCCGAACTAACACCTATTTTTAAATTAGAGAAATAAAAATATTTAATAGGGGCATGAATCTTTCATTAATTAAAACACTGTGAAATGGAAATTCTTTAACATAAATTAAAATTATTTTTGATAATATTATCTGAAATACAAAGTGATCAATTATGTAAATTAATCATTCATAAAACATAAGTTATAAAATAATTACTAAACAAGACTTAAAGTTTAATTATTTGGATAACACAAAACTGCCATTAGAAATGCAACTAGTGTACTAAAAAGTATTTATTAACAATGCCTTACACTGAATTTATCAAATTAAAGTGAGAGTAAGTTATTATTGTTAAAGCTCTAACTTGAAATAAAACTGTTTTCTGTTGGGCTTTAATCAAATTGAGAAATTGGTTTAAACATTTAGAATATCATTTGTACTGTGTGCATGCTAATTTAAGAAGCAGCAGCATATTGAATATAGAACTGTTTAATATTATTTTACAATCAAATTTGCTATCATTGAAAAAAAAATCTTTATGCTCCAAGAAATCAATTATCTTAGTTTCATTCTAAAAATATTCTATGTAGTTTACTAAAAAAGTAGTACATTATGTATACAATTTAATTTTTATTTCTGACTATTGTCGGATAATAACTTTTAGTCAGAAATTAATATCACATAATCATACAAAATTACAATACTGAAAAACATTTTCAACTTTTGGAAGCAGATTATTGCTCTGTATTTATATCTCCTTTAAGAATACATAAAATACAAAAATAAACAGTTTGTCATATTTTTTTATTCCAGAGTTCATAACACACCTGATGATTGAAGGAGAAGAACCATTAAAACTAAAAGATTTGATTTAGAATATTGAATGATTAATCAGCCTCTCCCAATAAAATAAATAACAAAAGTAAAAATAAATTTTAAATGCAGGGTAAATAAAATGCTTAAAACTTAAAACAAATATAGTAATAATCAAAATAGCATGCATTTTTTTACACCAATATATAAACAAAAAGCTTTACATAAGCAATTGTAAAATAAAATGCCAAGGAAATAGGACACCTACTAAATATTGAGATAAATTTAATTTTTCAGTTATATTGCAATACATGACTTACCACTTTTAATAATTTGCTATTATTTGCAGTATTAAATTATTACAGGAAATTCTTGCTTAACTTTAATACATTAAAACTGTAAATACTTATATTGTTTAAAGATAGATAATTATAACCTCAGATTGATGTTTCACCACAATAAAGACAGCACATACCTGACATTTCAAATAGTCTTTAATTGAAGAAATTGGCTATTATTAAAGATATATGTGAATTGGTAAATATTTATTATTAATAAATTAGTATATGACTATTTCAATTATTATTTATCAGAAGATTATCCAAGTGTTGAATATGTTGACACATTTAGTGCAACACTTGATTATACTAAGTGCATTAGAAAATGTAGGTTATATATTTTATGATACAGCATCATCTTGCAGTTGTTTTGAGCCTGATATTTTAATGTTGACAACTAATAATATAATGAATCTTTTAACTTACATAGGTACATGTCATTAAAAGATATTCATTTTTACAAGTTAATTATGAATTAAAAATGCAAACTATAATCACGCAGAATTACAACTTTTTATGCTGTGTTAAAACAAGTGTGTTAAAAAATAAAATTAATTAGGTTTAAATCTTTTTTTTTTTTTTGGTAAAATTTTAATCAATCAATGTAAATTGAGTACCAGTAGTTTAAATAATAAACTTTAAGATTAATGATCATACTATAAACTTTAAGGTCTTCAATAAACAATATTCAAAAAATGTAAACATAAAATTAATTAGAAATATATGTATAAATTATAAAAATCACTATGAATTAAATATTTGTTAAAACTAGAATATGAAAATACTCAAAAACACTAAAAGTATATATTTCTAGATTGAACTTGTACAGGAAAAAAAATTACACTTTCTGTATTTTATTTCATACTCAATTACCTAGCAAATTTATACTATTTAGATTAGGATTTACTTAATTTTGAATCCAGATTGTGAAAGATCAGATTCTAAGGACAAAGTTTGAACACACACACACAGGGGTGACATTTTAAAAAATTACCAAGACGGAAATTTTAAAATTAAAATGTTTATTATATTATTTTAGTTCTACAACATGATTAATTTACAATAAAAAATTTTTCATTACAACTACACTTTTTAACATTTAGATTCAAAATTTGTGATGAATGTTCTCCTAATGTTTAAATGTTTGCAAATAATTTACAATTATATGGGAAGTTAAGGATAGACTGCAAGATAAAATAACTAGTGATTGAAAAATTATCATTTTTATATAATGTCAAATTTTAATTAATTTCCTTTTTCAAGAAATGCTTGGTTATTTTTAAATTATAATATCTATGCTCTTTAGAAATACTTGATTATGCTGATACTTCAGCATAATCAAGTATTTTATTACAATTAACATTATTACTGATGACCATAGAATATTAATTTACAATTAACATTCAATGGTCAACAATAACACTCATTTTTGTATTCTGTGCTTCACACATTAGTCACTTCTAAATTAAAAACAGCTAGAAAAGTTTTCCCACCCTTGTTATATTGTTTTAATAATAATTTCTTATAACTGCCATACTTTATCTTTCTTGAGCACAAAAAGCAAAACCCAGGCTCTTAAAATTTTGCATAACACTCATTAAGCAAATGGCTACTCAAATCATTTTCAAGTGTCTTTCAACATCATTTTTTTCAAATAGTAAAAAGAAATTTATTAGTTTTAATGAATTCCAAATCATACATTTCAGTGTTCTTAATTTAAATCTAGGAGAAATGATATAAAAATTTTCAGTCTTTAAATAAACTAATAGTATGAGATATTAAATTGGAATTCTATCAATTCAAGGGAAAAGCAAAAAATTTTCAGATTTGCGTCAGTGGCATCATAATCAGTCCAATCACTGAGTACTAAGTTGTGTGAAGACGTTAAATCTCATACTGAAGATCAATTAAATTTTGTACAAAACTGGTCTCAAACAGTCTATTTAACCAAATTATTTTTATATTGATTGATGCTGAATTTTAGACTTAAAATTTCACTAAAAATTAATTTCAAGTTTAATACTCAATTCCTGTAAAAACCTCAACTTTGAAAATTTTCAAAAGACAGAAATCTGTTTTTTGGAAAAGTGGCACCCCTGATACAATTATTTTGAGAAAAAAATACATATTATGTTTTATTTTAATATTTTGCATGTGATTCTCTACATATATCTTGTAAGTACTAAGCATATAAACTTTTTTTATAAACACATTCAAGAACATTTTTAACATTTCCCACTAGTAATTTAATTTTGTTTTCATTTCATGCAATTTTTTAATATTTTGCAAATTATCACACATCTTAAGGATTAGTGACTTCGATTTCATAATGATGGCATTTGTCATTTAATATGATATAGTTTGTATACAGTTTTGAATTATTTTAAGCCATTTTCCTCACTTTACGTTAGACAGGTTTTCTTTTGGAAACTATCATATTAAAAACTAAGGACTGTAATTTTTTTCCTTTAAAATGCTACACTTAAATTTTTAAAATTTATTAACCAATATGCTTGTCTTAAAGAATAATTACAGATAGAAATTATACAAGGACAGGAAAATATATATAAAGCAGAAGCTATCAATATAGTTTAAATATTTTAATACTCACAGAAATTTTTATTTTATTATTAATTTGGGATTCTAAGTGTTTATCATTCATTTATTCATTTAACAATTCAATATTTTTATGAAGAAATAAGCTCATTACCATTTATTTAAAATGGAAGCTTTCATCCCTTTAATTCAGATCTCTTATCACAAAGAATGCAGAAGGGAAGAAGAGGTTAAAGTCTTCCTATACTGAATACTTTAATTATTTTATAATATTTTTGCAGTTTTTTTTTATTTACATTGTAAGTTACTTGATTTCATATATTACTTTTGCTTAGTAATAAATTCTAACATGAAAAATCATATTAATTATGCTCTTCTTAGTAAGCAGGTGCTAATGGGAGAACTTTTTTAATTGTCTATATATTAATTAATTCCCTTCATACATATACAGAAAAAGTATTTTAACATTATTTGAAATATCTTAACTGATAATATACATTTTTATGAATCTTTCTATTGTATTATAAATAGCAATATAACTTAACAAAACAGTTAGGTGCCACATCTTATCTTAATTACCAAGATGATATATTTAAAAAAAAGAACTATAGTTTTACCAAAGTATATCTCTAAAAGCCCAATGATTCAGTTTGGGACAGTTTTTTTTAAAAAAATCAGCTGTTTACTCTTAAATTTTTTTCTTATTTTTTAATATTTCCAGAAAATTTCAAACTCATAATTAAGACTGAATTAACATTCACTCGAACAACTTTTAAAATAAAAAAAATTGTTTTAAAATCAAAAGATCACAAATTTTTTCAATGAATTTTCTTGTTTCACACATATAAGATTATTAAACATTAAAATTAAACAGAAATAAAATCCTGTCTTTGAATTTTCGGTACCAGATTGTATGGGCAAACACATCATTCTAACTGTTCCAAACACTATATATTTTTCACAACATAGAATGAAAGATTTACAATAAATTATTCCATAACACTAAAATTGAATCCTTTATACAAATTTAATTTTGATACAAGATCTACAGTGATATATTTCAATTTCAGTTGAATTTTTGATAAATTATAAATTAAAAAGTAGAAGATAGCTAGGAAGTTTCAAGTATTGACTTTACTGCTTATTTAACCATAACAAATTAGTACAGTTATTTGTTGAGGATGATGAAACAAAATTATTTGATTGTTATTTAATTTGCTAATCACTTTATGAATACTTTTGGCCCATTAGACAGGAATCTATAATAATTTAGTGTAAATTTCAAGCCATTAGGAACACATCTACAGCTAAGGTTTTCACTTTAATGTGTAGACAATCCTACTCTTTGATAGTTTGATGCACATCATGTTGCAGATGTTAAAGAGTGTTTTAACATTGATAAAACAGATCGCTAAGACCAATGTGAAATAACTTATGTTTGCATTATATCTGATGAAGAATCATGGGACTTCCAGAATTTGTTTTTAAATAATCGTGGAATTATAAGAATTTTTCAGTATT
Organism: Latrodectus hesperus; assembly: GCA_037975125.1. Lineage (NCBI taxonomy): Eukaryota > Metazoa > Arthropoda > Arachnida > Araneae > Theridiidae > Latrodectus > Latrodectus hesperus. The sequence goes on from CM075850.1 coordinate 30,947,715, forward strand.
GACTTAAAGCAAAATTTTTAAATTAAAAATATATTTCTGAAATGTTAAAAGACGAAAATGTTTCTTCAGGATGGAAAAGTGGTACCCATGACAACACACATAGTTTTTAATACAAATAATTAAAAAAAATTTTTTTTATAAATCACTGAAAATCCGGAATGTATTGTGGAAAGATATGAAATATTGTAACAGGTCTAAGTTTTTATTTTCCTTGCCATTTAATATATATGTTTGTGCAAGTACGTCTATAATATACATAAAAAATCACACATATTTTTTTGTAAATATGGATAAACATATTTGATAAGTTTTGATTTTTAAGAATTGTAAAGTTCTTTAGTTTCTCTTTAATTAAAACAGTTCTTTGAACAACTTAATGCATGTTTTTTTAATACATTTATGTCTACATAAATAAATTAATTTTATCATAATATCTTGTTCAACAATTTCTAAACCAAGAGAAATTTGAACAAAACTAAGAAAAAAAATTTTTTTAGATGCAAGCATAGATTTAGAAGTATGGTATTTTTATAATGAATGTTACCACTCCATATCAGAAATATATAATCTTTTTATTTATCCTAGTTAAATTACCACAGTACTATTTATTCTATGCATGCTGTACTATTTATACAATGCAATTGGAATGGTGAATTCTGTAATTATTGAACTATATTTTTTTATTGAAAACAAAATTTTCAAAACAATTTTCAGTTTTTCTTAATAAGAATATAAAGTTTTTGCACAGAATATTTAAAGAAGAAAATTTATGAAAATGGCTTTAAAAATGCAGGATTATGATCAAAAATTCTAATTTTTGCAACTATTTTAAGTTTTCCAGATCATAATATTCGTTAATCCTTTTACAATAATTTGCAAAATAGTAGCAAAAATTTAAATGCTCAAAATAATATACAATATTAATTAAAAAAAAGTTTTTTTGAAGCCTGGTATATTAAATTTTGTAACATTTGCAGAAAACTTGATTTACAAATTTTAAAAAGTTAAAGCAAAAAATATGTCACTTTCATAATAAATTTTCATATTAAATTTAATATATTAGTAAATTTAAAAAGGACATATTTTATCACTAGATATTTTAAAATTCAATAGTAATTATCAAGTAATTTACTTCCAATTTATAAAGCAACAGTTTTAAAAAATCTAAAAAAATGAAAAATATGTAAAACATCAAATGACATTTATACTTAATGTTCACATTAAACTTTAATATTGAAACTAGCAATTCTACAGCAGGGGCAGACATTCAAGGAAACATATTTCAAAAGAACTTCTTAGTACAGTTAGCCAAGATAAAAAGCATCTATTTGCAAAAGCAAAACACATTTTTTCAAAAAATATAATTATTTCGATTTTTGGTACGATCAATCAAATACATCCATTCACACTACAATGTTATAGACAAACAGAACACACTCAAGGAAATCGCACACACATTGACATCAAGGAAATAGGGATCATTCACACTCACCTAATAAACGTAGGGATATTTTCAGAGGATTACTTAATACACACACTATTCTTTTCTGAATTTAAAAGGTTTTGAGAGAGACCTTGCAGCACTTTGTAGTGTCCCTAAAAAGTTTTTTTGGTCCTAAAAAGGTTGTTGAAAAATTAAATTTTGTTAATAAACCGATGCAATTCTTTTAAATCTTGGTTAGTATAAAAACATAACAAAAATGTAAAAACCAAATAATAAAATGTTTTTAGAAACTAAACAAACACAACTTAAAAGTATAATAGTTTTGATCTTCCTCTAAAAGGACTAAGTTTTAAGAAAATATGTAACTAAAATGTTAATAACAAAGAACAGAACAAAGCAAAATAAAAATAAATGAAATAAATATGTAATCCTAAATTCATTCAACTTAGATTTTTCGTTGCGATTGGTTTGCTACTTAACTATCACTTTTACTGCACAAGAGCACGAGAAATCGGATAAGTACCCAATGTAAATTAGAATCCACTATAAATGTTTAAGATGAGCATCAAGCCTTGATGGACAGAATATTAATTAGTTATTTAACAGTTCACATACATTACACTGTAAAAAACCTTAAAAAACAACTTTACTTACAAAGAGAAAAAACATTTAATAGAAGGAAACAATAAAACAAAAATACTCTGAAAAGTTTTAAATGGAGTTAAAGACTAACTGATTCATACAAGTACAAATCAGAGAACCCCAAAACTGACAATACTTTGAAAATCTTGCTATACTTGCTTAAAAAAAAAAAATAAAAATAAATAAATAAATAAATAAATTAAAATTCCACTCCCCTTTGTTGAAGTTATTTTGGTCAAAATAAAGGAATAAAAAAATATAACTTAGAACAATTAATTTTTAAATTACAAAAAGCACTTTGCAAGGAAAAATGCCTAAGCATATATCAAGTTTTCAAGCAATATATTTTTAGATAAAACTGAAATTCTCAAACAAAAATATAATTAGCTTAAGTTTTCACAACCTGTAATTTTAATGGTTTCAAAATATTATAAAAAGCAAATATTAATTTGAGATCTTGTAACATTAATAGGTAACTAAAAAATGGGAACAAATAAATATAGAAAAGATAGGATTTCTTTTAAAGACAAATTTTTCTCCAAAGTAACAGATCTTTTTCATGAACTGAAATTAACTTTTTATATGATTTTGCTTTTTCTTATCCACAATTTCCAGATTTATTAAAGAGAATTTGCTAATTTAGTTAAATAAGATTTTCTTTTTGATTTTGTTCTAAGCCTACAATATTTAAGAAAAGGTCTTGAATTATACAATTCAAGACCTTTTCTTAAAAATACAACAGATTTGATTTTAATGGACATATTTTCACTTTTCTTATAGTTAAGGAAAATTTTTTTTTATATTTTGTATTTCTATTGCCTATTGTACTATAACTATTATTAAACTTTATAATTACAGAAAAAGGGAAATGGCATATTTATGATACAAGCAATATTGATAAAAACTAAATTAAAAATTATACAGCCATCACAAGCATTGACTAGGTAAATTACTTAAAACTTTTGAAAATATATAAACACAGGTATACAGAAACATTGAGGGGAAATACATTTACATCTGTTATTTAATCTTTCCTTTTGACACACATTTAATGTTTATGTATCTGACTTTAGTGAAATGAAGAACTTTTTAAAACTAAAAAAGAGTAATATAAATGTATTTGAAAGATATTTTATATTGGAATCTGTAATTTATGTTTATGAACATACAATGTGAAAGCTAACGAGGAAACATTCATAAATTATTTTAGGGGAAAGACAGACCTTTTGTAAAAGTTTCCTTTAAAATGTCAAGCCCTACTGTAAAACAGGCATCAAAATGCCACACAGAAAAAAAAGAATTAAAAGACTCACCTCATCAGCATCTCCACATTGGTCATAGGCCATGCTATCTAGAGATTCACGAGAGCCTCTTCGGCTGAAGTCTTTGGATCGACGCTTTTCTTTTGCAATAACATTTAAGTCAGCACTTAGGAAATGGGGTGATTTGCCCTGTCTGCTAGAATCTAGAGCCTAGAAATATTTTGAATTTTTTTTTAAATATTTTAGAAATGCAGTATTTACATTTTGTATTAAATAATTTTAAAATCAAAATTATTTCAGGCAAAACAGTATACAAAAATTAAATTTATTATAAAATTTTACAAATTTTTAATAAAAAATCATATTAATAGTAGGTTTGGTTTGGTTTGTTTGTCGCTCAACGGTAATTTTTTGCACACGAGGGCTAATTAGACCGGGACTTACGGTTTAAAGTGGATTCCGAACCACTACAAACATCCATGCCCAAGGTGGGATTCGAACCCACGAACTGTTGAACCGAAGGCAAGAGCGCTAACCATTCAGCTGCCAGCTCGGCTATTAATAGTAGGAAAATCAAAACAAAAGGAAAAATATCAAGTAGCATAATACAATTATCCACAAAAAGTAAAAAAGCATGCAGAAAATTTTACACTAAAATACAAACATAAACAAGTTGTTTTTAAAATGTAAGACAGTTTAAATGCCAAACTTAAGCAATTTGAAAATGCCTCTCTAAATTCTAAAACATGAAAATGTTTTGCGTATACTAGAAAATGAAATAAAACAAAATTAATAATTTTTCAAGGGAATTGATGTTTCATATGAAAGACATTGTTAAGATTTTAATTTAACAAGTATACCATAATACTATGCACTTTATAATAATTACTGTATTTTTCTGAGTATAATCCGATGATGTGTTAAAGTTTCGAGTTTTGTTGCATGTATTATACATTGCCACTGATCTAATAAAAAGCTTCCCCATCAGAAAAAAATAAATAAATGCTATTTATGTTTCATTAAATAAATAACAGATGGTGCCACAACTCAGATGATTTATTTCCTTTATAATCAACTTTGTTCAATTACATTCAAGAATGAATTAGGTTTTTCATAAAGATGCAACAGTTGTGTTATCACCATTTTGCATTTTGTTGTGACCCGAATTGTTTGACTTTTAAAATATTTAAGTTAGTGTATCATGTAGAAGCAAAAACTTTTAAATAACACAGCAGATTTTAAACTAATAGCTTTAGGAAAGACAAATAAAGAAAATGGCAACAAACATGCTAAAGTAAGATCAAAAGAAACAAAACAAGTGCAGTACAAAAGAAAAAATGTATTCAATGTGCAATTCAGAAATAATCAGTTTCTTCCCATTAATTATTAATGAAACAAATTTTAAAATATATATCTAACCTTATTTTAAAACTTATTAAAAAATAAAAATCGACAAGCTTTACTAGCTTCTCAGAATTACCATTCTTGATGTATCTTGTGCTATTATCTCAGTTTATCGCACTTTGCAATAAGGTGGATTCTAAGGCCACATGCAAACTACTGAAGAATTCTCTGGTAAAAACCTAGTGTAGTGAATTTCTCTTGAATTCACTGAGAAGAAACAATGACATTATGTCATGTGACTATTTGATGTCATTGTTCTATTAAATAAATGAAACCATCTACATCATATTGAATTCTTATTTACATTTTGATTGATGGGCAATATCAGTTTTGTGAAATTATGACTGCTTATTTATTGAGATATAGAAAAAAGTAGATTCTACTGATTTTGAAAAAAAAAAAAAAAAAAATCAGGAGACATTTACGAGTGACATTTTTGCTTGAATGTTTAAAATGGTAGTACCACAAAAAGACAAATTTTATTCTTTAGATAATACATTCTGAGAATGATTTATGCAAAACATATTTGTGAAGTTTTTCACTGAAATGGCCAAAAATCAGTAGATTTTTATACATTATTGTGAAATTTTATTGGTTTCCCAATAAAATCAGTAAAGTTAGGAGCTATATGTATGCATTGAAACTCAGAATTAGTAATTTCTTGACTTTTTTGTAGTTTGATAATTTTTGGAAAATATTGAAAACTATCATTATTTAACAAAATTAGAGTATATTTATTAATCTAAATTTAGTCAAACTCATTGAATTACATCATTGCTTTGAATACAATATTTGTAAAATATTTGAGATAATTTTTTACAATAACAATAAATTTTTAAATAAATGGCAAGCAAATTATCAACACAATTCAAATAGTATTTAAAATATTTTTCACATAAATTATTTTATGAAAAACAAAAATTAACAGTGCCTATTCCTGAATCTTTAAAAATCTAAACTAATTCTTCAATGATCATTAATTTTCATTAAATTTCTTCATATATATCCTACACTTTTAGTTATGTAATCAATAATAATTGGTAGTTACATATACAGACCTCAATAAATGCTTTCTAAGACCTTAATTCTAATTAAATAGACAAAAAAATTACTGCATCAATATATTTATTATTATATTACATTATTGTATCATTATATATAAACTTAATTTGGTTCAGCAATATATACATAAATTGTTAATAAGTATTATTTTAATTAACATTTTTTTAAAATTTTAACATTTTCTATTGAAATTATATATTAAAAACCTATAACAGATAAGCAATCTCAGCAACATAAAATATGTAGCAAAATCACTGTTTCAATTATCTATATCAAACACAAGAACCAATGTTTTCAATAATATTAATTAAAATATATTTAAATGCAGAATATGTTCTGTGTATTTTATCTAAATTAATTTAAAGATATATTTAAATATTAAAAAATAAGATTTTGAATTTCAATTAATTTCCTTTGCATAAAAAAACAGATGTTTAGTATTAATAAAAATTATAACCTCTCAGATTTTTCAAATGTTTTGTAAAACATGATTTATTTCCTCAAATAGAACATTTTTTATACTTGTCAAAATAAGTTCTATCTTTTGAATCCCACAGAGATCTTCGATCCATATAATTTCACAAAATTAATAAACTTTCTTGATTACATCATTAATAAATTTTATATATCATTAATAAATAATTTAATAAAAAGGTTATGTTTAATATTCAAAAATTAATTTAATGATATTTGTGAAGATTTTTCATGAATTAATCACCATAAAAATATTGACAAAAGTTTATTGCAAACATTATTTCCACAAGGGAGGAAAAAAAAAGAAAGAAAAAAGTAAATAATTTACTTTGTCACCAGTGCCCTTCCAGATATTTCTAACTTTCTGGAAAACTTGAAAGTTTTTCTCGGAATGCCTATTTTGTTAGGTTTTTTGACGTCATTTTTCTCCGGAGTTTTGCAGGCGAATTCTTTCTTGTTTGATCCCCTGGCCTAACTGATAGTTTAGATATATGTTTTTTCTGTACAATTTATTATATTTTTAATTATACTGTGTATTTTTTATTGCATGTGACACACTCATCAACAACAGTATATTTTCGACAATTCGGCGAAAAAATTGCCCTAGATAAGGTGATGCTTTTTCTCTCTTTTATTTGGAAAAAAGATCATGTGAATAACATACTGCTGCAGATTATATACAGGAAAATACGGTACATAAAATTTAAGAATGCATTATGCATTCTAAATTAAATGAAGTTTCTCGTATAAAGCTTTTTTTATAATTAAATCTATAATTACATAATCATTGGACATTGCAAAATTTTAAATAACAAAAACACATACCTCATTTCTAGCTCTCAAAGCACAGTCTTCAAGAGTATCTGCAGCTTCATATTTACCTTGCCTTCGATATAATGCACCCAAATTCTTAAGTGTAGTTGCAACAGTAGGACTGTAAAAAATTCTGAATGTTAATTTGATAACTCTAAAATGATGAATGCTTCTAACTGATACTTATTCAAAGAGAAAAACTAAAACACATTGTTAAATACAAATCTACATAAAACTTAATTTTACAAAATATCAAATGTAAAGGCATTTTGCATCATAGAATGTGAACTCAAAAAATAATCAAAATCTCTTATAAAATTTGGAAACTATTTGTATATTGCTGGCGAAATGTACGTAAGAAAAGAGAAGGTGTAGAATCCTATACGAAATTAAAATTGGACTGAAATTAACAGAAGTAAACAAAAATTGTAGGGATGACTAGACATTTCAAGACTAGCAGAAAAACTCAACTTCGAGATTTTATAAATACTTGAAACTGGGAAAATTAGACTTGCCTTATTATATGTATTTTATATTTTTCTTTAATGTTATTTTATAATGTACTGATTTTAGGTAATTTGAAATGATCCGAGCAAGATCCAGGAACTCAGAGGAAATTATTGAACATTAATAGTAACTGTTATTTGCATAATACATCATTTTATTTATTTATTTAGATATATATATATATATATATATACCACTATACACATAACAATGAATCATATTTTTTAAAAAAAAAAACCAATTGCTTCAAATAAAATTTTATTTATGAAATATTAAATTTGACTACAAAGATATTTTCATACATTGTGGAATCGGATTCAACAAACTTTTAAATACAACTTATTTAATAACTTAATTTTGTTTAAAACTTCCTTTTAAATGAAATGTTTAACTGATAACAATTGATTTGATTCATAATAAAGCCAAATGATTTCAATCAGAAAAGTTCATCAAAAAACATACTCAAAATAACTGAAAACAATTGTTGTCAATCACAATCAATGACATTCAATTTCAAGCAGTTTTATATATGATTTGCTATTTTTAACTTGATAATACATTTGAACTAGTTTTTATATAAGAGTTTTATAATTTGAAAATATTTAATGTGCATTTTTAGGCAGCAATTTTTTTAATCATTTGTGAAATAAGAGAAAAATTGGTAAATAGCTTACAAATGCAATTTTAATAATGTTAATCTAAAGGTAGTAATAAAATAATTAAATTTTTTAATCTGAATGATTTTAGATAGTACCAGATCTCATTGAGGCTGTTTACTCTGTAATATTTTTTTTATTATTATTTAAGTTTAGAATATTTAATAAAAAGAAATATTTTCAAATTCTTACAAATTATCTTCATTAATGTTTCAAACCAGAATTATTTTAAAATATTATATTTTTTAATTAACATACATAGATTTAATTATTAATAAAATCTGAAATTGCACATATCAGGAATATTTTATTATATAGAGAAACAAAAAGCTGAATTGTCATGAAAATAATGTAAGATTCACTTTTTAAGAAACAAAGTCTACTTAGCTTCATTAAAATTTTTTTTTAATTAATGAATACATGCACACACCCATCCAAGTTTATTGCAGAATACCATGCTTATAGGAAAATCGATTACTTTTCCTATAAACATGATATTCTGCAAGACTTCTTATAAAGTGCAAATGGTTCATCCACTTTGCAGGTTATATGTTATGTGTAAATTAAAAAAACTTCAACCCCTAAAAAGATAAAATATTTCCATTTAAGGGAAGACATGTTGAATGATTTTTCAAAGGTAAATTTATAAATTTTTAATAAATATAAATAAAATAATAAATATACATGTTACTTATTGAATGCACAAATTATTTTTAAATTTTTGACTTGCTCCTATTATTTTTACAATTTTGGTTGGTTGGTTGGTTTGTTTGTCGCTCAACGGTCATTTTTTGCACACGAGGGCTAATTAGACCGGGACCTACGGTTTTAAGTGGATTCCGAACCACTACAAACACCCATGCCCAATTTATAATTTTGGAGATATCCCATGAAATCTCCATAACCATGATATTTATGCCTCTGAATTCTGTGAATAGGCGAGTTTAAGGTATTTTTATATTTACTATAACTTTCACTAAATAAAATTTGAAAATTTCACTAAATAACAGTCTTTGATATATATATATATATATATATATATATATATATATATATAATATACTCCAACTGATTTATAAAACTATTAATAAAATGAAAATATTATGTATGACCTTTAAAAAAAACTTTTAATAGAAATATTTACAATACAAATTTTTCATAAAGCTACACACAGGAATGAAAGCAATATTTTTTCCCCACAAAATTTGACCACAAGTTATGTTTATGAATAAATAATCAAAAAATGTAGATCTACAATGGTGTGCAAAATTTAAGGATAAAGCTGAAAATTCATATTAGTAGAACTAGCAAAAACTAATCAGGAGACCAACAAAATTCAGATACAATAGGATACGTGTATATATGTAGTATGAAAAATTCAAGCCGTTTTTTTTTTAAAGTTAGTGGGCCTTTATCAAAAATTTATAGATAGTAAAATAAAAGTATGTTTTTGATGAAATTATCATATAACAAGATTGTTCTTGAAATAATTACTAATAAATTAAATATCACAATTTAAAGGAAAAAACAACAAAAGCTTAAAATATCATTTAAATTACTTTAAACGTTAAAATTTGATTTTCCATGAAAATAACCTATACTCAAATTACAAACTTTTTACATAACATATAGTTGATAATGCAATTTTTTTTAAAAAAAAAAATACCATATTTAATGTTCAACTTAAAACTTAATAGTACACATTTGGGTTTTTACATTAGAAAAATATTAATAAAAAATATAACTTTTTAATGAGACTTCTATGCTATTTTTTACCACATATTTACAACCATTACTAAATTAACAGCTTATAAAAATTTATTCAACTAACCAAAATTCGATTTTACAAAATTACCATAAAACGTATATCTCATTTTTTAATTAAAAAAAATTATTTTCCTTGGTGATTATCATTTTAAGGGACAGTTTAAATGATAACATACAAACCAAATTCATTAGATCCAAAGTAATATTTTCCTGCAATGATTATATCTCCCTTCAGAAACAAATGCAACAAAAATACACTCTATGCAATAAACAAAACACATTTTATGTTATTTATATCTTAGTAGACTAGCACCAAATACAAACTTTAAAATTTGTCTTAAGACAAACACATTTGCCAAATTTAAAAGAAAGGTTAAATAGCTTCTGTCATTCCTTTTTTGATATTTTAAAAAAGATAAGGTGATAATTACAGAAGAAACTAAGTGCTTCCTGTGAAATAAAAAAAAAATCTGTAGGAAAGATAAAAATATTGCTATGCAAGAGAATAGTATTAAAATCTATCAGCACATTCCTGATGAGATTAAATTTTCAGCTATTTTGCAAAATACTTTTATTTCCAAACACATAAGTTTATTTCCTATGGGAATTAAAGAAATAGAACTAATGCATTTTACACTTTACATGTGTGTGTTTGTATGTATATATATAATTTGTTCAACTACAACTTGATTTGTTCCCAGTAACTTATACATAAACTTATATGAACTGATAATTTCAGGTAATGGAGAAATGAAACAGTAAAAAAAATACTGGGGTTTAATATTTTCAATGTTAATTCTTAAAGCCTGTTGCAAAATAAAATAGCAGGAAGAGATGGTAGAACATGACATTTCTTTCCGCCAATGCTCACATTACATTTTTATTATTAAAAAAATTATTTTTATTAGAATTTAAAAGTATATTAATTTGAAGAGAATTAAATATAAAGACATAGCGAAGAAAATAAATTCTTAGTATTTACAAATTTAAAAAGAAATTATATTAAATTATCCTGATAAAAACAGTTTTCTCTCCCTTGAGATTTCAAGTGAAAAGATTTTACTGAAGTAGAAAATTTATAATTTTATCATGCATTTTTTTTTCTAACTTTCATAAGACAATATTACAAAATTAAAACTCTTCAAGTAACAATTTTTTACTTCATAAAAATTAGATAGTCAGTATAAACAATGTTTTGTATTTATTGAAATTATAATAAGTAAAATTGTCATGTGCAAGCTCCACTCTTGTTCCTCCCACCTGCAAGCTTACGATCAGACTAAGACTAATGGTGAGAAACCATTTGAGTGGAAAGTTCTAAGTTTGATTCTAAGAACTAATGAACATTGGGAGATGGACAATGCTTTCTGCATGCATGCATATCTATAAGAGAGTTTGGAGTTTCTCAGGTTTTTCCGTTGCATCATGTGAACACAGCTGATTATGAAATATTCTCCCAGAAGAAAAAAATAGTAGAATCACAAATACTCGAATGATTTTAACTAATATATTCATTTTATCATATAAGATTATTTCAAAGGTTTTTGATCAAAAATACTACTCATCATGGATATCAGGTGTATAGTTCCAACTTATGCAATATTTTTTTACTTTAACTACATATTGTTTGAGAAAAAAAAATCTGCACGATAATAAATCCTGAAAAATAGATTTACATTTACAAAAATATATATATTTGACAGAAGAGTTAATTTATTACTCAATGATCATTTCTTGTACACAAGAAATAATTAGATAAGTACTATAGTTTAAAGTGGATTTTGTCCAGAATACTTTAAAAGCAAAAAAGGGTGACTGGAATCTCATAAAATTGAGATCAGAAATTTAAAATAAAAATAAAAGTTTAAGTGATAATTAATTCGTTTTAAATTTTTAAGCTTAAAATTCCAAGAATAATAAAAACATTTGTTAATGTATCAATATAATTTTACATAAAATGGCAAAACAAAAACAAAAATTCTTCTTTTTATTTATTATAACATAAATAATTTACTTTAGTACAAAATCAAAAATCCATTTTAAACAAAGTAAAATTTTATTTTAACAATGTTGAATATCAACAAATTATAATTCTCCTGAGGCATATTTAGAAATTCTAAAATTTTCAACAATTTAAGACCATCTGCACACATTCTTTCAATAAAATATATCATCTTGAAATATCATTTCACTCATTTTCGACCTAAAATGATTGCAAAACAGTAAATCAACATACAAAAAAGTTTAAAGAGATGAAAATGGATTGTACAACTTAAGAATTTGCCTGAATTATTTTTATTCACAAATTATAGTATAAATATATTCTTTTCAAAAGTACTAAATACCATTAATCTTTAATAATAAATCTAATGATAGAATTTTTTTAAAAAAAGCACCAATTCTAATGATTTTATAAGTAACAACTAAAATTTTTGCAATAAACTTTCCAATTATTTTGTAACTATTTAATGTTCTTGAATGTAATAGTCAAATATGATTTTCTATTTGGAAATTTTTCTTCATAAAAATTTCATTGTTTTTATTTATTAATATAAATTGCTAATATAATATGTCTTGGATATATAATTTAAAAATTTGATTTAAAAAAATAATAATTGATATTATCTATCGATTTTTAGTAAAATAACTTAACAATGAAGCATATTTAAATCAGACTTTATTTTTAAAAAAATAAAATCTTGACATATTAGATTAAAAAGAGATGGCTATAAAGTGGTTTGTGAATCTACAACAATATATTTTGCATAGGAGGGCTGATTAGACTGAGAAATGGATTTCAAACTAACATTCAAGCCCAAGGTAAGATTCGAACCCATAAATTGTTGAATTGAAGACCAAAGCATTAACACATCCAGCTAAATGTTTAAATTACATGACTATACAGTCACCCTTGGCGCCAAATTTGGCAAACATTTTTACTGAAAACCCGGCAAACTAATATTCTGGCAACCCTATTTGTCATTAATTTCTCACGAATATTTACCGATTTTAATTCATTGATATAAAATTTAATCACAAAATTTTATGGATAATTTAACATATCAACTTTATTATTTTTACCATTGACGTTTAAATTACAAAATCTGCATTTTATGTTAATTTTGTAAAATTAATTGAGCATATTGTTAGATACCAACAATGTATGAAATATTTGTCACTATTTCAGCCATTTTCCCCGATTGGAAATTCTCCATGCGGTCACTCTTGGCGACTTTTTTAAAATTTCGCCAAGGGTGACCGTATGGTAAATTTTTATCTATACTAGGAAAAAATATAAATAATTTTTTTGTGCATACATTATAAAAACATAAAGTAATTAAATTTTCAAATTTTGGCAGTATAAATCCTAAGAAATAAGAAACCAGAGCACTTATTGCAGGCTGCAACAAAATGTTTATCTGTTTAAGCATGAAACAGACCAGAGTTGAATGCCAAGTATAAGTGAAATTATATTTATAACTTATATTAAAACAATTGTTGTAATAACTAGAAAGTAGAGGATATTAATTGCTTAGCAATCATTAAAGCATTATCAAGTAATGAGACAAGGGGGTGTTGGTCAGTGATATATTTGATCATGTTCTACATTAAGGAGGATTAGGAAATTAGTTGGTTTATTGCTCAATGATCATTTTTTGCACAAGATAGCTAATTAGACTGGGATTTATAGTTTAAAGTAATTCTGAACTGTTACAAATACCCATGAAAGAGAAGTATCTTGAGACTTCAAATATTGAGCTAAAGGCAAGAACATTAACCAGTCAGATACTAGCTTGGCGATTAGGTAGGTAAATTTAATGATACAAGGACGAAAAGCAGGCTAATTGGGCTAAGCACATGGAAAATAAACATGATTAAGAAAGTAAGAACATGTAGTCCTGTACAGCCCTGTTGAAATGAAAGGTTTAGGAGACAGTTGAAAATCACAGCTTTAATACACCAGATATATAAATAAGCACTTGTTCAAAATAATCTAAGAGATATGATCCAAACGCATATTCAGTGGCATTTTATACCATCATATCAGGTGATTAACTATTAGGACATTGAATTGAAGCCAGCATTGTGTATTCGTTATGTCAAACACAGATGAAGCCACAATACAGGAATGGGGCTGCCACTTGCTTTACACATATACATTTAAAAGCGAATTACTTGTACAGCACAGGATATTCTACCTCATACAAATTCTATATGTATTGTAAATAACTTGGTACAGTAATTTTAATGACCAGTATTAGTTTAAAAAGAAATCAAAATAAATTTATAAATTATGATATGCAAAATAAACCAATAATGCAAATTTAAATTAAGGAATTCTTACCTATCAACTTTTGCTGCTTTATGCCAACCACCATATTCTCCGTACGGCGAATTTTCTTTCTGTTTGTTTTTATTTTCTTCTCTTTCTTCAGCAACTTGCCATATAGGTTTATTTTCCCCTATTACACAATAAATTCTTAAAAACATCATAGCAAATAATTTAAAATTTAATAAACTGAATACGAAACATTGAATATTTAAATCTCAATTTGAAATGTCAATTTCATTATTACTACTAAAATCTTAAAACTTATAAGTGCATAACAGATTAGTATTAAAGCCAAAACTGATATTTAAAACTTTTTCATGATTTATGACAGTACTAATAAAATTTTGAGCATATTTATATTTTAATGAAATGAGAAAAATTCTACTTCCATGCTCGGTAATCACAAATCAATGTGAGGTGCTAAGAAATCTCTAGCAATCATTTGATAAAATGAAATAAAATCAAATGAATGAACATATGGTCATTAAAATAATTGAAACACCTTTGATTTATAAAGAATCTAGTATTAGAATGGAATAGAACTGCTCATAACATAAAAAAAAAACACACTTTGGATTTGCCTTGGAATTGAAGTGCTGAATGATGTTCAGAGAAATAGATTATATTTCATGGAGATATTGTGCAAGTTATGGGATGATCATGGAGGATATTAATTCTGTATTAAACATGCTAAAATAGACCATAATGGTTAAATTATGTCAGATTACTTAAGTTTATATGTGTGTTCATCTATCGATGATTGAAGAAATCCCACTGCATGGATAAGTGCATTATCATCTTTGAAAAATCTATTTTCTTCAGAAAAAAAAGTTTCATGGAATGGACCTGGTCAGTTAATATTTCTCTATAAATCTTCCCAGCGATCGTTTTAGGTTTATAATTGGTCAAGCAGAAAAACCACAACACAGCTACCCTATCATGACAAAGACATCCATACTTGACATGTGATAATACACTGTGCAGGTGACCCCAAATGAGTACCTGCCCTGTTGTAGGGGAAAATGAGGAAGAATTGTCAGATTAAATCACTTTCAATGACTCATCAATTAACATTTTGTGAGTGTAACACCATTGTAGAAAACATTTTATATTATAACCCATGACAAATGATTTGGGAAATTGCTGCTTTAAAGTAGATGTTCTAATGGCCAAGTAATTGAGACTGGAGAATATAAATGCTGACTGAGTTCTGCAGTTATTTTTGATGCAATTGTTCGCTTTATAGAATTGCAATTCACTTAATTTTTGTCTGTTTCTTGGACTAAAATTCGCTTTATGCCCATAATTTTGATTTGCCAAGCTTGTCTTGCTGCACTATTAATGTTATCATGAATTTAGATACAATACTTCTAGAAACGCCTAAAAGTTTTAATATTTTGGTAACACTTGCTCTAGCAAGAGTTTCCTAAAATTTGGCCTCTGACTCCTTGAAAATCTAAAATGTCCAACATTTTATGCTTTTGAAAAAAAAATCTAAGACTTACAGAACTTCAAAAAAGCAGCCACACACATTTATATTATATATATATATATAAGAAAACTCATAGCTATTATATTTTATGATCACCAAGATTTCATTAAAAAATATCACTTCCATTGCCCCTGTGTTTCCATTATATTGATAACCACTTACATGCATCAAAACATTTGATTTTTTTTATAAATAGTTCCAAATGTTTTCAGAATACATTTTGGCATGCAAAGGTTAAATATAATAACTCGAATAATTAATAAATAACTGCTAAAAGAGACAGCATATGATCTTGTTAACAATGCATGAAAATGTTAATTATGTGTGAATGAAGTTTAATAACAAAAATATCTCCTAAAAATGACATTTGAATGTTTTCTATTTTTATTTATTTATATATTTGAAACAGAAACTTCATGTCCAAACATATATGTTTATTAACTTTGCTACATTTTGTCAAATACATTATTTAAATAGAGGACATTGTAACTTCCTCACTTTATAATCAATCTGCCTCTTATCAATATTAATAACATGGTAGATTTAAATGAAACCTAGAGTTAATTATCTTACAAATAAATACAAAGATAAGATATATTTACATAACTTATCTGAAAAATAGTTTCCAAAAATTTAAAGACATTTGTAATTACCAAAAATTTTAAAGCATAACACAATTCTGAGAAATGATACAATAAAAAATATAGAAATTATTGAATTTCATGAAATTAATTACAAAAATTTATAATTAAATTTCTAATCTTTCTTAGTTTAGTGGGTAAAACAAAATAATAATAATAATTATTATTATTATTTAGTCTGAATTGTACTTCAAATCACAGCTCAAATTTTACATCAAAATGAATACAATGAAATTTAATTGTAAATCATAATGATTTATTAGAGAGATAGGAACTCTTTTTTCATTGATGTGTTAATATTGTCCATATCAAGAATCAAAATTTTAAATTATATCTTAGATAAATATAGAAAAAGGTATGTGATCAAGATTTTGCAAGTTACAGATGTTTTAAAATCTATCAATTGCGCTAAGTGCTTGACAAATTACGACCAATTAGTTGATTTAAAGCACAAAATGTGTGAATTAAATAGTGTTTTTGCTTTATGTACTATGAACTTGAGTGATGTTAAGTCTATAAATTACAAACAATATTTACTTCTGTTAGACTACTTTAATATCACTTTTCTTACTTTCTTGGCAAATATTAATTAAAAATTTTTGATGCTAAGAAAATTTAAAAAATAAAAATTAAAAAGTATTGATTTCACAGTGAAACAGGAGCTATCAAATATTAAAAAAGTGGAAAAGTTAAATTAATACATACATGAACTTCTGACATCAAGTAGTTCATACTTATTGTAACATGATACCGTAAGTAAAAATTATACCAAGCTCATTACATTATTACTATATATAAAATGGTCAATAAATTATACCTAACCTTAATTTCAAATTGTCAGTTATGATACAATATTTTTCACCTTTTATTATTCTATGAAAACACCAAAAATATCTATAAAAAAGAGCTAAATACAGAAATCTTCATCTTTTCATCAATTAATTAGAGGAAGTTTTAAATATCAATTGAATTTTCATACATTTCTGACATTCATAGTTAGAAATCTTATTTCAATATTTAATTTACTCTGTGTTTAATATAATTTTAATAATTTTTGGTTTCTATATATTTATGATATTTACATATAACCAACTAAGTAGAACATTTGAAAGAACTGAAACTAATATTCAGATATTGCAAGAATGTGATTCAATATTTTAGTTCAGTCTGAAGTCTGAAAACCAAAAAAGCTTATTCATTTATCAATAAAAGAAATAATCACTTTAATACTTAATTTTCAAATAGTATTAGGATTCATTAACAAACGCAACCTAAATGAAAATATTGTTAGCAAATAATATTTGTGTTAGTGCATTTAATTCAATATAGCTGAAGAATTTGAGTTTCTAACTGAAAGCGTTTGGCTGCTAATTTTCATAGATCATATTTCACATTTAAGGAAAATAGCAATAATTTCTCATTCATTTATATCCTACTTAAATTGTTTTTCTCTGAAGTTTAGGAAGGTATCTGCCAAAATTGACATTTGGGATTTATATATATATATATATATATATATATATATATATATATATATATATATATATATATATATATATATATATATATATATATATCAGATGACTATGTGACATATATATTTTACAATGGCTTATGTAATCAGTTTAAAGTTTGGCATATGAATACAAATTCTAGAATTTGTATCTAAAACCCAAAGTTTAAGAAATTTATTTGGTGTAATAATTTTTTCTCCAAATTTTTTTTTCTGAAACAGCAAACATTAAGAAAAATGAGATCTAATTTTTGCTTCTAAGATATGACAAAATAAAGCATGATATTTATAAAATAGAATATGCAATATTTAATTACAGAATTCATATCTCGCTCCTTCATTTGTTATCCACTACAAATTTAATCTCCAAAGTGACAAGCCAATGTTAAAAATAGTTAATGTGGCTAAAAATAAATTTTTTTTAACTTCAAGTTACTTAAAGGGTCTGTGTGAATAATATCACAACATAAAATTACCTTATTAAATGAAATAAATGTAGACATTGAGAAATTTTTAATTATTGCTATAATCTTTGGGAACTAATTCATGTTGGTCAGAGGCAGCATCCGTATTATATATCAGAACAAAAATACGTTTTGATGCCATAGTGTTAAATTGGATTCTTGCTTTGAATTTGATAATCATCACAAAAGATAAAGCCCAAATTGAACTGCATAGTTTTACATGATTTGCTTACAATTTAAATTTGATTGTTAGTAAATATCTGATCTATATCATTACTTCTGTCATTTACTTTCCTTATTTAGATGTTATAATTAAGAGTTAGTTCATTTCATCATCAATGAATTTTTTCATGTACACATGAGATATGAAATCATATAAACTTACCATCTATACTTCCAAATTCTCTTTCATGAGCTCTTGTCAATACTTGCTTGTATAAAATTTCTGCCTCCTTATATTTACCTTGCTTTAAGTATGCAGAAGCCTATACACAAAGACAAAATGAGAGTTAACACAAAGAATAAATAAATTCAAACACATTTACAATGGTTAATGTGGTCCAGTATTTCTTCAAAAAGCCTAGATTCAATTTCAACCAATTCCTAAAACCTAGATTCAAGTTCAGTTATGTCATGTTTCTGTTTTGTGTAAGCACTTAGGAGTTTCAGAAATTTCTCCTCCATGTTCCTCATATACAAACAACAATCTATGAAAAATTTTTCCTGTTAGGCATTCTTGTCAGATTTTTAGGAGCTTCATAACACCTTCAACTATCAGACTATCAACTTTGAGATTCTAACTTATTTATACTTTCCAACTCATGAAGTGCCTACACTCATTAAGAAAAATAAAAGGATAATTAGAAATTCAAATATTTATAATCTAATATTGGTTACTATATATATACAGGGTGTCCAGAAAAGGACTCCCTGATTTCAAAATTAAATATCTCGAAAACAAAGAACGATAGAGGAATGCAGTAAACAGTATGTTTATAAAGAAAACTGTAAGAATTTTATACAGCAGTTTGAAATAATATTTACAAAAGCTGCAAATAGATGGCGCTGCAATCGTCATACGTAATGCCTAGTATAAATAGTGATCCGAAGCCTGGGGCGATCAATTTCCCTATAGATGCGTGAAAGGAGGTTAGTGTACCAAAGGAAGAAATTAAAACCATGTACTCCATTGAACAACACGTTTTTCTGGTGCTAGAGTACCACAGGTTAAAAGAGAGTCCTATGGCAACAAAGCGCAGTTTTCAAGCACGATTTAATGTTCCAAAAGGACCCGATGAGAAAACCATTCGTACACTCTTCGCCAAATTTCAATGCATCTGAGACTGGTTTGAAGCGTTTCAGCACGCAGAAAATACTGAGAAAGAGCCTACACATGTTTCCATTCAAAATTCAAACTCACCCGTACGAGCTGTGCAACAAAGGGTTGACTTTGCTAATCAGATGCTCACAATGATTGATAGTGAAGGATTTGATGTTGGCTGCATCTGGTTTACAGATGAAGCACACTTCCACCTGAATGGATTTGTGAATAAACAGAACTGGCGATTTTGGGGTTCCGAAAATCCATACTGGTGTGAAGCGAAACCCCTGTATTCTCTTAAAGTTACTGTGTCGGTTGCAGTATGCAGCAGAGGCATTATTGGCCCTTTTTTCATTCGAGAAATGGTTAATAGTGAACGTTACGTTGCAATTTTAGAACAATTTATCGCCACACAGCAAGTGTTAGAGGATCGACCACGTAATGAATGGTTTATGCAAGATGGAGCCTGACCACATCGTACTGAACAAGTGTTTCGCTTTCTTGATGAATACTTTGGGAATCGAGTCATTACTTTGGAATATCCCAAATTTACTGGTGCAGGCATGGATTGGCCTCCATATTCTCCGGATTCGACTCCCTGTGACTATTTTTTGTGGGGCACATTGAAAGACATTGTCTACCCGAAGCATCCCGCCGTGCTGTACGAGCTTGAATCGGCGATCTGTGTGGCATGTGAATCCATTTCTGTTGAGACACTACGAAATGTGATGGCAAAATTCATTCTTCATTTGCGCCACCTCTGTAGTGCCAATGGTGAACATTTTGAAAACATTGTAATTTGATTTTTTGCAAAGAATGTTTTCGTACGATTATTTCATTTATGTATGCTGATATAAGCTGTACAGCATACAGCACCATCTGTTAGCAATTTTAGTAACTATTATTTCAAACTGCTGTATAAAATTCTTACAGCTTTCACAATAAACATACCATTTACTGCATTCCTCTATCGATCTTTGTTTTCAAGATATTTAATTTTGAAATCAGGGAGTCCTTTTCTGGACACCCTGTATATATTAATAGTTTAATATTCGGAGAAAGAAAGTAATTTAATATGAAAGTTCAAAAATGTTGACACACACATACCCAAAAACTACCTACAAGGTTTTTATAGCTAAAGAGAGCAAAAATTAACATGAAATAATTATTAAAAAAATCATTTGGTTTTTTTTTATATCATACAAATTAAATGGTAATAATTAAAAATATATACAGAAACATGTGTAATTTATAAATTTTCGTAGCACAAATAAATTGGCAATGTTTTAAGATGAAATTAAACATGATCTGCAAGATTTTTTTACTAATTTGTATGGATAATACACTCCTTATTAGCATTCATATTTACATTACATTTTAAAAATTACTTTTAATTTAGCTAAATTTTCTGTCTTTAGAAAATTCTCACTGATTTGTTTCATAAATTTCAATTAAATGAAAAGAATTTGAATAATTTTGAAATAATTTTTTTAGTCTACTGATTTGAAAAATTTTTAAAATTAATTTATAGAAAAAAATTCATGTAACTAGAAAAAGTTTTATTACCAGATTATTTTTTGTTTTTGCTACATTTGGATCATCAGGACCTAAAGTTTTTTCATATATTTCCAAGGCGCGTTGATAATATCTTTCAACTTCTTCATATTTTCCTTGATTTTGACACAAAAGAGCGAGATTATTCAGTTGTTTCGCAACGTCAGGGTGATCTTTACCCAATACCTAAAAGAAACAGTTAAAACATAGTACACAAATAATAATCATCATTAACATAATGACAACTATAATTATATATAAACATATAAAATCAACAAATTAAATCTTCATACATACTTAAAAAAAAAATTAAGGACAAATAATGCAAATAGATATTAAACCTATATTCTTCAGAAAAAGCATAATCATGCAAAACAGACTAAAACAAATTTTATAACTGTCTATCATTTTATAATTTTTGAATTAATCAATTAAGCCATACTAACACATTATCAAAGAATTATTATTATTATTATTATGAGAGACTAATTTTTCAACAAAAATAGGAAATATGAGTAGAATGTATTTATTTCTATTTTCTGTTTAGAACTGCACTACATTTTGAAAAAGCTTTTGCATTGGAAAACAAATTCAGAAAGCAAATGAACAAATTATTTTTAATTGGTTAGTTATAATACAGTTGTATTGGAAAAACTACACAAAGCAATTTTTTTAATTATAAAATTTAAAAACAATTAAGAATTACCTTAACTTTTTGTGGTTAAAAACTACTCCATTTTTCTTAGCATTTTATGCATGGTGGGATATTTTTAACATCTCAAGAGAAATTATTAATAGGCAAACATTTTAATTCAATAAAGAAATGAAAATAGAGAGAATAAATGATCATTTATTAACTGTTATGCACAAGGAGATTTTAACAAAATCTAATAAATGATTTTTAATATAAATTCCAACATTGATAAACATTTTATTATACATCCAACATTTTATAAAAAATTGCTCATGATTTATTAAATATTGATGATATCTACTCATACATAAAAGCATTAGCATTGCAAGATCTTCCAATTTTTCTTTTAATATATTAGTATGTCTCAGAATAAAACATTGTTTACTCTGTTCAATATTTCCTTCTAAAATCTACTTAAATATTTCAGAATCAGATGATTATAAAAAAGTTTTATCAAATTTGCACTATTTTTCATTTCCTTACAGTTGCTATGATAAATGTCATTTTAACACAAGGTTTATTTTAATTATATTAAGAATAAAATACATGTAAAAATTTACTAAATGTGTACTATTGTTCAAATTATTTAAAAAGAAATTAATTGATAGTTAGCTTGCTTATAGAGCAGATTAAAACCAAGGGACATTTTCCAAACAAATCAAGAAATTTAGGCATATTTTTATCTAATAACATTAAAATAAAATTAATCGATTGATATCATTTGAAATTAACAACTTTTGTACTAAGACCTTTCAGTAAAAAAAGCAATTCTGTATTGAAAGGTCTCAGTAAAAATGTTCTCAGAAGCACCAAGATAAAATGATGTTCAGGTATTTTTTTTACAATGTGCTATCATGGATAAGTATGAAATCTATTTAAAGAGACTCTTTCCAAGAATAATTTATCATTCAGCTTCACTTTACATTACTTGAGAAAACCCCAAACTTATTTAACATATTTTTTAACAAGTAAAATTACTTCCTATTAAAGTGCTGATTTTGTGCATAATCATATATAGTTGAAAACAATTTTTTGTCAACTTTAATCTCGTTTGTTTAGATTTTTTTAACAGAAACAAGTGAATTTATAAAAATTATATACAATAAGCAGAAAACTTAATGCAAAAAACAATTATTTATATTTAAGTGATTTAATACAGTAGTAATAGAATAATAAAGAGACATCAATATAATTACTGATTTTTATATAGTGAGCTATACAAGGGTAGTGATAATATGAATAACCAAGTCAAGGGCAAAAATAAAAATTCTGCATAATTTGCATTCTTAATATAATTAAAAATATCTCATAAACAAACCTCATTAAGTTAAAGGAAAAAAATTAATTATTTTGAATGAAAAGAAAATTAAGAAGTTTCATTTAACTATTAATAAAAACCTATAAGCCAGATTTTAAAGATTTAAAAAGGGGAAAAAAGTGTGTAAAATAGCTAAGCAATGAAAAAACATTGTTTTTCATTTAATTTAACAAAATACTTACTCTTTCTCTTATCTCTAAAGCTCTTTTACATAAAGGTTCAGCCTCTCTGTATTTACCTCTTTTTCCGTATAACACAGCTAAATTATTCAAAGTTGCAGCAACCTGTTAAGATTAATTTAATTATATGTAATGTAAAATATAATTAAAACAGTAAAAAATCAGTGTTTAATAAATTGTTTGGCCAGCAAAAATATAAAAAATTTTAGAATTAAAAAATTTGACAATTTTGTTTACAAGTATCTTTTCTTTCAAAAAAAAAAAAAAAAAAAAAAGTAGCAATAAGCACTTGTCAAGTTAGAACACAATTTTATTTTTTCTCACCCCTCATTATACTTTCAAATTTAAGTGCTCCCAAGGTAAAAAAATGAAATATTTTGCTTCCATATTATTTAAACATTATTTTTAGTAACTTTTTTCATTATCAATAGCCATCACATATATTTTCACGAATTAATATGATAGTAGTTAAATATCACTGATTAGGAACTTTTGTTCAGTGATATGAATTAAACAAAGAATAAGCACATTCTATTAAATTCAAAGTATATATAGCAAAGGATAATTTTGAATGGCAAAAAGCATGTAATAAAATAATAGTATTGAATTTGAATAATTTCCATAATATAATATTTATACTTACATGTATAAAATTTTACAGAACAGATGAGAATATAAAATTTAATATGAAATATAAATTAACAGCCCACTTTTTAATATTTGTCAACAAATGACATAATTTTTCAAATTATATGTTAAAGTACATAATACATTTTTTTTTTATAATTTTGAATGTTCCAAATCTCTAATCTTAAATTTTTAAATCAAAGATACTATTATAAAAATAAGTATTTGAAGAAAAAGATCATAGGATTATATGAGCCTACAAAGCACTGAAAAATTAACTAATATAATTAAATACTTTTTATAATTCTTAATTAAAACTAATTGATTTGCAAATTAAAGGAATATTCATAAAGGTTGGTTGAGTTTTATGGTGCAAGGTCTAATAAGGATAACCAAATCTTTATTTTGAAAATTTTCTTTTTATTAATAAAATTGCAAAAAACCCAATCAGCATTAAAATTGAAATAAAATACAAAAATATATGCATAAATTTAAGTTAACATCTAAATTTAAATAAAAAATAAATAATGAAAGTATAATTTCAATATTTAAAATATAAACTACAGAATTTAAGCATATTGCAGAAAACCTATTGCTTTTAAATAGGCAAAAAGGTTTCTGTGGGGAGGTCACCCACCAAATCAAACATTAAAATGTCAGCACATGTTTCAAACCATGGACTTAGTTCTCTTAGAAACAAATGTCTGTGTGTGAAGCATGTGTGTTCGATATGAAGGCGAATCAAACGGACAGTAGCACTTGGTAACTGAAACTGATGGGATGAGGTATGGTAAAAAGTTACACAATTTGTTAGAAACCTGCATATTCCAAAACTCCTGCCAGAGAGAAAAAACATGTTTTTCTACAATCTTTCTCACATCTGTAAGAGGGACAGATGAATGAAGTAAAGCAGATACAGCCTTAGCAGCAGGTTATGTGAAGAAGCTAAGCTTAAGCTGAATGGTTAACACTATATCCTTGTGTCTAACAATTCACGAGTTTGATAACTAGTATGGGTATGGATATTTAAAGTGGTTCAGAATCACTTTAAACTGTAGGTCCCAGTCTACACAGCATTCATGTGCAAAAGCTGACCGTTGAGCAGCCATCAATCCAATCAATATATCTTCCTTATTTGTATAGCCATCCAAGTATTTTCTTAGCTCTATAAGGCATACATGTATTTCAAAATTACCAAGCAAATCTTTTCAAATGTATTTTCATAAAATGCAGCTACAGTATTGTTTAAACTCCATGTGGGGATTATATTTTGAAATAAAAAAATCTAAATGTAATTTCAGTACAGAAATATGATTTTTTAATTTTTTTTAGAACAAACCATTTTCTAAATATACACTATTACAAACAAAATATTTTAATTTCAGCATATATTGTGTATCTACGTACAGCTGGATGATTCTCTCCTAATGTTTTTTCCCGGATTCCAAGAGCATCATTCAGTAGATTTGCAGCTTCTTTATATTTATTTTGATCCCTGTAATATATTACAAAATTAATATTCATTAAGTTGAAACACATATTGAAGAAATTTAGTCAAGTTAAAAAATAAAAAGGTTTGATTACCTATAAACTAGAGCAAGTATATTAAGCATTGTTGCCACATCTGGATGATCATGTCCACTAGTTTTCTCCAGATCTTCTAAAGCTTGTTTGCAAAGGGGTACAGCAACTTCATATCTTCCTTGAGATGCATACTGAATTACTAAATTATGAAGAGTACGCAAACGAGCAGGAATTTCATAACCTGCATTTGCAGACACTGACATTTGAGTTGAAGGTGTTGGTGATAGAGCTGAAATTAATATGGTAGAGTTAGTTTAGAATAATACTGGTTAAAATTTTGTATATTTTAAAACAGTAATTATAAGAAACAAGTAGCTTTAATTTATATAGCCAAATTTAACTCATTATATTCTCATATAAGAATCTGAAAGAAAAATGAATGTTTTATTTTGTAAATATTTAAGAAATATTAATTTAACTGTAATTAAGAAATCCATTTTATGAAGTAAAATGATCAAATATTAAGAGATTAAAAATCAAGCACCAACAAAATAGTATGAAATAGTCTATATCACAAAATTTATAAAATAATGAATTGAATCAGATTAAAGAATACTTATTTAGTGAAATGTAAAATTTTTCTCACTGGATTTACTAACTAAAAAGCTGAAGAATATGTGTCCTCTGTTTGGTAACCAAATATGAAAAAATAGTCTCAAATTAGCTCATGCATGTCAGACGAGGCAAATAAAATGAGTACCTAATGCCCAGGTGTATAGCCAGACACTCAGCACCTAGAGATTATGTCAAGGGGCTGGTCTTCCAGGTTAGGGCTAGGCTTAAAGTTGATGCCTCTATCCTGTAAAAACTTTTTATAAAATCAGATGAAGAAATAACCTGGATGACCTCACAAAAACAACTAGTGAAGCAAGATATAAGACTTGAGATTTGAAAGTTGGAATGTTTTGTCTCTATAGAACAAAGGCCTTGCAATGGTTGTTACAACAGACGGACCAATACAATATTGATCTGTTTGCAATGCAGGAGATTGGATGGGTTTGCCATGGATTATTTAGTGAAAGGAACTGGATTTTTTGTAAGCAGAAAAATATGACACCCAATTTTGGATTTTGAGGCAGTCTCCCCAAGACTTTGTAAAGTCAGAATTAAGAAAAGTTCTTTAATTTTCCTATTACCTGTGCTTATTCTGCTACTGAAGATAAAATGAAAAAGAAAGTTTCTATGAAAATTTACTGTAGTTGCGTGAAATAGGTAAAAGTCGTTAAGGAGCATTTGAATGCTAAAGTAGGCAGAGAATTAGTGAATTTAGAAGTGACAGGAAGATATGGTTTACACAATACAATCAATGATAATGAGATTGATTGAACTTGGCACCTCATAGGGAGTAAGACCATTCCACATAAAAATATCCATAAAGTTATTTGACACGCTTCATGTAGCATCTCTAAATTAATCAAATCAACCATGTTCTAATAGATGCTAGCAATTATTCAAACTTGTTGAATGTGAGGACTTATCAACGAGCAAATATTGATTCTGATCATTTAATAATAGCAAAGATCAGATTAAGACTATCTAATACAAAAAAAAAAAAAAAAAAAAAAAATTTAAGGTAGAATACTTGAGAAAAGACAAATGAGATAATTTAAAATTTAGAGGATATTTTAATGAAGTGGGAAAACAGCTGAAATCAATAAACTTAGATGGCACTGTGGCGAATAAATGGAAACATATCGGAGATTATATTTGCAATGCAGCCAATGTTGTGATTTGTAAGATAACTAAGCATGAAATTAGAGACTGGTTTGATGGTGAGTATGCCATAGCTAATAAAGAGAATGCATGATACAAATATGATGCATATGATATAGACACAAACTAGAAATAATGCAGGTGAATACCATAGACTCGAAAAAGAGAACTCTTCAGATAAAAGAAAAAGATTTCCGAGGAAGAATTGTTTAAGGATGCTGAGCACCTGAAATACATTAATAAAAGCAGAGCATAAAATAAATCATAGTCAATTAGGGTTAAAACAAGCTTTCAGCTTTTGTAACGATAAATCTGGTAAAATTTTTACTGCAGGCTTTAATTAATAAAGAAAATACAAAATTAATGCTATCCTCTGGGAGCAGACTACCAAACCCTTGTATTGAAACTGGTTTATATAAATTTAAAACAGTAAAGCATTTCAGTCGCTTAGGTACAATTATTACTAGTAAAACTAAAAAACAGAAATAATTTAAATATAAGGATTGCTTTTAATTATAACAAATATTGTATGGTTATTATAGGAAAAACTTTTGCATAATTTAAAACATTAAAGGAAAATTAAAAAATATTTTATTTGCAGTATACAATATGTAATAAAAATATAAGAATTTAACAATTTGAAAAATGCTATAAATAAGAAATGTAAAAATTTTAATTTTAAGATTATATAATTTCAATATTTTTGCCTTTATATAGAAAAAGAATTTCTTTTTATAACAAATTAATAAAAAGAATTAACAATTTTGCTCATGATAAGATTTGGTGCTTACTATTTGATATCGTATTTATTGTGTTAAAACCTAATTAAAAGTTTATTACAATCTAAATTTTTTTAAATTATATAGTAAAAAATATTATTAATAATAAATAATTATATTTACATTTATATATTTTTTCAAAATTTTTATACAAGTAATTAAAAATCTAATTAAAGCATGTATAGTACATTTCACAGAAAATATATTTAATGATAAGAAAAATTTTGTTAAATACCTTCATGATGAGCACTGTCGTCATCATCTTCAGGAAAACCAAGATTCAGTGGTTCTTCACTATCTGGCTTCTTCTCAAATGCATTTTCTTCAGAACCCTAAAATTATAAAAAGTTTAGCAATAAATACACAAATTATTTTCACTTAATAAAATTCCTAATTTTTCTTCAAAAAAAGTATTAATTATCTCCTTGTTACTTTGATGTTATTGTAAATTCCTAACTGTAAATTTACTTAAGAAAACCTCCCATCTACAGATCTGTAATTCACAATAAATTTAAAAAGTAATTAATATGTTATAATAAAAATATGTTCCATTTCAAAAGAAATTTTTTTGTAATAGAAAGAAGATTTACTCAATTCTTTGAAAAACACAAGACTGATAAAATGGATTTGTAACTGTATGTTTATATTCCTTAAAAAACTGAATATTATTTTAAGTCTTATTTATTCAAGCTTAATATGAAAATTTGATATTCATGTTCAAAATTGGTAAAAAAAATAGAAAATTAAAATAGATTTTAAAAACACAATTAGACACATTTTGTAAAAATTTATCCAGACTTATACAGTACACATAATTTCAACACAGGACAATATTCATATGATGTAATTCACAGTTAAAGATGTTTTTTTGTTTTATTCTTATCTGTGCAGATAGAAGAATGTATACCACAATATTTAATTATTATTTAAGAAAATTCACAGAAGATAAATGAATTTTCAGGTTTAATTAGATCTATGGTTAATGCAGGATCTTTTTAACTTAACTATAAAATTTTTTTAAAAATTTAAAAAAGATTTAATTTTTGTTTACATTGTACTTTTATTATTGAAAATTGGAAAATATTTTCATGCCCAATGTAGGAACCTATGAACTTTTGAACCAAATGCTAGTATGATAACCATTAAACTTCCAGCCCAGTCAGTCAGTAATTTTTAGAAACTTCATAAAACTTATAGCAAGTTTAAACATAAGATATAATAATAACGAATTTTTTTTAACTTTTTCTTTTTCTTATTCTTAAATCATACACAAATCCTTCATCACAGTTCTTTATGGTTGATTTAAATTATTGGTATTTTTAAGCTAAGAATTTAAAGTAGCTAAAATTTAAAGTTTTTATCTCATTGAATTCATAAAAGTAATATTTTTATTAATTTGAATACTTTCTTCAAGAAATTTCAGTATTTTAATAATTTCTAGATTAGAAGAAAAGACGATCTTATAAGAAAATTATTAAATGAAAATATACATCCACGATTTACAATAGAGATAGTAATTTACTAATGCAAGCAAACAGTTTCGAAGACACAACCGAAGTCATTTGTAACTGAAATCACAAGCAGATTCAGAAGTACTTAACAGTGTAAAAATAATATTTACCTATCCAAATAGCAGTATAAAATAATTTAACTTATAAAAAAAGATAAAATATAGAGTATATAGAGAAAATATAGAAAAAGAGAAAATATAAAATATAGAGAAAACCATAAAAATTAGACTATTAAATAATGCTCTAACTTTTTCAATTGGAATATTTAAAATTCTTACTGTTTCATTGTCATATTTCTTAAGAGCATTCATGAACTCTAGATGTTTCTTATCTTCCTCCAATTGAACTACCATTTGCTCAGATGCTTGTAATTTCTGTTGTGTGTTAGCTAATTCATCACGTAGCCATGCATTCTCTTGACAAAGACGACGGACTTGAGCTTTTAATTTCTGTTTCTCAGCTTCTACTGTTTGAAGGTGACCAGCAAGAGCCATCATTACCTAAAACAAAATGCTTCATTTTCCTTCAAATTGTTTTTTATATCATAATAGGTATTCAAGTACTTATAAAGGGAGTTTTAAAAATCACAAATTTTATTTATCAATACAAATTAAGATAATGTTTAATTAATTTAAGAATTCAATTCCTCAAAATATATGAATTAAATTTTAAAATTAAATAAATTTTTACATGAAACCATTGGCTTAAAATGATTTATTTTAATATATCTAGCAAATAAGAAAAAAGGAGAATATTTAAAATTTTAGTTTACAGATATTAGATTAAATAAAAAATTACCAATTAAAATCTTTCATATTTAATATTAATGTAAAATTATTAATATTACATGTGAAGTTTAAATTCTACCTACAATTTTATCTATTTCAAAGACTTGTACAATATTTTTAAAAAATTGTCACTGAATGATGGTAATTTCACAACAATTGTGAGAAATATTGAGATTTCAATTTGAATTATTAATTTTCTTTGAACTTTAAGTTAAATTTCAGTTTTATCTTCAAAATTTATTCAATAACTATAACTAGTAATTAAAAAATAAATTTTAAAAAATTCCTATTAATTTAAAATTTTATTATTTTACCTTAAAAAAAATCAGGTAAGCAGCATTATGTAATTAACAATTATAATAAAGCATAACAGTATTATTATGCTTTACTGCACCTGGAAAAAATGTTTACATAACTAGAAAAAAGTTCAGGTGTCAATTTTTTTTTAAGTTAAAAGATTTTCATGTTTGTAAGAAATTTTTTTATAACAATGTTATAGAATATTAAACGAAATATTAATTTTTTGGCTACAACTGTTTTGTACTCTTTTGCAACAATGATTCATTTTTCTTACAAAATTTGGTTGCTAGTTTAAATATACACAGTTCAATTTGTAAACTAAAACTTATTAAATTTATCACTTATTGTAACAAGTAACATTATTTTTATACTGTTAAGATACTTGATTTCATAATTAAATATTAATGAAATTAAAAATATTGTTTTTAATAGAGATTGGCTGATAAGGAAGGAATCAAATTTTGGTGCAGATTTCAGTTTTGGCACAAAGTAGTAACACATTCATTGTTATTAGCAAGTAGATTAACATAATGTATATTTTTCTTTCTCATAATGACTCTGCACTCATTAGTGATTCCTAAAATGACTGTCATGTCACATATAATTAAAAAAAATTGTATTAGAATAAAGTAATAGGGATATACAAATTTAATGAAAAAATTAGTTTGATGACAAGAAACAATATTTTTGATTCAACTGAAAAAATAAACACACAGGAGCAGACAAGTTTATATTCTATTTTAAAAAATAATTCTATAAAAATTAAATTCTTTCTTGAAAGTTAGGTCCTTTTGAACACTTAAATAATAAAATCATATTATAAAAAATCATAAAAAAAACCAAATTTAAATTAGAATATTTTAAATAAAAAGTAATGAATATTCATAATTACCTGAGCTTCACCTAACCCTAATTCAATAGAATCCAGGGTTTTCTTTATGATGGTAGTTTTTTCCTCAATCACATTACTGTCATTGGGTTTTTCTAGTTTAACAGCACTTAAAGATGTTAAAAGGCCATTGAGGATAGAGTTATGTTCATTCTTTAATGCTTCTAAGCCTTGTATAACAGTTTTTGTATTAGTGATGATTTCTTCTTGTGTCATTTGCGTCATTTTGCCAATATTTTCAATCTTTTTACTAAAAAACAAATGTGTGACTTCAGTAACAAATTTGAAAAAGATTACAATAATATATAGTGCACATTACATTTACCATTTTTTTTAACAAATAGGAGACCATTAAAAAATAATATTCATTTTATAATAATGCACATATTTAATGAGAAGTATATATATTTGTTGAATAGGTAATGATTTACTTTAGCAAGAACATAATATTTTTGTGTACGCTATTTAATGTGCATTTTAATTTTCAAAATAGACATTGTTAAGATATTTGGCTGACCTATTACTCCAACAAATTTCCTTTAAAATAAAATAAAGATGAACTGCACTCCTGAAAAGGGGAATCTGAGGATTTTTTATCTCACAGATACACAATCACTTTTAAAGACATCCAATCCAATGTCTGCATAATCTATCAAACTTTCAGAACAGGCAGTGAGTATCAGTATTCTCAATGTGAACGAATATCAAAAATTAGTAGTTAGACTGCACTGAGACTAATTGTTAAAAAATATTTTAACTTACTGATTGGTGCTTTAATCTTTATACTCTGCACATCATGCTAAATAGATCCTTCTTTTCATAGAAATATCCCAACAAGTTTTTCCTCAAACAAATCCCTCATTTTTAAATTAGTAGCTAAAAGAAGCAGAATTTCAACTTTTCTTGCAAAAGAACTGCTTCTATTAATTACAGAGTCTTAAAGATTTAAAAAACCATAGTATGCCTCTGTAATGGATAAATACTGATTTTTTTATTTATTTATTTTAAGCTTTTCTTTGTATGGCTTAAGTACCCAAAACTTTCCTTAAGTTGCACATACCACTGGTGTTACGTTGATTTCTTTATAATTTTGGATTAAAAGACTAGCCTGCTTTTAGCCTTATAATTTACTGATTAATTCTACCAACTAAATTTTTGGAGTGTATTCAATTTAAATTCAAACAGTAAAAATCATAAAATACTGATAATATTGAAAAATCAAATAAACAAAATACAGATGTTACAAGATATTTTTTTAACCTTGTACATTTACTAACTAATATTGTATGTTAAATAAATGGATATACAAATATATCCATATATTCAGCATACAATATAAAAATCACTGGCAACTCAGCCACAGTAAATCCTTAAAGGGGAATGAGAAGCGCATCTTCCCTATCCGATGGGGAATCTAGCTCAGTTGCTATTTGGATGCGGTCGAATGAAGACCGTATTGGCACCAGTGTATTATGGTGTGGAACTTATTTTTATGGAATATAATCATGAAAATCTTTATTTGTTAATTGTTATTGTTAAAATAAAATATTAAAGGCAATAGGACTTATTAATGAAAGGAAACTCACACACAACCTATTCGCAAGCAACAATCACTGCTTCAAAGCTTTATATTTTATTCAATTTTTTTTAACAAAATTAAAAAAATGTACAAATTCTCTAACATTTTATACCAGAGTGTATATAAAAATAAATATAAAAAAATACCCTTCTTAGAAATTTTGTTTCGGAAAAAGAAACTCTGTAAATGTCAAAACTAATAAAGCAATTTCATCAAAAGAAAATTTGATAGTTATTTTATTTAAACAAATATTTTAAAATTTATCAAGACATGGCACTTATTGAAAGTACTTTTCAGATAATATTGAATAAATGATTTAAGAATCTGTTTGACTAGCATTGCTCTTTTATGATATAAAAACAATGTCAGTCAACCTAGATCTGGAAGGGCCTCTAGCAAACTCAATTTTTTATGGCTAACAGTAGGTTTTGTCAATTGTGCTGTAATTATCATATTTAATGATAAAATTTACATTTGAAATAAAGATAGTTTCTACAAAAAAAAGCAGAATATTACCTCAAATAATTTAATATACTATACAACATAATATTTTGCAATTTAGCTAAATAAGTTATAGTAGAAAAGATGGAGCATTAAAAATTTTATAAGCAAAAGATGAAGAAAAAAAAAAAGGTTAACTGGTACAGAAACTTTTAATTATTTTTGCTTTAGAGTCATAAGAAAGAGTTTTTTTTTATTAAAAATATATGAAAAAAAATCAATAAAAGTAAAATGCTTAGCATTTTTAATCTAAAATTTTAAAGTAGTACAAATTGAAAAAAATATGTATTAAAGTTATGTATTAATATATTTTGCATTATTCTTATAGATTACTTATAAACTAAATTACATAAAAATAAAATAATGATGTAATTGAAATAATTGTCTAAAAAATTTACAACTAAAATAATTTTCAATAAAAAGTTTATTTCTTGAATATATTAAATGCTTTAAATAGTCATAGACAATCTGTTGTTAAAAAAAATTAACGAACTAATTTTAAATATTAAAAAAGTTTGAAAATTGCAAAAATTATAATAAAATGAATATAAAAATACTTTACAATGCTTACATTCTATAAACTTTTAAGCTGTCAGACATGGTTTATTTGTTGTGACAAACGAACATAACTATCGGGTAAAGAGATTGCGTAATACACTAAGGACACCAAGATAAAAACGGCAGGATGCGTAATTGAAGATTCAGCACAGTAAATATAATGATGAGTAATCACAGAGCAGTTAGGTATGACAGCAAGTAAAACGATGATATGGACGAAAATCTTGCACCAAAAGGGTTTGGCTGATTGCAATATATTGATGAAAAATAGAGTAAAGCTTTTTCAGGATAAATGGCCACTTTTAGCATAAAAAATACGAACACTTGCAAAAAATCACACTGGTGCGTGGACGATTGAGATCACAGGAATATTATCAAAGACTGGCAAAAATTTTCCGTTTGAAACAGTAGACAATACTTTATAATGAATAAAACACTGATCAGCAGTACAGCACATACAGATTCTTTAAAGCTAGACAAGAAGCTTATGCCGGCAAAATTCAAATTTTTGACATTTCAGAAGGTTTTTGCAAGTTTAATCAGTTTATTTCTAGCTTCTATGCTAATCTAATGAAGGCACTTTAAGCATATTTGGACGAATAAAGTGAGGACCACAACTAATTTCAGCCCTGCTTTAATGACAGATGAGGGGGAAGAGAAGATAGGATGGGGCTAGGGGTAAAACGGTGCATTGCGCATGAGCAACCAATGCAGGGTTTCTTGCAAGGGAGTGGCTGACGTGTGTTTATGGGGGAAAATTCCGTACATCAGGCGCCTACGGAAATATCAATGATATCGATCCACTAAGAAAGACCCTTTTATAAACGGACAAGCTTCTCGTTTGAATGGCAAAAGAAAGAAAATTGACTCGTGAGCAGCTGAATTTCAATAGGGTTGTTAAAAAACATTCAATAAAACAACTCTTTTAATACCTTTCACTAAAAATATTAAATAAACACAGTAAATTTTTAATACCATTCATAATGTCCCAAATAAACTGTAAAGAAAAGGGATTATTACATCAGTTCTACTCAACAATATAACAATGAAAAATAAAGACTCATTTAATATATGATTGTTAAAATTTATTATCCACACGGTATCTTTCAACATAGCTCATGTTAATGGACCATAGGTACTTCATAAAACATTACTTTTTATGAAATGTTAACAAGCGTTAAATATCGCTTTATGACTTAATTTGCATTTTTGACAACTGCAATAATTTTAATGCTTATTTTTTATTATTTCACGATAATTAAACTATGGAATCTTCACGCATTAAAGTAGTTAAAAGTTAAATGCAAAAACGTTCAAAGAATCTGGTAAAATTGATAAAAACTAATCATTCTAATAGAAATGATAAAATAATTTGAAAATTCAATTTAATAGAAATTACTATTAATTTACAATTTTAATAGATCGTTTTAAATTTGAAAATCAGTAATATTTTATTTATTTATTATTTTTTTGAAATATTAATAGACAAAATTATTTTCCTCTGTACATTTGCCATCAGAGACTTATTGAAATGAATATTATATTATAGATTTTTCACAAGCAAAGAACATTTTCCAAGTCGAATTCATAATACGCTTTTCAAAAATTTTAGGATAAAAATGTAAAATTGAGTTCTTATGCGCTTTGCAACAATCACACACGTAATGGCCGAGCTGGCAGCCGAATGGTTAGCGCTCTTGCCTTCGGTTTAGCAGTTCGTGGGTTCGAATCCCACCTTGGGCATGGATGTTTGTAGTGGTTCGGAATCCACTTTAAACCGTAAGTCCCGGTCTAATTAGCCCTCGTGTGCAAAAAATGACCGTTGAGTGACAAACAAACAAACAAACACACACGTAATGAACAAACTACAATTAAAATATTATTTAAACAGAGATCTAAATTAAAATTGCAATTCGAAAATATCTGTCACTTGAAATTTAAAATAAAGGCAGAAAAATGATTATACATAATTTACCCCATGCAAATTATCTTAATTTTTTAAACAGTTTAAAAAGAAACTGCCAGTTTAACCAAAAGTAATTCAAAATTTACGAATCTAAACTTAATTCATTAACCGATGCGCATATTATGGAACGTTCTATAATACAAATTTTATATATAAATGATTAATTTTATATATAAATTTTTATCATATAAGAGACATTGTTTTTGTTTAACAACAGTGATTATATAGTACGAAATAATTTAACAGTACACGAGTTATTAGAAACAGATATATGTAGGGAAAAAATTCAAAACTGAAAAAGTGAGCCACATTAAAAAATGATAAAAATCGTAATTTTTTAGAAACGCGAATTTAAAAAAGAGCAAATATAACGTAACAAAAACTGAGTTTTTAAAGCACAAATTTTATGTTCATTTGAAATCTTGAATGACACCTAGATCTTTTTGAACAGCATTGAAATCGTATTTGTAACAGCTTTGTAATTTATTTTCTGAAAAACCATATTCATTTATTTTTCAACAAAATGTATGGTTATTTTTTGTATTGTTCATTATAAAGAAAAATGTTCCATCATTCTAAATAAAAATGTTATTATATCAGAAGCTTTTAAAACGTGTATATTTTAATGAATGAAACAACTTCCATATGCTTTATAAAAATAAAATTAGGTAAGTTAGCCCCGAGTCTAGCACAGGGGGAGAACACAGACAATATCGATCCGTTTTAGGTACTTACAAGAAAAAAGAGGTGGGAGGGAAAGATATACCAACTGTCAAGTAAATATGAAATTATGCAAATAAAATTTTACGATTACTACTTTTAGCAGTTTTTGAAAAATCTAATAAAACAATTTGATAAAGCTTTATCTTTGTCTATATAAAATTATATATTTTGTTATATGAAATTTTACATTTGTAAAAGTGGGCATTTTGTGAATTATAAAGCAAAAATATCAAATCATAAAAACAAATGACTATTAATTCACAAAATTTAATTCTCAGAAGTTAATTAATGTAGGTTTGGTTTGTTTGTCGCTCAACGGTCATTTTTTGCACACGAGGGCTAATTAGACCGGAACCTACGGTTTAAAGTGAATTCCAAACCACAACAAACATCCATGCCCAGGTGCCCAGGATGGGATTCGAACCCACGAACTGTTGAACCGAAGGCAAGAGCGCTAACCACTCGGCTGCCAGTTCGGCGTTAATTAATGTAGTTATCTCCCGAGATTTTCAAATTTGTGAATTAATAATGATAAAGAAAAGTTGATATTGTATAGTTAGATAAAAAGTATTTTCATAACGATTAAATTATTTAGAGTACAGGTATCAAAATCCAGGTGGAAAACTACTAAGACTGGCCGGTACGAAAAGACATAAAAACTTGATAGTGCATACAAAGGATTCAAAAATCTTCTGACAGTGACTCAGGAAAAAAAG
The DNA here is from genome assembly GCA_037975125.1 of Latrodectus hesperus. Lineage (NCBI taxonomy): Eukaryota > Metazoa > Arthropoda > Arachnida > Araneae > Theridiidae > Latrodectus > Latrodectus hesperus. The sequence continues at coordinate 30,985,489 of CM075850.1, forward strand.
AAAACAAAAGAGATTTTCAAACAAAGACTTTCAACAAACCTTAATAAAACCGTCAAAGGAGACTCAAATTACTTTCGCAAGCTTATATCTTGTTTCATCTTTAGAACAATGGTATAAAATTGAAGAAAGAATTTTTAGTTAAAATTTTGCTTGATTAAAGAGATTAAAAAACTACACAAATTAATCTTACAATATATAATTTTCATTTCCTTTTTACGGTTTACTATACATTTAATTGAGATAGCTTAGGTTTTAAATCCATGTAAATTTGCTGTGACCAATATTCAACAAACAATAAATTTCATTACTACAAAAATTATTTTAATTTAACAATATACATTAATAGTTTTTAATCAATAGTGTTGTGATTTTTGAAAATTGGTGTAATTAATGACAGCCTTTAGAAATCCAAATTCAAAAAAATAAAACCAACAGTCTGTTCTGAAAATGGAATCATTTAACAATTGTCTGACATGTCGCTAATGTGTCATCATCAGTTTTTAAAAAATTATTTTCCCTAAAATAAAACGCGACCACAGATACATTGAAATGAGCTCCACTTTTTGAAGAGAAATGAAAGAATAAGAGACGCAACCGCAAATATTTCAAAACACAAATTAGAAAATCGAGATTTTTGTGACGTAAAACGGATGTTTAATCAGCGTAAACGTGGCGATAGCCAACCTCGCAGTAAAATCAGACACATTTCATGACTGGACTCATCAAGTGGTAAAGAAAATGCTGTCTGAAACAACCACCTGAGCAAATATTCAAAATCAACCCCCTTGGGTAAAGAAGAATAGCAAAGATTCCAAGCAATAATATCACACACAATTCCAGAAAAGAACCATTAAGGCTAACAATGAACCACAACTAGTTTTCGAAGCATTTTTTCCTAAATGCAGGTCAACAGCATCACGCCGGTGGATTAGCATCCTTTATTTCTAGTTTTGATTCACTTTATTTGTATGAACTATCCCACGCTTCACTGGAAATCAGCTTTCTTTCAAGCCTCTTGAAGAATTTCCACGGGAAGCCAAGATGGAGAGGTGTGTGTAAAGGGACTCAACCGTGGACTCCAACGGACCATGCCTATTGCAAGAGACAACACTCCAAAGCGTGAGATTCTTAAAAGTGATTCTATGGTAATAGAATTTTTTTGGTTGGTTAGGATAAAATAAAATTTTTTATTTTTATTGGAGATATTGCAATTTACTTTTTTTTGGTTTTTCAATCAAATCAGATCTTATGAATATTTATTCATTACTAATTAGAAGAGTTACAGGAATTTACCACGAAAATAATATGGAATGAAAGTGCAAGTTAACTATATATAGCTCAACTTTCAATGAAGTATCTTCCCAATGAAAAGGCATCTAAAGTATAACAATGTTTTGCTTTGTACAATGTAATCATGAAGACAATTATATGTAATAATAATAAATAATAATAATGTATTAATTCAGCGATAATTCCGAAATTAGAAGAGCATCGTTACACCAAGTTAAAAGTTGCTTAATGACGTGAAACTAACCATAGAGAAAAAAATAATAAATGTTCTAGATAATTATTAAAACCAAACTTTTTATTAGCTGAATAAAACAACGAAAATTAACTTTGAATTATAATTTTTTAAAATTAAAAAACCATCGATTACATGCTCGTCTATGTTAATCGGATTTAGTTTTACATAAACATACATTAGTTTTTAGAGGAACATGTTTAAGAGCGGGAGATACGCAAAAAAACTTTTCATGTCCAGCAAAATTGTAATTTTTGAAATTAAGACTTAATTACTCATCTTGTATTATGCTTTTATTCAATTACCCAATATGTTATATATTACCAGATCATTTAAATAAATTAAGCTTTCAAAAATATAATATTATAAATTTATGTTAAATGTCCTAAGCAATTTGGATTTTGTCTAATTCATTAATCAAAAAAGAATAATATAGTTTACTAAAATATAATTTTTTAAATTTATTTTGAATATTAAGTCCCATGATAAACATACAATTTTTCAAAATTATAGGAAATGATTTTCTCCAATATAATGATTGCAAACAAAACTATAGTAAAAAATCATTCTTTAAAAAAAATAATACACTCACACTTTCATTCTCAACATACCGTTCGAATGACGCACACTAATAAAATAAAAAAGGTGCGTTTCCCAACTGTAGCACCTTTAGTTCAATGCTTATTGTATGCAGCCTCACAATAGAGCATATTTCAAATGGAACGGGGAGGAAAAGTGGAGAGGATTTTTACCTTTTCTTACTATGCAATTGTTGAATATAAAGGAACTGGATAAAGGTTGATTACACCACAATAAAATATCGAAGTGACCAATAATGTAATATTAAAAAATTCTATTTTGAAAAAATTAAAATAACTATTCGCCGAATAATCATATTTACATAATTTACAAGTAACATATTCACAAAATTAGAAAGTTAGAAAAATTTGAAAAAATAACAAAAGAAAAAATACCCCGCAGAAAACTTGTATTTAGAGTTGCATGTGCAAAGTAATTGGATAAATGCATAATGTGTTGATCTTTCTCAGAAATCCTATATATACACACACACACACACACAGTGGTTAATTTTGATTCATAACTTGTAACAAATACAAATTAAAGTGGAATTTACACATTAATATTGGATTGAAAAGATTAATCTGTATGATTTCCCAGGTGAGATTTTAAATGAAAGCAATGAAATACCAGACAACCATATTTAACTATAGGATTCGAATCCAGATTGACTAAATATTTAGTATCTTTTATGCCAATTTGACCAAAATCGTATTTGCGTATTTAAGCCTATTTTGAAAACAAAGCTTTCCTGCGTATATAGAAATGAAACATCGAAACACGAATAGCGAAGAACACTTATCATTTAATCGGCAACTTGATTCCATCGGAATGCGAGGGACGCAGTTACAAATACAGGGCACACAAGCTATTTAAATAACGCGTGAAAATGATTTACAAATCTCTTTGTAAACCATTTAAACTAACAAAATTCTCATTTACGTAATACGTAACAGAAGAAAAGCACAATTTATAAATCTTAACAGAACAAAAGATGAAAAATTTAAGTTATTGGATTTATCCAAATATCTTTTCAACGTAAACTGAGAAACAATTGCTATTTTCTAATTTTGGGAGAAAAAAGGACTATAAAAAATTTAACTCGTTTTAACTTATAAACTTAATTTAGACATAACTTTAGCGATTTTAATATGAATTATGTAAGTGACAAAATTAAATTCAGAATGCGGGCCTATATTTGTACTTATTAAAAACTAACAAGTGAAACAAAAGATATATTTGTTATACAATGTTCCAAATATCTTTCTACCTCTACATGTATCAAAGTCAGGTTTACGATAAGATTATGGTACATTGATACATAATCGATGAAAACAGTAGTTCGTGTGTTCTTCCTCTCTCTTTAAGGTGATAAATAAAACATCCCTCGTCTATGACATTTGGTATATTTAAAAAAATACACGAGGAAGTTAAAAATTTTTAGTTACAATAACAATGAAAATTTTATAATTTATAGGCATGAAATTTTTAATAATCGTGATTCTATCACAAAATCATATAAAAAAAGTACATAAGTTTTATGTAATTTTGAATATAAATTTTTACATTCAGAATCATAATGCATGATATTAGGAATAATTACGTCAAATCTAGTATTTATTAACTTTAAATAAATTTACTGTGTATTCAAAACTTTAAAAAAGTTTTGTAGAATTTTCGAAGCTTCATATCCACACTTGACAGTTTATAACAGACTCATAAAAAAAATTCAAGTACTTTGCTTTACCACATATTTTTTTCTTAAAGGATCTTAAGTAATTTTAAAATAAATTTAAAAGTAAAATTGCATATCACTATAAATGACTGGATAGTTTATTTTTAAATAGTGAGTAATTTTCTACGTAACCTAAGCAGTGACATCAGACAATTACGGAGAAAAAAATCTATATAAAACTTCTTCCCACAAAATTGTCAGCAGTTTATCTCTCAGAAGAATACATTTTCCAAGAACAGATTGTCATTGAAAATAACATACACGATTTTTAATCTAAAGATTAGTTATGATTAAAAGTTTCCTTAAGAATGCGGTGGGGTTTAATTGACAGTGAATATTTATATATTAATTTCTTAATATATACATGAATTTAAATATATTAAAATACAGATTTTAGTAGTTAAAAAACACACGCGCGAGAGTACTGAATTGAAATTAAATTTTTTTATAAATACTTTAAAACTGCGATAAAAAAGACATAGCGATTTTTAAATAAAGTTTCAGACTTCTGAAAATGAAATTAAAAAGGAAATTATTCAAAAAAGAAACAGCCCATACATATGAGTTTACTTTACCACACATAACGTACTAAAAATATATAGTGTTAAATTAAGACTATTTCAGCCCAGTAAATAGTTTTAAAAAAATATTCACTTTGGGAAACTAATGATAAGTATGAATAATATTTTTATTATGCAGTTCTACATTTATGTGACATCAGATTTCAAGCATACATATATATATTTCTGTGTGTACACAAGTTTGGTTTGTGTATTGCTAAATAGTCATTTCTTACACACGAGGAATAAATTACTCGGAATCTATAATTTAAAGTGGTTTCCGAACCGATACAAAAATGTAACTCGAAGTGGGAATCAAACCAACGAACTATTGAACCGAACAACTGAGCAAAATGAGAGAGAGATATAAATTTAGCCCTTATTAATTTTTGTTCGAAAATACAATGTATATTACGAGACAAATTAAAGATTTCCGTTATCTTTAACTTCTAATAATATACATAAATATATGCATATTATGTACTATATAATTTGTTTAAAATAAATTAGTTCTAGGAAAATATCCATATTTACAAAATATTTCTAAGGCAGTTCATATATATATTTTTTAATTTTCATGACTTCATGACCGAATTCCATGCAAATGAATACATGAAACAAAAGAATACTTACCACTCACCAAAAATTATTTGAATTACTGATTGTCACAAGCACAGTTTTTACTTTTTTAGAAAAACAATAAACTAATGTAAGTTTTTATCAGTTTTCAGCATAAAAATAAGTGCAGTGATTTAAGATAACGATAAAAAAAAAGCAATACATGCGTAATTATGCCACAGCTATGTATAGCAATTTTTCATTTGTATAATAATTTTTATTACTTTATTATTTTCTGATAATTTTCAGTCACCAATACAACGCGAGTTCATTCGTTTTATTCAAATAATTGTCCCGTTAATACGTAATTAGTAAATATTTATCATTCAGCGGACTAAGGTTTTTTGGACGTTTTTCTAAGTTTTCAAAAAGGATTAATAAACAGCAGCAACGTCAATCCAAGGTCACGATAGTAGGAAAAACATACGAAGCTACAAAAAACAAACTGAATAAACCAACGCATAATTTCCATTTTTTTCAGTCACAGGTGGGAACAATCAAGGTTGCTACTGCGGTGACTCGAGGGCCACTAGACACATGCTGTCGTATGTTAAAAGTGCTACCTTTTCAGCATAGTGAGTCATTTAAATAGTGTCGTTCTCTCTAATTAACCTCTTCCGTTTCAGGGCAAAACAATAGCTATTTGAGAATAAAAAACCAGTTTCGGAACATAACGCCATTTAAAAATACTACATATCCCAAATATTACGATAATATGTAAATGAAAGGTGAACTTATGTTAAACTAAATATTTGGAATTTGAAAAAATACGCACAACTTTAAAAAAAAAATCTTATTTTCTGTTATTTTTTTGTTCTTTGGTAAATTGAGAAAAAAATTAATTTAGTTTTTTTATGAGATGAAGTCTAATATAACTCGTTTAATGAAAGATTAGTTTCGAATGGGACATTTTATGACGTATAAAAATGTTATTTAAAATATTTGATAAAAATATATCAACGATGATTAAAAACTAATTGAGAAAAAAATGAAATCAGGAAATTTTTTTCAGTAATTTTCGGATCAGAGAAGTTTGAGACAATTTATCACTATTACTAATACATTAAATTTTCACTGAATTCTTATAACTTCTTCATTGGTAAACAACCATTTTAAACTGTACTTTAGTACACCACTTTAAAATATTTTACAAATTCGAAGCGATGAATTAGGCAGTCTTGGAACATTAAGCAACCAAACGTAAGATCTTGACATTGTTCCATTAATAATCCTTCCTATTAAAACTTTCTCCTTAGTATTTTCAACATATAAAAGTAAGTTGGTTACAAATGCTTATATTCGCCCTTAAACATTTTTTTTCAATAAATCATTTAAAATTTAATTTGAACACTTTTTAACAATGAACTAAATTACTTAATGTGCACCATTCTTTAAAATTACTAATTAAAATTTACAAATTCTAGTGTAAAAATTAATTAAATTATTTATGTATAAAACGGATGTGAGTAGAAAATACACAAATGTTAAGAACGGCAGAAAATCTTCTATTTTGTTTACAATTTTGAAGCAAAACTTATCGGTTCTTTCACAGAATATTTTAATTTCCATAATGAAAATATTTGAAAAAGACAAAACAGTGTTGCCAAGTCTTAAATTATAATTTCATTTTGGATTGATAATTTAGTCATTTTCTGCACACTAGGAAATTCATTTTAACAATGAAACGAAACATAACTTCAAATTTATAGGGGGTACATGCATGATAAACCCAATCATAAATAACAGTTAATATTAATACTGAATAAATTCAAATCAGAGTTGAAAGCCTGTAATTAAATGAATATTTATAATTAAAATTTAAAGCCATTAAAGAGCTCATTATTAAATATGTAAACAAATTACCAATAAAATTCCAGAGAGAGATCAGTGAGTTTTTTCATACAAATTGTTAAAAGAAAGTGGTTCCATGAAATGTAAAATAAATAGAATGAAGTTTATTGACTATTTATAAGCAAGAAAAAAGAATAAAGGCGGTTACCCAATACGAGTCACTATTCATAAACAGGGGGAAAGGGGAACATTACATCACCGCGATTTCTAATATAACTCATTTATTCCCAATATTGTTCATCCTTAACAAGTATTTAAAATTTTACTGAAATGTCTGATTGTTAAAGCAATTGCGGTCAATTTTTTTACGATAACATTTTTGAATTGCGAAGAAAAAATACTGTGATAAGCGGATAAACACGTCAGAGGGTGGGAGATAACTTTTTTGACATATTAGCCTCACATGCAGTTTTACTGTAACAGCTGGAAATAATCGCTGTCAAAGTTCCTATTTCCCTCCAAAGAAAAGTGCACACATTTCCGGAGTTAACACAAACAACAACCAGTGAGAACTTTTTGAACTTGAAGTAAATGAAATGTATTTTTTCTCGCAATTAAATCAACAAATTATGCTCATAACTTTATACCACCACAGTTAAATATCTATAAATAAACCAATTCAATAACTTAAATATACATTTTAAATACAGGATAAATACAAGTGCTTCTCAAGGCGACTTTTTTAAGCAGAAAATGAAACATGTTTTTACGGAAAAAATAGTTAACTTTTAAAATCAATAAATGTATAAGACTGCGAAATTAATACACAACTTAGGTGGGTTTTGAAATCATATACACCATTACAAAAAAAAAAAAAAAAATCAAATTTGTGATAATTTTTAATATTACTATGAGTTCTTTATCGATTGGAATTTAAAATAAATATATGTTCGTGCGTGCAAAAAATGCAATGTGGTAGGATAAACTGCTTCTCTCCAAAAGCCAAATAATTTGAAAATACTGTAATAAAGTATGCTTATTATTATTTTTTTATATTCCACTGAATAGAGCATTAACAATTCTTATTTATTCCTTTTTGGACAATTTTAATTTTTTTAAATAGAAACTAAGTAAAATTTTCATAATACTATTTTAAGAATAAACACAAGAACTTGATGTTAAAAATTCCGCTTCATTACGGTAGAAGACTGATGAATTTAATGATTTGGGCCAAAGAATAATAAATTGCTTTGTTTACAACAAATACAAAAATTAACAAAATACACACTTGATCATATCAGAAACTTAATCACTTTTTTATTAAAAACATTTGTAAAAAAAATTTCATTTTCAAATTTGAAAGATTGAAATTGGCACTTAATGAGGCATTTTCTACGATTGCGTAAGCTAGCCTTTCTTATTAACTGATCATACCGATATTTCTACTTATTTTTCTATATTTATTGATTTTTGATATTTTTATCATTTATAACCTGGAAACCAGGGTGACTCGCCAATGCCTCAGAATCAAACGAGATATAACAGTTCAGCTGTCCTTCAACTCTCTTTCCGAATTATAGATTTTTTGCACTTAACGGTTCGAATGCAAACGACTGACACTTCAATCAATTAGATGGGAGTTTGGTTAAATAACATGCTTATAAAAACAGTTTTCTTCAGGCAAACACGATAGCTTAAATAATTCACTGATTCTCAAACATATTTTCTTACATTAACTTTAGTCCTGACATTTCCAAAAGTCGACATTTATCAAGATTGCCCCCTCTTCTATTTACGATTACTTCTACAAGTTAGAATTCATTAAGAAATGAATATCACTACTAAGAAAAGTTATTCTAGAAAATTTAATTTGTTGTTTAATTGATAACAGCCTCCATTTAACAATTTCTTTCCCTGTTCTAAGTTTAATGCTGATTTAGTTAGAACACGGTATAAAATACTGCGGCAAAAGGAGTTAAGTTCAATTTGAATGCCTTTGAGTCGCGCGATAGCTATACTAATATCACTCGAATATACTATTACTAATAATATCACTCGAATATACTATTTAGAAATCGCGGTTTCAATAAATAAGTTTTTCTTCCAAGGAAGAAGCTAAAATTTAATTTTATAACAAGTGCATATTATAAAAAATAAGGCTCAAACTTGAAGGGGTGGGGGAAAGGAACAATTATATACAAAGTTATATATAATAGCATTCTTAAATTTATAAAATTGTTTCTAAGGTTATTTATGCTTCAAATACAATATTATAAATTTTATACCATATATTACGATTAGACATATATGAAGATAGAAAATATTTAATAATTTAGATATGAACAGATTTCAAAGCATGTATTACATAATGAAAAAATTAGTATTAATTCAAAAGTTACACAAGAACGCAAAAGATTTTTGAAACAAAAAATGCACGATTTTAAACGAAAAAACCTCATCCGATATTGTATTTTTATCCTTTCAATATTATATCGATTTATTCGATACTTTAAATAGTAAGTCTTTATGTAATATATCGTAATAAATGAGTATGCAGTATATTGTAATAAAAAAAAGGTTTATAATATGAAATATTAACATTAATGCACATAAAATTTTCAATATAAATTTTAATTTATTTTTAAATCACAATCAAGATATGTTAAAAAGAAAATATCTAATCAAACTTTTCATTAGTTTCATTAAAAGGGGGAAAATAGCTTAGACTGTTAAATTACCGATCTAATCCGTTAATTTAAATGACCAATAGTTTTATTTTTTCCTTTAGATCTCAAAAATAAAAACAAGATTTCTCTCTGAGAATATTACGTTAAAACAAATTGTATATATCATTTTACTATTGTCATCAGTAAAGATGGCTGTGTATAAATTATAAAAAATTTATTTTATTTTTTCTATTAAATGATCTAATATAAGGTAATTATATGGTTTAAACTAAACCCTCCACTACAGCACTAAAGAAACTTAATATATTCAACCACACTGTAACATTGATGGCTATAGAAACAAATATGTATTTAGAAACAGTATATGTAAGTTCTAAAATAGTTTACACAACTTATATCATTTACCTTAATCCCGATAAGTCCTCTATATCATTAGTTTCACTGAAACGCCGGAGAAATTTGCGCAACACAACAGGAACTTCTTCCACTCCGGAAATTTCTTCGATTGTTGTAGCACTGGAATTACAATCAGTTGGAGCAGTACTGGATTTCTCGTTTGTTGGTGTGACGTTGGATTTCTCGTCTGCAGTAATTCCAACTTTGTCATTAATCACAGTAGAGTCTACTTTAACCTCTTGGTTCGTTTCATTCATGTTGAACGTTTCGTCTACACATGCAACCAGAGTGGACACTTTGACATACTGGTTTTCTCCCAAATGTAACTCATCCAAAGATTTTAGGCTATCGAGCCTCTCAACTGATTTCTTAGCAGTCATGTTTAACAAATAGCATACTGCAGAATTCAGTTGTATTCCTGTTGCATTGCGTAAAATATACAAACAGACCGAGAAATAATAGAAAATAAGATGTAATTTCTATGAAAAGCGGAACATAAAGGATTCGGCGTAACGCCTCTCAAATACCGGTAAATCACACGCCTAAATTGAACGAAATTTCCGTAATGATAAAGATAGAATATGATAACGAACATCAAACAAAATCTATTTCTCTTAACTTGTATCTAAGGAAAAATGATAAGAATGAAATATTTTGAAATCACATTGTTATTTAACAATGTTTACTCTAAAATTTAATAAAAAATATATATGCAAGGTTTCTTTGATTTTTATTTCTAATTTATTATTCATGCTTTTTATTTCATTACAATAAAATCTCTAAAATTGTACACTTAATCGATTTTTTTAAACTTTTTACCTAGAATTTCCCAAATACAAGCATTTTTTTTAATTTCTAATCCAGGGATTAAAATCACAGAATGTGATGTTTTTAATAACTTTTGAAAAATATACAGTCCATAAAATCATTCAGCAGATATAAAATCTTATTTGCACATAAATTATGCCGACACTTTCATTAATTTTAATCTTTAAGAGATAAATACAAATTTTACACAACTGTTTTTAATTCTTCCAATATTAAGTACAATGAGTTTACAAAAATTAAATATTCAAATGTATTAAAATATTTCAATTATTAATCAACATAAATTAAGCGACTAGCTTGAATACAAAAGATAAATTGCTAAGAGAAACTGACTCAAGATTCAGCAGTCAACTTTTAACTTAACATGAAATTAAATACTTAATTTGAAATTTTATAAACAAGTTCATTTGAATGGATGGAAATTTCATTAAACAAAAGCTTTATGCAAGATTAGAACAGATGGAAAAATATTTTTGATTTGACAAATTATAAAAAATATTTACTGATTAGAAATGTATTTACAACCTTGGCATTAGAAAATGAAATTTAAAGGATAAATCGTACAATACTTAATATCTTTTTGTTTGAATGAACTTTACTTAATAAATGAATACAAAATAATACAGGAAAAAATACAAATAATTTCAAATCATAAATGAAAGGACAGGATTATAGTAAGTGGTTTCTCTAAGTATTTCATGTAAATTGCAGGTAATTGTAAGGTAAACGAAAACCTACAAATTAATTTAATGTCACAACAGGTCTATTTAATGATATGTCTATACAATGCTTTAGGAACGTTTTGAAAATAATACAGTTGCAACAATGTCAAATTAATTTTTATATATAAACTTTGCAATGAATTTATTTTGAAGATTAATAAATTGTATAAAAATCAAAAATTTTAAAATAAGTCCTTTTTAGAAGTGTAAAATATATTTTTATTTAAATTAAGAACTAATTCTGAAACTGTCTCAAGAAATAAATGAGTTTTCAAAACGAGATCTTAATATTTTTGTTGCAGTAACAATCATTACATTTTAAAGAAATACTTTTTCCTTTATTTTCAAAGGATCAATTAATTTGCCAATTCAAACAAGTATATATCATATACAGGCACATCATAGTAGCACAAATATAAATCAAAATTTATTTTAATTTTTATTTAATATTATGCAAGATGTCACTTTGGTTGGAAACAAAAGACTGAATATTCTGCCATTGTTTCAATATTTCTCTCATTTTTATGTAGAAATGAATTTAAAAGTAGTAAGCTTTTAAATATGATTTTCAAAATTTTTTAAGACTTCACTAATGCTCCACTTATTTTAAATTTTTCTAGTAAAAATATACAGATTACTATCAAATAAATCAACATTTTAAATGCACTACTTTAGTGTCAGAAGTTTAAAATTTAAATGTCCTTTGAAAAATTGATGTGTGTGCATTAATAAACAAAATATATGATACTTAAATTTTTTCCCATTTACATAATGTATGTGATTAATATTTGTTGTAAATATTAATGATGCAGTTTATCAATAAATGATTAATTAGATGTATATAAAATATATCAGTTTTACATATAATTTGAGTAATTATTTCTATATCATATAGAATATATTGAAAATTCCAATCATAGAAGTTAATTAAAAAAAGTTTGCTGAAATTTATTCCAATTTTTTTAATATAAAAGTTTCAGACAAGTGTTAACTTAATAAATTTAAAATCTAGCTACAGCCAATAGTGAGGATGGTTGCTCTGATACTGTACGATATATTAAATACTCTTTGCATAGCTATTATTAATTACTTTATTTCTTCATATGTCACAGGAAGAAAATCAGAAGCCTTATAAATTCAATCATAATATAAAGAATTGCATTTTAAGCTAATACTGTAATTACTCCCCAGCAGCTTAAATCTACAAGTGAAACAAAGAGCGCTTCCCAAAATTACAATCTACAAGCAATGATACTGGACTATACTGTTCTGGTAGAAACTGGCAAACACAACAAATATGCCATTTGAGGTCCCCATCTTTAAACAATGAAGTATATTAATGTCTTACTATATATATACTCTTTGCACTAAGTAGTAAACACTATTTTTTTATTATACTTACTTTTTTGTCTAAGAGAAAATAAGTTTTGTCCAAGAAAAGCACACAGTAATTTTTAGCATTCGGTGACAAATTGTAGAATTATATTCAAAATACACCAAACCTGACTACAAAATTTAATTCTATATTTTCGTTAGGAAGTTTATGACTGGAAATAATGAATAATTAGAAAAATAATTTAAAAAATTACTAAATCTTAGATGTTAATGGTGTTAATAAAGACATTGTCAATATATATGCACTGGAACCAAAACATTTTTTTTCAACAGAAGTAATCGGTGGTAAAGGGTAAAATTTTCTTTTATATTAAACCTTGGAATCATTTGTAAAAATTATAAACTCTGTTTCCTGGTATTCTATCAACAGATTTTTGAAATCTAAAAAGGAATTATGGAAGTCTTATTTATGCAAATTGGTAGTAGTCTTTCAAGGCTGCTGTAAAAGCATGTCTGAAGATCATAAATGAAGTGATCTTATAAATCTTAGCAGTTTGCTGACAGAGCCACTGATGAAAATTGCGATTCAAGACTTGTATATTTTAAAGTTTGATTCTATTCAAAGAAATGCAACATACAGAATGTGAATTACACAGGAGATTACATTCATCCGTCTTGAATTACTGGGATGGCATAAAAGGATTGTTTGTGTTCAGAAATATGATCAATTAACATAATTCAAAGCTAAGAGACATTTGTAATTACTCCGGTATTTAACATGTAAACTAAGTAACATTGTTTAATGTTTCACCACTTCAATCCTTAAGACACATTTAATCCAGTTTCAAGTAACATACATGGCTGTATGTTGTATTTTCTCCATTTTAACACCAAAATCAAGGTTTACTGACTAAAGAATAGCTAGAAGTTTGATCTAAATATTTTAGTACCATTAATAACTTGGAATTGGATAGAATATCAAAATTATCTATTCTGTTAATCTTTGACTTGAAAAATCTAGCTGTAAAATAACATTTAACTCCAATGATAAAAACCAAAAGTTAAAAATAATGTTCTCATATTTACTGTTCCCACAATAAGAATGGAATGTAACTAAAATACTGCAGTTTCTAAAAGAAAGGCAAGATCAGAAAAGTACTGAACTTAAGGAAAATAGTTTAAATATACAGAAACGTTGCACTAAGTTACGTTGTGAGAAGTATAATCATTAGCACCCACTCATGATTATACATTGTGAGAAGTATAATCATTAGCACCTCAGTAAAAAAAATCTAGAGCCATAAGATATGTTAAAGATGCAATTATATTTGCAAATGTATTTATATTTATACGCACTAAAAATGCATGTATAATACAATAATACTATGTTATAAATATTGTATAATAAGAAAATGATTATTAAATTGAATAAAAAAAATTGAACTTAATTTTTGCTAAAAAAATAATTACATCAAACTATATGAGTCCAAGTTAGGGCTTTAGTGTGGCGGGAGAGGATTCCTGGATGGAATAGGTCATGTACGTCAGGAGTTATTACTCCTGGTAAAGTCACTCTAGATGTGAAGGCCATTCCATTCTGTCCAGTTAAAGTAAGCAGGCATTTGGGGATAAGTCAGTCTTCTCCCATTGGTGCCCAAGGTCCTTTGACCAATTGAAGCTGCTCCCTTCCTATTACCATGAAACTGGGTCTAAATTTGAATTTTTGGTTTTATGGAGATATGTGTAGCTTAGCTACATCATCTGGGATTAAAAACAACAACAAGGCTTTAGAAATTTGATAATTCACATTCAAATAAAGTTTAGCAAATTCTAATGAAAATTAGAATTTAAAGAATCTAAGCCCACCAGATTGTTATATGTATCCTTTTATGGATCACTTCTACATTATAGTTATTTTATTCTTTGAATTCCAATATTATTGACATGACTTTTACTGATTTTCATTCACTTCCTAACCATTCTACAAATTATAGTACATATTTTTAAGAGCATTTATATATATTGCACCAGAAAAAAATATACACATCATCTCTTCTAAATACATTCACAAATTTTATTACTAATGGATGTATTTAAAACTATTATTTATATTACTAATATTTATGCAATACTCAGAAATTTTGGGTTTATGCTAGGTTAAAATACTGCATCAATTTTTTTTCTTAAATAATGGATTTTAATCTAAGAATTCTTTTTGAAAATAACATATGGAATAATAAAACTTTCAAAATATTTTTCACAAAAAATAGGATATTTCTCAGTGAGAAAAATACACTAACAGATTAACAAATTTAAAGTTGGAAAAACTACTTGAAAACCCAATTACTTGATAATAGCAAAATATTATAATTAACAAACTGTTCATTAATAGAATTTCTTAAATTTACACTAATACTATTTACCAAGTCAAGTTATTTCAAATCCAACTAAATCAAATTTTTCAAAAGTAGTTATGCAGCACTGGATGTATTATATGTAAAAACAAATAAAACTATTTTTATACATTAATTTTTTTTAATATTTTATGACTAATAATTTAATAACCAAAAATAATAACATGTAATTTAATTTGAAATAAATTTAATCTTATTTAATAACATTTCCATTCACTAATTAAAAAAGCTTGTTTAGAATTATAACCAAATGTTTTTGACATTGATAATATCAAAACATTTGGGCTTTGAATTGAAGTAAATATCAATGTTGCAAATATTAACAAATCATTTCAATAATTAAAAATAGAAATTCAAAACTGAAGAAATAACTGAGAACAAGATTAGATCTTTCATGTGGGTGTGCTTAAACATTTACATCAAGAGAAGCAAATAAAAATTTATATACTCTAGACTGAAAATAACTCTTTACAATAAAAATAAGATTACCTACCTTTAAATTTACAAAACATTTTATATATTAAATTCATATATAAGAATTAATGGCCATCAACCATGGTTGAACTGGAAAATGTAATCTATCATCAAAAATTAAAGAGTGGTTGATGAGCTTTTATCTTGGATTCCACCTTCTAAACATTTTCATAGTTATATTTCAGTTAGCATCAAGTGACGAGTGATAGTTTTTGTTTAAAATAGATTTGCAGTCCATTGATATATCATAATCGATGCAATAAAATAGATCGTAAAATAAATCATATAATATTGTTTTTTTAAGTATTTAAAATTGGGTTTATTCTTGGAAATTAAAACAAAAAATATAGAATTTAATGGCAACATTTCTAATGTCAGATATCTGATTCCAGTCTTAAAGAAGAAAAGAATCAACTTCTGAGCTTTAGCTTAAAATGCATCTTCCTTGCACATATATTGAGTAATAAATTACAACTCAGTCAAAAAATGCTGCTCCTTTAATTCAAATAAAAATTTAAAAACTTAAGCCTTCCATACAATAGGATTTTGCTTTTGAATCTGCATAGCACATACGAAAATGTACCATGTATGAAGTAGTATGACAGGTTCAAGGAAGAAACTCAGGAAATTTCTGAATTCTCTTCTAACATGGGACTAATTACAGGGAATAAACACAGTAGCTCTTCCCACTACCATATATCTCTTACCACATAAGGTTGTAAAGTATTCTTGGTAACACCTGGGAAAAACATATACTGAAGCTTTCCATTTAGATTACATTTTATTTGTTATATGTCAATAAAACAAATACAAGAATTCACAGAAGCATACAAAGATGAGTCTTATTTGTGGCAAGTTATGAGCACTAATTATACAAATCAAATAAAATGAAATTATATAAAAAAAATAGTAAGATATTTATAAAAAAAATTGATTAAAATTTGCTACAATGAATGAAAAAGAATTTGTAATATCTATTGAATGTTATAACAAATCCTTAAATCTATTTGATTTTCCCTATATTAAAACATAAAACAGTCAGTGAATTGTATTTAATTTTTCCATTATAAATTCCATTTAATATAAGTGATTATCATCTTAACTTGTTTGAATTAAATGAAATGTAGAAAATTTTTTAATTTATTTAATCTAATTTAGACTTTTTAAGCTTTTATAATAACCATAGTTTAATAAATCAATAAATGATTTTAAAAATTACTTCTTAATGGAGAACTTTTATAATTGACTCACACTTTCTGTGTATTATTTGAACCAAAGTTAAGAGAAATAAATTTAATAAATTTTAAATCTTCACGTGTTCTACCTGTTGCCAGAAACCGCTAAGTTGTATTCAATCTAAAAGAATGCATGAATATATTCCTTTTTACAATTAAATGAGTTGCCTTATCCAGCATGCTCTTTATACAATTCTTCATTCATAATGTAATTTAGAATTACTTATCTTCTAAAAATATTTTTTTAATAAAATTAGGATTGAAAGAGATTTTAGCTGCATCAGTCAATTTTTTGCATCAACACACAATCCACAGCAACAACCAGCAATATTTCTGTACTTTACTCATGCTGAAAATATGATTAAAAAAAAGATATTTCTGATATATAAAAATGCTGTAAAATATATCATGAAGTAAAATTTAGATGGTAGATATTACAAATATGTGAAGCAAATGCTAAAAAAAATTGTAAGTATGTCAACTGGTAAAACTGAGTAAGTAACTATATTTTTTAACTTATGAAATTTTCGTTTTTAATTGGCAAGTCATATTTTAGGCCAAAAAGCAATATATGTTAAAAAAGTAACTTCCTCTATCCTGTTCAGCAAAATTCGAAAGGACAAGATATATTGTGTGTTTTTTCTTAACTACTTTCTACCCCCTTCACAAATCTTATCTTGTAGGCTGGCTTTAGAGCTCAAAAAATTACATTGAAATTTTTGTGCAATTGATTCAGCATACTGCACACATAGTAATAATGAAGTCACTTTTCTTCAAGTTATTCAATAAACCCAGGGAATTCTAAATGATAGAGAATTGTTATCATATATAATTAAAAGTTAACATAAATGGTTTTTCAAAATTTGACAAAAATAACTTTTACCCTCAAAGTTTGTAAATGAGACATGCAATGTATTATTAATGCCTATAGACCACAGTAAATTTTCTAGACTTTAGATGCAAGTGTAACAATACTTTTTCATGTTTATGCCTTTACAATAGTGATATCCTTTAATTAATTTAAATACAAATTTATTCCTAAACAACATTTTCAACAACTTTAAAAATACATTCTCTAGTGCTTAAAAATGAAATTCTTCATATATTTTCACAGCATATACCTTTCCTTTGAATAAAAAGTAATAGCCTGCTACTCAAGCAATATACAAAATCTATTGACTTACTCAGAGTTGAAAACAAAATGCTCTAGTGTTGATTTTTTTCAAACAATTAAATATTACAATTTCTATAATATCCCCTTATAATGCCATGGTTTGCAGACAAACTTTAGTTATTTTTCTGAATTTGGAATGCAACTAATCATAATTACCAAATCATGCAATCTTTGATTTTATGTATCAGCTATAAATGGTTCCCACTATGGAATAAGCCATGTAACACATGTTAGTCCTTATTTATTATTTTCTTTTTTAGACCATTACTATGATTTCAATTAGCCATGTACAATCAGAGAATAAATTTTTGCTTAGCAAGATTTTCATATAAATTTAATAAATCATATTTTAATTTGTATTTCATGCTGGAGAAATTCTGCCCTGTCATAGACATATCTCATGAAGACTCTTATGCTGTATCTGAAAGTTTATATGATATATCGGCGGAGAGAAACTTCAGATTCTACAGACTGACTTTATAATATCGCTTGTTTTTCCCTCTTACATTCTTATCTAATCCCTTTTTTTAATATTCTATGAGTTATTACATATTAACCAATGAATATAATTTTAGTTTTACTGCTAAAAATAAAGATTTCAATATTTAAATGATTTATAGATTTCTAACCATAAACTATAAAAAATTTAGTATAATTTTAGTCATAATAATTTTTTATATTACATTTGTTAAATATTGATATTGTTTCATTGTATATAACAAACAATTTTTTATTACTTAACTCAATAGCAAAATACTCATTTTTGCCTTTTATGTTAATACATTTGCCACTTTGGTTACAAACATATCCAACTGCCTTCCATGACTATCCAAAGCATTAATCCAATGCATGCCCTTTATAGTTACATCATACATCCTCAGAACAAAAGATGCTCAAAAGTAATAAAATTTTGAAAACAAATGATTATGCTGTTTTTATAATGTGTCTTGATGTAAGCCCAAAATTACCAAGTATTGAGAATTCATTCCATTCATCACACGTCACAGGGTGGTTAGTTTTGAAGGGAAAGTATAAATATGCGTAACTACAACTATAGAATAGTACATATGCGTAACGTAACTACAAAGTATACATATGCGTACATATGTAACTACAATATGCGGGTATAATAACCAACCTAGCAAAAGTATTTTAAAATTTCCCAGAAGGGACAAAAAATTAAAAATGTCAACTATTTGTAGCCAATCAAGAAAATAAACTTTTCACGACAAAAACTTAAACATTTTTTATATGGTAAGAAATTTTTCAAAAATGAGGGAATAACCTTTATTAAATAATCTCGGCTAATTAAGTTTCGAGCTCCAGGATATAATAGAGAAGTCAAGGCAGGCCTTATACTAAAAAAATATGCACTCCTAATAAAGAATACATTTCTTTTCTCCCAAAAATACATGCTGAAAATTTTGTCTAAATTATATGTCTGATTTATACGATTTAAAAATCTAAAAGCTCTAATGTGGCATTCTTTCCTCTATACACCCACAGCATAAATGAGGTTTGGATTGCACTCTATTGTTATTTTTATCATATGATATTAAATGAGTTTGAAAGGATTCTAAGCTACTATAAATATTTACACTTGTGATGGGAATCGAACTCATGCAGCTGAATTGAAGAGCAGAACACTAATTGTTTTAACAGACTTGATGGTGAGAAAGATGAAAAAATGAGTGCAGAATAAAATATAGAATT
This sequence comes from Latrodectus hesperus, assembly GCA_037975125.1. Classification (NCBI taxonomy): domain Eukaryota; kingdom Metazoa; phylum Arthropoda; class Arachnida; order Araneae; family Theridiidae; genus Latrodectus; species Latrodectus hesperus. The sequence goes on from CM075850.1 coordinate 31,005,272, forward strand.
TAATTAATTCATAAAAATTTTTAAAACTCTCAATTCGTTTCTCAATTCACATATTAAAAAAGCTGTATAAGATATATCAGTTTTAATAACCATGGACATGACAGCATGAAATTTAACAATATATTTTTTAGAGTTAAATCTAATACTAATTAAAGAATTAAAAAGTAACCTGTTAAAAAAAACTTTAAAAATGTCTTGAAAATTATATACTAGAAGAATGAAACTTATAAGGAATATTTATCCATAGAAAATGTTCCCTTATTTGAAAATGAGAATATTTATCCCCACAATAACTTTGTGAAAATGAGATCTTTTTGATAAATTGATAACATTGAAAATGTTTCCAGCAAAAGTTTATGTAAATAATAAGGATACATAAACTTATGCTTTATGTAGTTCTACCTACATATACATTTTCATTTATATTGCTTCAAATTTTTAGAATAATAAGTTATTATTTTAAGTATATTGAGTAAAAGTATATCAATTTTTAGGTATAACAGATCCTAAAAGCTATTTAGTGCATTTTAAAAATTAAATTTCAAAATTCTATAAACAATAAAAATTAGAATCATATCTTTTGATAATTTTTCAAAAAATGAAACTAGAATAATAATTTATAAAATAAACATGTAGTAATAAGTTGAAATTGTAAAGTGCTTTCAAAATAACAGATATTTCTATTAAAAATATTTATGTTTTTTTTTATCTAATCAGAACTTTTTATAAATATTTCTTACCTATTATATCATTTGGATAGAGCTTTACAATTTCATAATATGCTAAGTTTTCTAACAAGTCAAAATTATCATTTAACCATTAGCTGGTTTCAACCAGAACATTAATTATTCTTTCCATATACATGGGGTAAGTATTTAGAAAGAATAATTAACATGATTAAATATTTAACTAGAATATTAACATTGGTTTGATAGGCAGAAAATCCAACAGACTATTTCATATTTTATACTTTACAAGAAAACAGATCTTTTGACAGTGTTAATGCATATTAATTGATCCTGGTTTGTTGTCGCTTAACGGTAATTTTTTTACAAACGAGGGCTAATTAGATCTAAGCTCACAGCTTAAAATGAACTCTAAACCACTGCAAACATCCATGCTCAAGTTGGGATTTGAACTCACAAACTGTTAAATCAAAGGCAAGAGATCTAACTATTCAGCTAATTGGTTGGTTATGTTTTTCTTGCGCAAGGTTCAAAAAAAGGACAAGCTGCACCAACTCGGCTAATTGATCCTGACTAAATGACCTAAATCTGATAATAGCAATAGGAATTTGGAGAAAAGATTGGTAAATCAAATGCAAGCATTCTTTTTTGAACAAATTCACCAAACATTTGCTATCAATGGAATTTAATTTACTAAGAAATCAGTTTACTTTTTGATTGGATTTGCATATCACAGAAACTGATAAAACAATTTTATAACTAGATATAGATATAATATAGAATAATACTTTTGATAAATTAATAACAAAATACATCAGTTTAAAACTACATAAACTTAAGATATAATACACATATACAATATAGGAGGATTTCTATTGTATGATATATTTTTACATTTAATTTTACAATCATTTTATTTTTCCAAGATCAATAAGACTTCAAAATTAAATTGTTTGCAAAAACAGAAAATGATTTGGAAGTAATTTTCCGTCGATTGTCTATAATTACAGAATGTTACATATCAATATTAAATGTAAAAAACTAAACATAAATATAAGTTCAGTTTTTTATAAATATTAGTTAAAATTATCATTAACACAAAGTAGCAATGGTATTTTCAGAAGTATTCTGTGCATTGAAAGTAAATCACAAAATTGAAAGCTCAGATCTTAATATGGTAATTTAAAGGTAGTGTAACAATGTCTGTGGAATAAAAACAATTCAACTTAAAAAAAAAGGAAAAAAAAACTTAACACTTTTGAAACAAAGTTTGTCTTGTTTTTCTTTTAAATAGTTTTAATTTAATAGCCATAATATCTGCTTTGAGAAGTAATTTTATATAAGTTTTTAGTTTTAAACAATTTAATATTTCCTTTTTGACAGTCACAATGCAATATAAAGTATAATATAAATATAATGCATTTATACATATATAATTTCTCATATAACCAAGATATAAGATTTTCACAAATTTCAGACTATTATTCAATATACATTACAGCCTACCTTATATAAAAAAATTATGATTAATTAAAATTAACATTTAGACACTTATTTATATAATAATAAATTTTTACACAATCTCAAAATTCAATACACCTAAATAATATAAAAATAGAAAATAATTGTAATATTCATGGTTAGGTTAATTAAAATTAATGTAAACAGTGATAAACAAACTTATTATATCCTAAAATTTAGACTTATTGTCACAATACATAAAAACATATTTTCGCTTTATGTACACGAATAAGTTTAATTATCATTTTTAAATATTAACATTACACTAAAAAATATTAAGATTTTGGGGTGACATCTATGCAAAAATATAGTAACAAAATGAATAATTTGTGAACTTACATACTTTCCAGTAAAATCAATTTAAAGGGTCATTTATGTAATTTTAATTCACTCGACAGAATTCAAATCTTTTAGTAAAAAGCACAAATGTATAACCAAAGATTTACACTTGATATCTTATTTTTTCAAACTGTTTTCATAATAATCATTGTAAATCTTATACACGAAAGCAGATTTTTAGGCTTCTACTTTACAATGTCGGGTGGTTTTGAACGTTAGCCAAATAAATGTCATTCACTAGCAACCGGCAACTACTAAAATACATTCGACTACTATAATCAGAGAATCAATGTAAGAAAAAAACACATGAAACAGGAATGAAAAATAACCATGCAGAAAACTTTCACATTTATACTGTTTCTAACATATCATGCAACTGCGAAATCAAGTAACAGCTTTCAAAAAATATTGAAAGGAGAAATGTAGAAGAACATACCTGGTGAATAATGTATATCTGAAGTTGTATGTATTTTAGCCAGAAGATGGCAGGCCAAGTAAAATGCTTTAAAATAAATACCATTTTAAGCTGAATGGATATGATATAACCGTAACTTTAATTGTTTCTAAATATTTTGATTACTATTTGTAAATGTTAGCGGGACTTATTTATCAACATAAATATTTTAAAGACTATTTTCTCTCTCAACTTTTGAATAATTTGAGTTTATTTTCCAAAAAATTTATCATAGAATTTTGATCAAATAATTTAAGAAATATTTTCTTTGTATTTATTTTTTTAATTAAAATTCCCTCTGTTCTCCTGACTATTTTCATTTGTAAAAATATATCTGCTTCACATATTTTTATTAGTATCCCACAAAAATGTATCATATGAAAAACATTACATTTTTTCTAAATTGTATTCATTAGTCCAGTTTACTCTAAAAATCAAATTGTATTTGCTTTTAAATGAAGCATTTATATAAATTAAAAATTAGTTATTTGTCATGATATTGTAACATGAGTAATGCTATAGGGCTGAAAAGGAAAACTATCTTTACTCAAATATTATGTACCAAATATTATTATGTTTCATGATTTTTCTACTTGGTTTCCAAAGATCTTATACTCTTATAAAATATATTTTTTAAAGTTTTACTTTAAAAAGTATTTTAAAAGAGTGAGTATAAAATCTTTGGAAACCAAGAGGAAAAATCATGAAATATAATATTTGGTACATAATATTTGAGTAAAAATAGTTTTATTAAATAATTGATTATTAAGTAAAACTTTCTAATAAAATTGAAAATTATGTATTAAAATTTTAAAGTAAAGTAAATCTCATAAGCTAGTAATTTATATTAATTAACTTTCACAAATAAGTGCCGTATAATAAAACCTTAATTAACATCCCAAATTTATTTTAATGGCACTTATAAATTTAGTTAAGAATGTATGTTATGAAAGAAATTAATTTTTGAGTGTTTTGTAATGTATGGCACTGGTGCTTTATAATTCTTTTGTCATATTTTTTAAAATTTCATGTATTTAATTATTCTAACTAACTAGATTTTTTATTATGTCAAAAATATAAAGAATAATAGCATTTTGGTATATCTAATTTATACATAATAACTATGTCAGCTTGGCAAAAATTTTTAATCACCAAAAATTTAAAACCAGTAAAATTGTATGGCATTTGTACTGAAGTGTAATATTTTTTAAGTCCTAAGTTTTTCAAAACAAAAATCTTCCACTGCACATTTTTAATTATAAAAGAAACCAAATATGTTATATAATCTATCTATTATAAATTAAACTTATACATCATCTAATGTTAATAAAGTTAATGTATATATGAATGATATTAAAATTTTAACACTAGTTATGCATAGTCATTATTTATGCAAGTATATAGAAATTGCTAGTGCTGTTTTATGATGTGTTTTCTTTTCAAATTTTATTGAAAATTATTTTTTGTAATACAAATTACAAATTTTGTATAATTGTTTAATTCACAAGATCTACTGCATATCTTCAAATTGTATGTTATTCTGTAGTTTTAATATTTTTTTTAATGTTTACTGATATTATCTAGTATTACTTACAATTTTTGAAATAATATGATATTTTTATTTGGCTAAAGAAGTTTTAACATGTAAATATCAAGAAAATTTTTACTACAGTGTTAACTATATTGGAATTAAGTTTTGAAAAAAAAATTGCTCTTTACTTACATTTTATAAATAAAGAGTTCTTTGTAAAATATTAATACTTTTGAAACTGTCTTATAGGTGTTGTGTTCATAATCTTTTTCCTGTAGTAAAAGAAAGAAAAATTCATTACTGTACTTTCTGTTCATATTGCAGTCCATATACTACAAATATATGTAATCATGAGAACTCATACTAAAGAAAAGGCATTTAACATGTCAATTGTACTACATAACATTTTCTAGAAATGAAAGCTGCGAAAATCCAATAAAAAATGTGCATTTAAATAATACACCATAAGAATGCAATAGTTGTAAAAAGAATTTAGTCATAAACAGCACTCTTTGATTGATCACTGTGTTATAGTTCATTCAATGAAAAATCTGATTTCAGAATGATGCCTATATCTTACAACTGTCATAAATATACTGTACTATCATTTTCTGATTTAATATTTATTATAAGCAATATGTTCTATGTATACATTGATTATTATAATAGAATTTTAACTTTTAATTGAAAGCAACTAAAATATTTAATTGTTATGATATAAGTGCTGAATTAAATAAAATGTGTATCAAATTGTTATTTTCTTCTCTGGACTTGTTTTTCTCCCCCTTCAAAAATGAAATTAAATGCTATATTTTTATGAAATAAAAAACAAAATTTAAATAATTTAACAGTGGCAATTATTACAGCATATTTGCTAATTTACAGCTTAAAATTATATGTATATTATTTTAAACTTTTTATGCATGTTTTCCAATTTACCTATTTAACTTTAATATGTGTAAATATTATTATATGTTCATATATGCACACTTTTCTTATCCATTTTGAATTATCTTTTATGCTAAATTAATTTGCATATTAAAATCTATTAGTACAATTGTAGCAAAAGAGAATTTAAATTTTTGGTGAAAATTCATCACTTGAACATTTTTCTACATATATGTATGTTTTATAAATTTGAGTTTATTGCATATAATTATACTTAATAATTTTCTTTTTTATTAAATAAATTATGCGCATATAAAATGTAAATAATAAATATCTCATTGATAAATTAAAATTATCTTGTAAATTCATTTATTATATATTTATTATTTTTATTTATATCTGTTATCACATTCAATTTTTTAAATAATTCTTCGATTACATCATTTGAAAAATGTTGAAGCTATTCATTTTAATTAAAATTAAAACTCTACTGACTCATCATTTAAAAATATACAAATTATCTACAAAAGCAAATTTGAAAATTATACTAATTTGAAAAAAATAGCTCGTATTACAATTTAATAATTATTGTTAGTGCTATTTTTTAGAGAAAAACTGAAGGAATTTTTGAGATAATTACATAAAAAAATGCTGTTTATAAGCAGTCTATTAACAGTGCTTAGAGGCTGACAATTGTGATTGAAACGGAGTTTTAAATATTGTTGGTTTTGAACAATATTTTGTTACTTCGATATTAAAATAATTATATCATGTTTTTTTATTATTTTTCTTGTGCAGTTTCCCAAAATAAAAATTGATGGACTTAGTTTTTTGTGATATGTATAATCAAGTAATTTAAATAAAACAAATTAATTTTTCTTTTAAAGGACAATATTAGTTTTAATATATTATCTATTATTAATATTTTATTTACACATATGATACATGCAGATATTTGTTGTACAAAAGTTCTATATTGTACAATACAAAATGTTCTAATTTTTTGGTACTTTCATATATACAGTGTAAATTTGTACTTTTTTTATATGCATGTTTTTTGCAGAATTACATATTTCTAGAGAGTATCCTAAACTTACGCTACTGTATAGTAACTAGCTATTTATTGTGGAAAAATGCCAAAGAAAAACTAATTAATATACTTTACAATGTTTTCAGTATTTTTATTTCTTAGTGCCTATACTGATATCTTCCATAGAATCGAAGAAATCTACTCAATCTACTATTTGTACCATACATCTAAAAAATTTTAATTTTTTTGGTAAAAAAATATTTATTCTACATACTTGAATCTTGTCTATTATGAATTTTTAATCGTTCAAATAAATGCTTAAATAATTACTTCCAGATCAAATTCTGTATTAACATCTGTTACTTTTAAAATTTATTTAATAACGTACACAAATTATTTTTTCCTGAAGATACAGTTGACAAAATATTTTTACAGAACTCATTCTGTTCATTAGACATTATTCATTTTTTTATATTTTTCTGTATAATACTGTACAAATTATTTGAAAATGGCATATGTTTCTTATGAATGCTCTTGAATCTATCGAAAGCTTAATTTATCTGGGTACATTATCAGTAGATGAGCATTTCTTTTAGTTGCATTCATAAGATAATTGTAATTGTGCATTTAAAACATTTTAAAAGAAATTCTTGTTCCTAATTACTGTATTTCCAACAAAAAAATCATGCTTCATTTTGTATTTCTTTTAATTTGTTGTATTTTCTTTAAATTCAAGAAAGGATATGAAATTTTTTATACAAAAATATATTTAAGTAGCACTATTCTTATATAATCATTGTAGTAAAGTTTATTGAATTAAATAAAAGTTTTGTAAATGATGTTTAAAATAATGTGCTTTCTACTTTGTGACTGAAATTTTTTATAATTTCACATTAAATTTAATAATTGTTTAACTAAGCATTAATTTGCTAGATATTCTTTTATACATATTATATTGGTAAATATTTTCAGAAGTATTAATAAATCATAAAATATCTAAGGTAACTTCTGAAACAATGCTTAAAAAAGTATTTAAAAATTAATAAATTGGAAATACATATACATGTATATATATATATATATATATATATATATATATATATATATATATATATATATATATATATATATATATATATATATATATATATATATATATATATATATACATACTATGCAGTTAATGAAATATTAAATTCTCTATTCACACAAAAAATGCATTGAATTATGTTTTAAGAAATATTAATTCTTTATTTTCTTTATACATTATTCTAAATAGTAAGTACTAATGTATATATATAATTTTAAATACAAAAAGTATTTGCTTATTTTTTTAATTTAAAAATATTTAATTGAAAGACAATTATGTTTAAGAACTATGAAAAGTGCTTTTGCTTTAATGATAATAAAATCTTTTGTATCATTTAGACTACACTGAGATGCTGAGCTGGCAGCTAAATGGGTTACCCCCTAGCCTTTAGTTCAACAGTTTGTGAGTTCAAACTTCACCTTTGGCTTGGATGTTGTTTGTGGTTCAAAATTCACTTAAAACTGTAGGTTTTGGCCTAATTAGCACTCATATTTAAGAAATGACCATAGTGCAACAAACCAAACCTACATGGACTCTTCTAAATTTTGCATTATGATGAGGTCTATCAATGCAAAACAATTATTTTTAAAGTTTTAAGCAATTAAAATAATTTAGGTTTTAAGTATTAAAACATTTGTTTTATAAGCTTTTCTTTATCATCATGGAAGGTGTGATTAATTTCATATAAAATTAATATAAATCTTTTTTAGAATTTTAAGTCTGTTTTACTATATTTTTCATTTTTACCGTGGTATCAATAAATGATTAAATATTTTCTTATACAATATTTAAATAAGAAAATATTGTTTGTAAAAATTGTTTTAACTTACCTTGATTTTGATTAAAAGCAGTAGGGTGAAGACTTAATTTTCACTGTATTAATTAAATTATTCTTTCCAGTAAGTATTAGTTTATTTTAATTGTTTTTCAGTGTGATGTTATTTCATATCCTCCATGTCCAGTGACTGCTAGACTTTGTCCATGAGATAATTAAATTCTCAAAAAGTCCAAAAACACTAAAAGATTTTTAATTAAATCTTTGTGAGAGAACTGAAAACAGTCCAAAATGTGTTCTGCGGAAAAATTTTCTAAAACAAAACTTGTTGCAAATTGGAAAAATCTTCTGACCCCTATAGAAACAAGGTCCCCTCAAGTGACTACTGGCAAATCTGCAATTAGCAGTCTGACATTTTAAGTTACAAGTGAAGCCTAGAAAATCACCAGGATTAGTTCTTGCATACTATTCTTGTAATGAAGGCATTTTCCATTTAATCTAGTTAAAATTCTTTCTGATTGCAGAGATTTTGTAAAATGTTTTGATAGGGACAGGGGTTGGGGCTTCTGAACCTTCCTTAGCCAGTTTATCTGTAACCTCATCTTTCAATTTTATATTATTAATGCAATCATAATCTTCAGTTTAAATATAAAAGTCATATCTTTTTCTGCAGCATTATCATTGAAATTGATAGTTGTAATTTATTTAAAAAGTAAAGAAAAGGTTTTTTTTTCTAAAACATCATTTATGCATTTTCTTTATTAGTAAAAAATTTCAAAATGATAATTTATATTTAATTTTATTGATTTTTTTTCATTTTATGTTAATTTAAAAAATTAAAATATTTGTGACATGTATGCTATGATCTTCAAATGTTCCAGTATTTTTCATAAAATTAATGTAGTTAAAATGTATATTAACTTTAAAATAAAGAATAAATGTTATTTCTTTTAATGTTAATATACATTTAAAATTTTAGCTTTAAATAATTTAATATGTGATGGAAATTAACAATTAAAATAATTAATTGTCAATTTCACTTTCATTATTGAATTTTATAAAATTCTTATTCACATCTTAAGTAATTTATTAAACTAAACTAAACTCTGTGGTATGACAACCCATGTGGGCTGAGGCCTACAGTGCCCATCTCTGTCTTCCTGACCGAGAGGCCCTGGAATGTGTAGCATTTGTCCTGATTTGGTGGTCAGCTTAACACAAAACTCTCAGTGTTTAGTTCCCAAGCATGCTTGGTACTCAGTTTATCAACACACTGAAGGGATGAAAGGCTGAGTCGACCTTCCATAGCCCCAGGATCCAACTTCGGACCTGTGCCTTGGGAGCGAGAAACAGTACCATTGAGCCACCAGGTTTCCCTAAGTAATTTATAAAGATTAAATATCATTTCTTCTAGCAACAATTTTTCACAGTTGTGATGATGTTAAATTTGCTCTGTCTTTCAATCTTAATGCATATATTTATTGTAAATCAGATATTTAATTATTGTGTATAAATACTCTTGATAATATCAATTGCTTTCATTATATCTCTTGTGATAATTAATAGCCTGCCACTATTTTTGTACACCTATGATACATTTAAAATGATTTGTGCCTTTTGTTTGGAAAATAAATTATTGTTTTATTCAAGAATATGTCAAGTTAAGCTTGATAAATTTTCTTTTAAATATTTTATGTGCTGTTATTAATTTTGTCTGTTTTCTTTAGGTTATACTGTTGTTTTACCACAAAAAAATGGTTCATTGAAGAGACGTTTACATTATTGTAAATTTTGTTCTTATTTCTCATCAAGAAAAAGCAGTATTGAAGTACATCTACGAATACACACAAATGAGAAACCATTTATTTGCAGTGTTTGCAAGAAAACTTATAGAACTAAAGGAAATCTTGCATCCCATATGCTAATTCACTCCAAATTCCTGATATAGATATTTGCAGACTTTTAATTTTTTTGCACATTGCATATTTTAAAGAAAGCTTATTTATGTAAATGTTTTACAAACCTTATAAATTTCTTGTATTATTCTTTTAAATGTTATGTTTATATATCTGCCAAATATCAAAAAAATATTTCTGTAAAACATTTTCAGTGCTAAAATTATGTAGATCTACAAAGCGTGTTTTATTTAATTTTGATTAACTTTATAAATAGAGGAAAAAATTCATAGAATCTAGAATGCATTCATAGAACACTATCATTCAGGCTTTCTGAGTAGTTAAAAATAATATTTATTTTGAAATTTTACATATCACAATAAAATTAAATTCCAATTTGCAAAAATATTTATTTAAAGTTTTTATTATAAAGGTAAACTTACTGAACTGAATTAAATTGCATATTCATAGTAGTTTCTTTTTCTAAGTTAAATGCGAAAAACTGAAAATATGAAATGTATATCCCTATTTAAGAAATAAAAAGTTGATGTTAAAGTTGAAGAAGGCTCTTTAAAATTTTCTCTTTTGAACACATTTGTTTTTGAAATTTTATTTGTTGTTAGAGTGTATTTTATTTCTTTTTATATATTTTTCTTTGCTGGTCATAAAGTAATATGAATAACTTTTCATAATATCAGACTACTTACTGTATTGTAATATTGTTAATAGCATTTGGTTCTCAATTTTAACTTTGTTAAACTTCTGATAATTGATTATGTTTACAAACTTTGCTTACGTATTGTTAATAGAAATAGTGAGCCATTTAGGATATTTTATTAACTATGAGTAAAAAACTGAATTCCATTCATTAGGCTTTTGTGAAGCATTAGAAATGAAAATCAAATTTGCAATGAGAAAGAAAGTATTTGATAGCATATTCTGAAGATTAACATTGTACTAAAGATTATGTTTTATCTGAAGGTAGTACTAATTTATTGATATCAGTGTACCTATTTATGGATATTTTACCTTTTCAGAGGAACAATATCAATAAATCAGTGAACAAACTAAAAAAATGAAAGAGCTGTAATATTTGTTCCCAGAATCAAAGCTATTCCACTAGAAGAATATACATAATTTATCTAAATACATAAAAATGTTTTACACCTACAAATAATATATATATATATATATATATATATATATATATATATATATATATATATATATATATATATATATATATATATATATATATATGAGACAGTTATAGCAAAAATATTTTGCTTAAGGATTACCAAATATATTGAAAAATAAGATGTGAACCAAAACATAGATGAATATTTTTTTTTGTTTGAAATTTGTATTGCTAATTTTTTACTGATAGTATATTAAATGTTTTAAAAATGTTAAATTTTAATCCAAATGTCAAAATATTGGCTTTGAGAATTATTTATGCAAATTCACTTTGAATTGATTTTTGTAGGAAATAAATGTGAGAATATTTTGTTTAATTTTTTTTTTTCGTTTTGTATTGATTAAATGATAGTATATTTCACAATAATGGAATATTTCATTTTTGAACTTTCACACTTTTTTCAGTTTTTGATTTCATTCTAAAAAAAGATTTTTGTTTCCACAAGGAAATTTTTATTCTATAGTCTATTCATAATTTTTCCTGCAACTTCTTTTTTAGCTTCTTTAAGTATTCCTTTTTCTTATCTATTACATGAAAATATTTAATTCATTTCTATATTTTATATTACTGTGACTTATAGATTGAGTAGAAAGCGATTCTTTGATCAACATTTTCTCATATTGTAACCATTTTGTGTGAAGCACACACATTCTAATAAAGGACTGTTCTAAGTATATTTAATATATATATATAGTTTATCTTTATATATTAGAGTATTTGAATTACCATTTTTCAACTCATAGTATGAAACGAAAAACATAATTGAGTTCTATATGATTTTTTAACAATCCTATTATAACATTGTCCATTTGTGTCATATCTTGGTATTGCTTGTTTGATTACTTATTTGTTATCAGATTCTAAATTTGATACAATTTCATTTTTATGTTAATTTGTTCTGTAAGAGCTGTATCATTGAGTTTTGATTTGTATCTATTTGCATTTACAGAGGTAAGTTTGAAAAATATAAAATATATAATTCTTTCATTGAGATTTCTTTTTGTTCTGCTACTTTTTTAAATTGTCTCATTTGAAAAAAGTAATTGACTGATTTTTGTTGATCAGTATTGAGGTAGTGACTAGTGACTAAAAAAATTATGAAAAATTATGTCTATTTGTAAACTAATGAATTTCTCATTCAATTTTATATTTATGAAGAGTTTTTTATTTTCCTATAAAATATTTAATTTATCAATGTAGTTTACATAATTTATAATAAAAATTTGTAAAACAGCATATTAAAAGTGTTTTATGGCAAATGAACAAGTGTCTTTGATTAAAAGATTTCACTACCATCAAATATTTGTTTTCCAACAGAATAAAAAATTTGATTGGCTGGATTAAGAATAATCACTGAAATAATATGAGTTTTCAGTAATTATTTTTGATTTCAGTAGATTAAATTTATTCAAATACATTCTACAATTCATTTAAATAGAATCAGCAATTTTTTATTCAAGCAAAATTCAATAAATTAAATTCTTTACTCAATTTGATCTTCTAAATTCAAAATAATTATTCCAAAGGAATATAAATATTCCCTTGATAGAAAAATTATGCTATTTTTTTCATTTCTATTAAAATTTATTGTAAATAGATAGATTTCAACCTTTTTTTAACAAGCCAAAACTTTAAGGATTTCAATATACTTTCAATGTATTTTTTAATACTTAAATATTATTCTTTGTATTCATAAAGATTTAGTTTTGTAGAAGTTATAATATGAAATGTTTTATTTTTAGAAAATATTTTTTTAATTGTTGAAAAAGTAGATTATAATTTTTTTTTTTTTGTTTTAGACATTTTACAAAGTAAATATAGTGAAGTGTAGAGTTAAATTCAATGGAATTAAATCACACTTTACGATATTTACTTTGTAAAATAATGCCTAAAAAAATATTTGAATGTTTGATTATTTTATAGTCAAATACTTTTCTATTCTTTATAGAATCTGAATCGTGTGGAAGTAATATTAATTCTCAACAGTTGACTAGATTTGAAAATCAGGAAGAAGTTGTGAAAACATTTATATTTAGCCCATCTGATAAGAAAAATGATAGACCTACAACATCTACTCGAAAACGTAAAATGGAACCACATGTTTGCTCTTATTGTACTTATAAAACATTTCATAAAGGCCACTTTGTGAGACATATGAGGATTCATACCAATGAACGACCGTATGTATGTTCTGTATGTGGAAACAGATATACAGTTAAAGGTCATGTCATGTCACATATGCGAACACATATTAAGAAAAAAAATTTATTCAAGTGCCCCATTTGTAGTAAAATATTCGCTTCTGAAGAAAGCATGATAATGCATTCGAAAAGTCATTTCATTTGATATTTTCTTAATGTTTCAACTAAATTATTTTACACCAATTTTTGTGTAGTTAGAAAGTATAAATTGTGTGTGTAATGCATTATAATATTATTAAATACTATTTCAAAATGTTAAAATTGTAATTAATTATGTTTTTAATATACTTTTATATTTTCTTTGTTTTGATTCATTTATGTTTGCTTTGCTTATAATACTTTGAAAGGAATAAAATTTTACTAAAAATGTATAATTTCTTTCATAATTCATTACAAATCAAAAATGTTTAAAATATTTCCTATCACTTTATTATATTTATATTGTCCTAGAAATGTTATTAATTGCTAAATTAAGTATTTATATTTATTATTTATTTCCATAAATATTTAATTAATCAGTTGTTTTTTAATGTAATTACTCATTTCATTTTGACAATGTGATATAATTCTTTTTTAAAAAATTAATCATATTCTTGATTTAATTAACATTAGTTTATAAATAAATGAATAGTTTATATGGTATAGAATTTATTCTGCAGTAATAAATACATTCATGTAATATTTGTGTTATATTTTTGTGAAAGTAACATTTGTGATTAACACTAATCAATTATAAAAAATGTAACTATTTCAGTTATAATAAATACTTAAAGTAATATCTGAAAACTTATATAGAAAATTTAAAATTGCTTCCACAGCCTTACTTAAAAATTAAAATTATATTCATAAAAGAAATTGTAAAATTTTTTTTCTTTATTTTTTTAAATTGGAAAAATTATTAAATGAAATTATTTTTAAATTATTTTATCCAGATTAATGGATTAAAATAAATTTTAAACTCAAATGAGATTCAACTCTTGCGTTAAATATTAATGAAGTCCTAAACATTAAAATGTTCTATTGTATTTAATGTGTCAATTTATATCTAAAAACATTTTAATGAATTTTGCAGGTTAAATTTATAATGATTATATGAAAGTTATTAGTTAAGAAAAAATTATACTAAACTTTAATATTCGAGAAAAATTATTTGTACTGATTGTTCTCAAATAATGTTCTTGTTACCTTTTTGAAGCATAATATTATAGGAAGTATTGAAAAAATATTACTGTTCAAGATTGAAAAACTCTGTAATTAAATATTATAATTTAATATTTAGGAAATTGTTTGAAAAATATCAAGGTTGGAATTCAGATATATCATTTGTTAAGAAATATATTTCGTTGCATCATAACTGAATATTAAAATTACATATAACATATATTCAAACAGTTTTTAATGTACAATTATAAACAATAATTTAAGTTTTTTCAATTCTAAAAGAAATAAATGCCATTTTTTACTTTTTCTAAATTTGCTACAATATAATCTACATTATTTTATTCATCTGAGAAAACTATGCTGCAACTACATTTTGAATGAAAAAATTTAATACACATTATTGATCATGAAATAATATTTTCAAGCCACTATTATATACAAAATATTTATGCTTTTGTATAAGTATGTACATTGAAACATGTACCCATTGTACATGAGTACTCATGTAAAATGTACTCATTGTACATGAGTACAGTAATAAAGCTTTTTATCTTTAAAAATTTGTTTTAAATTGTTTAAATTGATAGAGATAATTAGTCTGAAATTTTTATATATTTAAATATTTTATAATATTTATTACATAATAATCATTCTAAAAGATGATTAAATGTGTATGCTTAAAACTTTTCTTTCGTGTGTTGGTCCTCAGAGTTATGAGGGATATATGAGAAAATATTATGACTCTCATAAAAGTGTATACGCAAAGTAACTTTACCTTATTTGGGGTATAAGAGTTCAGTTATTATAAATTATTACCAAACCCTTTTATTCTCTATCTATAAAGTGTTTATATTTTACATTATTAGAAATATTTTCAGGACTCATTTTGAAAAATAATTCAAAGTTGGTAAATAAAACGTTTTGAATATTATATCTTATATAAATATAAATTTCAAAATTATCAAAAAATTATTTTTATTTAAATGTGTGTTGAATTGACATGCTTTTAAAAACGTCTTGTTCAATGAAAGGTTGTTTTTTTTCCATTTAATGCACACCTTTAATTGATTTAATGCAATGTAATGTGGTTTAATATGAAACGATTGGTTAGTCCACCTTGGTGAATAGTCAGTATTCTGATTTTAGTTAAATAATTTAAGGGTTTGACTCCCTATCAACAGCATCAATATTTTTCTGGGTTGCTAATTATTGAAAGAAGTATTCCTGTGTAAATATATTTATATATGCTGTTGATTTTTATAGGGAATACACATGTATTTTGTATGAAATTTTCTGAAAATTATTCGAATTTAAATATATTTATTAACTGATTATAGTTGAAATGCTAGCACAAAATATTCATTAAATTCAAATCTATCAAGTTAATTATATTATTCTTTGTTCCTATAAAACTCAATAATATTCTGAAGATAGCTGTAGCATTTGTATCTATTGTGCATTATACTACAAAGCTTTATTCAGAATTATTATTATCCTTGTGTTCCACATTGTTATGCACTAGATAAAAAAGATCTTTAGTTTTTAAAGTAAAAGCCAAAAAAATATTAAGGATAAGCATTGAGAGATTTTTATTCCTTTCAAAGTTTTATGAAATAAATTACTGTATAAAGCTTTATAATAGTGCATAATTTAGTTAGTAATTGTTGCATATTTTACTAAACACATTTGAAAAGTAATTGATTTGAGATAGAATGAGAATTTTTAGATTGATGAGAAACTTTAGTGAAAAAAAGTTCAGAGTATTTTAAGAAGATTAAATTTTGTATAGTACACTTTTTTCATAGTAAATATTTAAATTATTTTATAATTTTTCAATTTTTAATGATAAATTAAGACCAATCTCTTAAAGAAAATTTATTTGTTTTTCCAGTTCTTATTTAAACAATGTATTTTGATAAATGTATCCTATTTTTTAAAAAAATATAAAAATAATTTAAATGTAAAAAGCATTTGAAGCTGTACTTTTTTGGCACTAATTTTCTTTGGTTTTATTTTGAAATTGATTTTTTTAATTCATATTAAGTTAAATTAAAAATAATTTGGTGAAAAATACAAAGCATTTAAATCTTTGAATTATTTAGCATTTTTACACCTTCGATTAGAACTGAATTTAAATTGTTTTGAAATACATATCTTTAATGTTAAAGAAAAATAAAGAATTATTATACTATGGAAATTATTTTTACTTAAAATAATTTAAAAGTGTGCAAAATAAAGTGCTTGTATCACATATTTTTAATGAATATATTATAATAGTGATTTATTGCCATGTGTTCTTTTCTTTCATTTTGTATACCAAACTTTATTTGTAAAGTATCATTTAAGATGCATGTTCACATTTATTATTTTAATATTTATTGAATTTACTTGGAATGAATTTCTTTTTAATGTTTCAATCTAAAAAATTTATTTTATTATATGAATTTACTTTCTGTGATTTCAGTATTTGTTAAAATTTCAATAATCTTAATTACTTCTTTGTTGTGCGCTGATTTATTTAATATTTTATTTGTAACTTTATTGGGCTACTAGGAAATTTTTTGGTTGAAATCATTGTAATTATAATGCAATTACTTGTTTTTATTATTTTTGTTGATTTTTTCAATGTTAATGAGTAGTTATTTTAAAATAGTTTGAATTGTAAAGATGAAACTTGTGTTAAAATAAAATTGTATCTCTTACAGTTTCAGTTTTTGGAGATAATGTGAAGCCAAGCACATTCCATAAAAAAGAGCAAAGTGCAAAATTGTTTTCCTCTATGCACTCCACATTTCAATCTCAAAATGAAAATTATAACCAAGATGATATGAAGCTATTTCATCAAGGAAAAAATCCAGCCTCTATGTCTGACTTTACTTCTAATTACATTACTAAATATATACTTTCATGTCCTGTATGTTATAAAACTTTTAATCGTAAGTGTAACCTCAAAGTTCATATGAGAATACATAGTGGTGAACGACCTTTTCAATGTGAAGTATGTGAAAAAAAATTCTGCACTAAACAGCAAATGATTCGTCATTTTTCAAATTATCATTATTCATCTCAAACTTCATATATAAGTGACAAAATAGAAATGAATTAACTTCATTAATTAATTAGTTCTTTATCAAAAGATTTAAATTAATTCAAATTTATATCCTTCACATAAAAGTATAAAAGAGAAGTAAATTAATCTCATTGAGTTTACATTCTGTGTTCAAAGAAATTCATATACCTTCTTACAAAGTAATAAATTTATTTAATTAAGGCCAAATTATTGATTCTGTCTAAAGTATACAAACATTGCAGAAAATTTATTATAAATATATTTCAATAATTAATTTCTCAATGAACTGTTTTAACTTTTTTCCAGTTTGTATTCTATTAGATATTTTTTATTATATATAGTTTATAGTTTTGTATTCTATTAGATATTTTTTATTTTATTAAATTTGCTAGCAAAAGATATTATTTAAAATATTTACATCAAACATTTAAAACTCATTAAAATTTATGATGAATTTCAGTATTTTATATTTTATTTAAAAAAATTTTTTTTATATTATAATAAATATTAAGTTTATCTGTTTTCTTTTCAAAGTTTTATAAAAAAAACTTAAACTATAATAAAATTGGATATTTAAATTTGACTTAATTGATTATTAATGTGTGCTTTTCAATATTTGCAAACATGTTTTTTAATGTTCATTATTTAATGAATATATAAAATCATGTGTCTGCAAGTATATTTAGAATTGGTTATTAGAACTTGTAGTAGATTAGAAGCATTTTTTTTTCTGTTATAGTTCTTGTACTTTCATTTTTTGAAGTTAAAATAGAAAATTATTTTTATTTGAATGTATCTATAATATACATTTCTATTAAAACTGACTCTAGAAAATAGGACTGTAAATTTTAAAGTGTTTATTTCTAAACATATTAAGATTTATTTTTTCATATTAATTTATTTTATCTTTTTCCATTTATAAATTAGTAGATATTTATTTATGCTTATTTTGATTGAACTAATATTAAAATATGTATTAATTACTAAAATATTTTCTTTTTAACAGGTTTTTTCTGAATTAGTATGCCTTTTTTTTATGCAAAAATTTAGTTATCACTCTAAATGTATATTCCCTACTTATTTCATATTTATTTACAATATTCAATTTAATATCTTTTATTTTGGAAGAAAAATAAATTATCTGCAGCATAGATAAATTTATTAAAAGCTAAACAAATTATAATATAATAATGAATTTAACAAAGATTGTTAAATTGATACAGCAGTTTCATTATCAGTATGAAATACCAATTGAATATTTTCTTTAAATAAAAAACTTAAATGTAATAAATTTTACTTTTCTACTTATTTTTAATGAAATTAATATAAGTTTAATATATTCAAGTTAATAAAAGCCATTAATTTTTAGTAAAGATAAACATAATCATTAAACAATTCCTGTAGAAGCTATATATAAAATAAATTTTAAGTAGAAACTGTTTTTATTTAAAACAAAATCCAGTATTCCTTCTTAAATCTAAATTATTTCTTATCTTTTAATCAGAAATACTTTAAAAAAAATTCAAATACTTTTCCAGTAAAATTCCAAACAAGTAGATGAATAAACATAATAAATCATCAAATGAAACAAATTTAATGAAATATTAAGATTTTCTTTTGTTTAAGGATTCAATTGACATTTAAAAAAGAAAATTCACAATTTTTAATAAATTCAAGCAATATTGATATAATAATTTTTCTTTCATTTTCTAAAAATTAATATTCTTATAACAAATTAAATATAAATTTAAGAATAAATTGTCAAAATGTTTACAGATATTTTATTCAGTATACAAAAAATTCTATCTTGAATATTAAAATTTTTTTACTTTTATAAGGTTTATATGGTTTAGAAGAACAAATTAGTTTTCAAGTAGGGATTACAATGCAAATGAAAATATGTCAATCTCATTTGTATGTATTTTTATAGTTTGTATGTGTATTTATTGTTTATTGTAAGTTCCATGAATTACTGTAAATATGTATACAAAGAAAAATTCTATTTGTTAATTCTAATATTTGTTAAATTCATCATAATGCAAAATTACTTACTTGTTCCTTGACATTAACAAATTATGGTTGACATTTCACTGAATTATTTCAATAAGATATTTAATTTAATGTACTTTTCATTGCTAGCTTATGCATAATATAAAGAAAACAATATTCTCTTTTATATGAAACAATTATATTTAGTAAAATTCTAAATAAAATTTCAATCATTTTTAATATGTATTATTTTATTTTCAATTTAATATTAAGTCATGCAACTTCTTCACTTAATCACAAATATTTTATGCTTTCGAAACTAGATTTTTTAAGTAAATCATGAAAATTGATTTTACAAACTTGATATTTTTACTTTATTGTAAACTGGATTTTTTTTTCAGTCTACTTTGCTCTTTGCATTCTCTAATTAAAGTTGTTATTAACATTTCCATTTCTCCATTCAGACTAATGGTCCTATAAAAAGATAGTTTTTATGTAGCTAAATAATAAAATTCCTTATAATGTTTGAGAGATTATATTGTATATTTTATTGTTTGTAATTTTCCAAAACAGTTAGCCAAAAATGGTAACTAGTTATTTTCTATTGCTAACTAAATGTAAATAAATTTATATACCTAATCATTTTCCTAATTATGCAAATTTGTTAAGATAATTGAAAAAAATACTTTGATTTGTTTATTTGATTTTGCTTAATTTTAATTGTTTTCACAAACCCATGAATATCCTATCAGAGCATATGTTAATAAGAAAAGACTTCACTAGACTAATGATCTGCTCAATGCAATATTGATATTCATAAATACTTGCATAGCTGAAATTTTTTCTTTAATCTCAATTTTTCAAAAAATAAGAAAAATTATTTTCTTTTCTCATATTTTACCGATGTTTATTCCTTTTATTAAGATTTATTTGATTACCATTGTTATCATGTTTGTTATTGTATACATAAAGTTAAAAAAAATGCATCATAAACCATGTTAAAATTTATCTTAAATTTTATTTAAAGCAGAATTGAAATTTATAATCCAGATTGATCATAGTTCGATAAAATATTAATATTCACAAATATTTACATTGAAATAATTTTTTTTAATCTCTTAAAACTTATTTTTAATTAATTTTAAAAAAAAAATTTCCACCTATTTTACAGCTGTTTTTCTTTATATTAGGATCTAATTAAAAACCATTGTTATTATGTATAAAGTTAAACCATGTCAAAATGTACCTTAAACTAAACTTTAGGTACTTTATTACTGTGAACAAAATTCATTAAAAATGACATAAATTCTCAGTAAAATTTTATAAAAATAATTTTTTTTAATGTCATAACCTGTATTTTTTAGTTCATTATAATCAGTCAGAAATAGTAATAGATTGAGCAAATTTTCTGATTCTTCACATGTACAGAATTAAATTTAAAATGTTGAAATTCTGTTTTTATTTGTGTGTGTTCTAAGGTTTTTGCATTCTTGGATATGACTAAGTCCCCTGGTTCAGATGGAATACTCAGCCAAATGTTGGAAAACCTAGACCTCATTGGCAAACCAAGATTATTGGACATTATCAACCTTTCCTGGTCCCGCAGAAAAGTACCTATTGACTGGAGAAGAGCCACTGTTATCCCCATCAGTAAACCAGGAAAAGAAGCAGGCTCCTCAGAAAGTTACAGTTCGATTGCCCTTACCAGTAAAACTTGTAAACTAATGGAAAAACGCTTCTTACTAGACTTCTTTACTTTTTGGATATGAATCTTTTAACACCACCAGAACAATACAGGTTTAGAAAAGGGCATAGCACTACGGACCAGGTCCTTCTGTCAAAAGATAAGAGACGCCCAAAACTTTAAGTCAACTAGACATACCGTGGCAGCCCTGCTTGACTTATCCAGGTCCTTTGATACAGTGTAGAAAGACAAGCTTATCACTAAATTACATGACTCCTTCAATATTAGAGGATCTACTTTGGTTTGGATTGCCGACTTCCTGCACCACAGATCTATCAGAGTCAAATTCAACAACATCATTTCAGATCCTTTTAGACTTGGACAATAACATTCCTTAGGGACCAATCTTGAGCCCTACTCTTTTCTCCCTTTTTTGGCAGAAGCTAAGAAAAAGAAACCAACACTTGTTGACATAGCAATCTTCGCTGACGACATTGTACTCTGGAAGTGTGAAAAACATTGAAACGGAACTCAACTGCGCTTTAACTGCAGTGTGTGAGTTTGCAACAAAACACTAACTTTCAACCCAACAAAATCAATAGCAACTTTTTTCACCACTGATAAACACCTATATTACTATAAACCAATGTTTTTCAATTTCCAGCCTCGCACTTATGAAAAACATCCTAAATATCTCGGTTTTATTCTCAACCCTGAATTCAACTGTAACAAGCATATCAACCATCTAGTTTCTAAGGCTCGTAAGTGCCTTAATATTCTCAAATATCTGTCTGGCAGAGATTGGGGTGCTGATGCAAACACCACCACATATATTTAACTTATAAGACCTATTCTTGAATATGGTTATCCGATTTATTCCTGTGCATCTGAAACAAATCTCTTGAAATTAGAGCGAGTACAAATAAGTGCCGCTCATATCATCTTAGGATTCAGAAATAGCTGCACATCTGCTATTGCTTTACATGAGGCTAACACAACCATTGCACATTAGAAGAAGAGCTAACTTAGTTAAGTATTTTAACAAAATCTATAGCTACGGCCCACATCATCATACCTCCTTGTATTTACACAATAATCTAAGATTAAAGAAATTCACACCTTTTAGCCTGGCCTAAACCTATTTCCACGC
Organism: Latrodectus hesperus; assembly: GCA_037975125.1. Classification (NCBI taxonomy): domain Eukaryota; kingdom Metazoa; phylum Arthropoda; class Arachnida; order Araneae; family Theridiidae; genus Latrodectus; species Latrodectus hesperus. The sequence continues at coordinate 31,027,934 of CM075850.1, forward strand.
AATGTTGAACCTCAATCTTTAAGATCTTGTATTAATCTCTCAGAGGGAATTCCAAGAGTCATCTTTCACTTTGATCTGAATTCCACTGCAAACAAGCAAACTCAAATCAGAGATCATCTTAGATAATTAGCACTAGAAATTATTAATTGCATTCCCTGCGATGCAGTGCAAATGTATACCGATGGTAGTCATACAAAAGACTACTGGGAACGGAGTCTATATTAGAACCCCTCAGTCTGATATTACGCTAAAGCAACATAACCTTGACACTTGTTCAGTCTTCAGAAGTGAGTTAATAGCAATTAAAGTGGGACTTGCTGCTATCATTTCCAGCAACTGTGATTTTGGAGACCTTTGGATTTTGTCAGATAGCCGCAGTGCACTGCATTATCTCAGTGGCTTGTCCTCTTTAAAGGATGAAACAAGTTTATCTATTCCGCTGAAATTGAAAATGATCTCCCAAGACCATGATGTACATCTCCAATGGATTATCACTTACATATCACGGACTTTACTCTAATGAAAAATCTAGACTTCATTCAATCTGGCAAATTCTACCAACACACTAATGGTACTCTGAAACATCTCCTAGAACTCTTCTGGAAACAAAATGTGACCGAAAATCTCAGACTACCTTGGCCAGATTCTCAAGTAAACATCTAAAATGTTTATCGTTTGAACGTGGTGCAAAAATTTATCCCACTTGTAAAAAATGCTGTGACCATCCAGCCTCACCAAACATATTCTGGATTGCATCAGATTTTCCCGGGAGGATTTGTCCTCAAATCCCGTGCTAGTCATTGACTTTCTAACTGTCAACAATTTAATGGAGTTGATATGAAAAATGTCAGATCTTTAAAGAGGTTAAGCTAACAGCAACAACATAAGTTACTGCAGTTTTATTTTATTTTATATTTTATTTTTATTCCAAATTTTCTCTATTGTATTTCAAATGCTATGATATGGTTTTTTTGATAAGAAATTTTTTGCATATTTTGAAATGTTAATGTGAAATTTATTGTTTTGTGAAATGTTAATGAGTTATTAAATTTTATGAAGATTATTCAACTGCCTCTGAACCTCTTTAATCCTTATTATTTGTAATTTGAAAATTTTATTCGTAATCAGTGAATCTAGATGGCAGGATAAAATAGACTCTAAAAATAGAAACATTTATAAATATTAATCAACAATAAAGTAATTTGATGATTGATCAGTTTGAACATAAATATAAAGAAATACTAAAGAAGCTAACAATTTTGGCACATAGGTCTGTAGAATTCAGTTTTGATTTTATGAATTTCAGTTTAGCAAATACCTTCTGATGAAAATATATATAAAAATATTATGATTTTTTATTATAAATTCAAAGTATATTTTCTCACTTTTGTAATTACAGTTATAACAATTTTATGGAGAAAAAATAAATAATGGAGTAATAAATGTTATTTAGTATCTATTACTTATCAGTGATAAGGCTAGTTTGAAAAAGATTTTTTAATGCCAATAAAAATATGATCAGAATATTGAAAATAATTTTTTATTAAACAAAATTTTATCAATAAATAAATATTTGGAGAGGGAAAAAGATCTAGTAATTAAATTCATTTATTAGATATGCTAGCCTTTCTAATTTAAAGTTTGAAAATCTTATATCTTTTCTTTTAAGAATTTTCTTAGAAATAATACATTTTTATTGGCTTATTAAAATGTAGAATTACGATTTTAATAGTTATACACATATACATATATGTAGCTATGATGTCATTTTTTACAAATAACAAATATTCAGAATCTCACCTTACTCCTTTAAATGGACCACATTTTGTGAAATAAAAATTCTCAGTTTCAATATCAAACACTGATAAATTATTGGAAATGAATGTTATGTTTCTGCTTACTTGCACCTTTATCCAAATCGAGAGGTTGCTGAATCCCTTAAAACATGAGAATGTTCCTTCTATGAAATTTTTGTTGAAAGTAATACATAGCAAATGCTCAGAAATATTATAACAGTTTCAAATGTAAAACTATTAGCTTCATATCATAAAAATAAAAAGCAATTAATTCCTTAAATTAATTTATTATTGTTCTCGTGGTTTATTTTAAAAAACTGTTAATGCAACTGTATAAATAATAATGTAAATATTTTTAATTAATTTTGATATTTATATGAGTATATATATATATATATATATATATATATATATATATATATATATATATATATATAATTCAGGAATCAAATATTGTGTTTATTACTTTTTTATTTTACTCCAGTATAAAATTATTGAGCTTAATCAAAATTAAAAAAGCAAACAAAAAAATTATATAAAAATTTATTGAGACAGACAAAAGAATTGTGAGCAAAACTAAAGTTCTACATGTAAAAAATAAAGTTCAAATAAAAATATAACTTTCCTTTTTTAAATCTACCTCTAAATAATTTGAAAAGAAAATGTTTAACAACCGAGAAAAAAGATTTTACTGGGACTATTTTATTGGATTATGGAAAAAATCATACCTTATGATACTCCTCTTGGTGGGATGGAGATTAAGTGGCAGCAGTCTTGATTTTGAATGATTAAAATCATAAAATACTTAGAGTGAGTCATTGATTATATCAAAGATATATTTTTAAAAAATTGCTTAATGGGATGTGTTCAGTATGCACAATTTCTTTTTTCTATTTCATTTCTGTAATCAGATATCAAGTATTTGATTATATAGAAATGAGCGAGAAAAAAAAATATTCCCTTCTTATACAGAAAATATTTAAAAGTAAAATTTTCTGCGTATTGATAATGCTGCTTTATATTTATAATGGTTTGTAATTGTTCTTGCCATGATATTTGTGTTTTATTTTTTTTTAATATCATCAAGTTAAAAACATAAAATGCTTGTATATTTTTTATATGTGTGCTTCTATATTTTTTATATTTTTAATTATTTTAAAAATATGCATGCAAAATTTATTCATTTGTAATACATTCTTTATTTTGAAAAAAACAAATTTTTAGAAATTAAATTGACTTTTTTTGTAAAATTATTTTACAAATTGAAACTATTTATTTATATATTTTAAAATGCTTTTTTAATATATGTAACGACCCATTTTAAAATGCATTTTTTGTAAGTGCTCCAGACCTTTCACTACATTCTTTGATGATAAATTAGGTAATAAACAGTTTTTGTAGTCAAAAGTTAGTTAAAATTTAATATAACTAAAAATCAGATTAATAATTCTTTGTATTTTTAAGATTTTTTGGCATGTGAGAGTGAATTCAAAGATATATCTATATATATCTACTATACATATATGCCTATGTTGCATATATGCATTGATACATAATAAATCTTGGTGCATAGTATGCAAATATGTACATCTTTAACTATATAATATCAAAAGGTATTTGATTGCTTTATGAATTTCTTTGTGTTTAAAATTCATATATCATGGAAATATGCTGGAACTCCTAGAAACAACAATGTTGATAGCTTCTTTTTTTATCTAATTTTTGTTAGCTAAGTGTCTTGAAACAGACCTTCATAATTATTTAAAATTCATCAAAAATATTTCCTATTCTTTTCTGTGTTTGTTTATTAAATGTTTTAAAGTTGTAAATAATTTCAAATGAGTATCAAATTGTTGTTTCCACTGTTATTTTGTGGCAGAATTTCTCTTTGGAGTAACAAATCTAAGCCTCTATATTGGTCATTGTAGTACAATAGTAGATGAGTATTGCTTTTATGTTGTTTACACATAAATCTGTTGGGATTAATGCTTGAGAGCTTTCAATGTTTTTCATTTGCCATATGTGAATATAACCCACTATTTATGACTTTGGAAACTACTATATATTATGAATATTAAAAAGCCTTCAACGAATATGTACTCAACTGTACAGTGCCATTGATTGAATTTCAAAGGTGGAAGTTTTGAAAAAAGTATAGAACAAACTGATAAACCATGTCTCTCTAAGTTAATCATGCACAAGTATTTAAACTTGTAACAATAAGTACTTATAAAATGATAAATTTATTATAAATATCTTAACTAATTTCATATATGTGGGAAAATTAATATTCATGTGTTAGTAATATCTATAATCTAATGCATAGTCATTAAAGACATGCAACATGTTTAGATTTATGGTAAAACATGTATATTAACACTTATAAGCAAGTGTTCCTGCTTGTTTTCTTAAAATTATTTTACTGTAGAGAATACATTTAATGTCACATGTCACTAAATTATCTGCAACAGCCACAGGCTGTCACATAAGTCCTTTAAACATCTTTCAGATGTTTTTTGCTAAGGTAATGGTTTTGGCGAGGCAATGGTCCTTATTCAAAATTTGTAATGGAGAAAATCCAATATAGACAATGAATTGTAGTTTAGAAAATTTAAAAAGAGAGATGTGTTTGTATTACCAATAAGTTATGAAAATTTTATTGGATTTTTTATTGCACTTGCTTGGTCATCTTATTATTAAAATGCTTTATTGATTATTGTAATTAATTTTCTGTGCCTATAAAATAACATAAATGTGCTTTATAATAAAATTTTAAAAATTCAATATGATTTTCTTAATCTTCTACAAAACCTAAGAATCTTTCTTTATATCTAAATAACAATATTTCTTCCAAGTTGAAAAATTTCTGTTAGTATTTTAAAATTATAATCTAAGCATACATTATATGTTAATATTAAGCTCTTTAAATGTTTATCTATAGAACTTTTATATTTCTCTTTGTTTTCAATGCTTTAACATATTGTTCTGTCACTGAGTTTCAAACTTGTTCAAATTTTTATTTTTGTACAGTCACAATATGGCTAACTTTTTTTGTTGAAATTTACCAAATGCTGATAATATAATTTAAAAAAAAATTCATATTCATTTTTTTGTTTTATTTTCTTTTTTTTTAACAAAAGGAAAAATCTAAAATATTCTTAATATATATATATTGAGAAAAGATTTGATTAGAAAAGTATTCGTTTCTAAGATTTTATATGAATTTGTGTAAATATTTATAAAATAATAAATATAAATCATTTTAGATATTTAAAGTTGGCAGCATATATATATATATATATATATATATATATATATATATATATATAAATTATATATGTCTTCATATGGAAACAATTTTTAAACAGAAATAAGAAATTTCCATTTATTTAATAATATTAAAATTTTATAAATTGTCTGATGTAAATTTTATTTAACCTTATAAATTTTAACACTTCTATTAATCGTGAGAAATACTTAAACTTGCTATAGTTGCATTTACACTTTTTCCTAATCTGAAATAATATATAAAAATATTAATATCTTGTTTTTAAAACAAAATGAAATCATTATAATTTATAAAAAATGAACATATTTTTTAAATATTCTGTTGAGTAACACTGAAACATATTATATCTATAAAATCATGATTGTAATTATGCTGAACTAATAATATTCATTAAGAAGCATTATTTCTTAATTGATAATTTCTTTTTTAATATGTGATAAATGAAATGTTATTTCTGAAAAATAAATTGAAAGTAGTAGAGTTTCAACTTTAAGTGTTTTATTTCTTTAACATTGAGTTATTTCCTGGGATAAAATATTTTCAAAAGAAATATAAAAATGTTCTGTGGAATTTGTATTGAATTTAATATTAATATTTATGAAGTATCTTATAAAATATACTAACTTGCAACTTTTCTCTTTTAGAATTCATATGTGTTTTACAAAATATGGATAGCCAAACAGATTCATTATCTTGGATGAGAAATCGCGCCTCTCAGCAATTACAAAATAATTTCAAATGTTCTGTTTGCTTGATGGCTTTTAATACAGAAAAAGATTTTAATAAACATTTTACCATACATATATGTAAAAAACGATTTATTTGTGAAGAGTGTGGTAAGGCTTTTAATCAGAAAGGAAATCTTCATGTTCATTTAAGAACTCATGCTGGATTACGACCATTTCCTTGTGGCTTATGTGGCAGAAGTTTTTCAACAAAACAACGCATGCAGACACATATTCTTAGTCTACATAAATCAGGAAAAATATGAAAATATTTCCTTAAAATACCAGTTTTTCAAAGCCAATGATTATGCTGAATATTATGTAATGTTTTTATAAGTATGATCTGATTTTTAAAAAGTCAAAAAAATATTTTCTTTGTATTGAAAAAACATTTTGTCTAAAGACGTAAAGGAATTTTAATATATTTTTGCTCAGTTTTTGAAATTTTCGGATATTATTGCAAGTAAAATAAAAATTTCTTATAATTTTAGTATATAATATTTTGAAAGCAATTGTTTGAACATTATACAGTCTAATTTTCCTTTTTTTTTTCTATATCCAGTTGTTTTAATGTTTCTTTATGTTATGGTTTTCTTTAACATTTAAATAACCAACACTGTAGATTTCAGTAAATTAAATAGGATGTGTATGTTGCTTTTTGTATTACACCAGTACACTATTTATTTCAAAGTTTTTCAAGGGGATGAATATACATTCTTTGGTAAAAACTATTAAAATATAAGTTATAGGAAAATATTTTTCTTGTTCTATGTGATTATGCATTCCATTACTAGTTATAATAACCTACTATTATGAAATGTTTGAAAAAAGATGCCACTTTTCTGTGAATTTTTTCTTAATGAATATTACATTAAAGAAAAAATAATTATATCTGAAAAATTTAAATGATAAAAGTTAAATTGTAGTATAAATTGATTTCTAGTTGACTTTAATACTTTTTGCTTCAATAGTGTGCGATAAAAATAATTTAAAGTTAAAATTGGCTAATTTTTTTTAAAAAAATGTATCATATCTTAGGATTTTCAAAGTAGTTCCATTTATTTATTGAGTAATATGTGAGTTAAATTTTCAAAATGTATCGCCTTTTTCTAAAAATTAGATCTCTGCTCTCTCAAATGATTAAATTAAACAAATTTTTAACTATAATATTGTATTACAAAATTATGTCTTTAAAATATTTAATTTAAATTGTAAAAAGATTTTTGAAAATTAATTCTTATTTATTTAAAAGTAAATCCAGTTCTAACATAGATTCACTAAATTTTATACATTAATGCATATATATTTTTATATAAGAGTATCAATCAAAAAAGTTCTTATCACCAGAAATTAAAAATTCATATCTCTAATTAAATATTTTTCTCTATTTCTTTATGCAACAAGAAATAACTTTTTTTATCAGAAAATACTTTCTAATTTTACTTCAGTAACTGAAAATTATCAATTTGTCTTATAAAAGTACATGCTAAAGTGATATGTTTCAAACAAAATATTCAAGTCCAATCATACAAGAGCAAGGTAGATTAAACAATAAAAGGCTGCCATATATTGAAATGCTATGTTTCTGCTATGCATTTAGAGTTATATTTTATTGTACATGTATTATCTAATTCAACAGGTGTGTAAGTATTGAATCTCTTTGCAGTATGTATTATCAGTAATGATTTTTAATTATTGATATCAAGCTAATAGTAGCTTTCACTATATTTTAGAATCACAATAAATTTTGCAGCACTAAGACAATTGTACTTTGTCTATAAAGAATGAAGCCATGCATCTATGCATATTTTTAAATTATATTGAAGTTTTATGAGAAGGCATAGTATCTTTCAGCTAACTGTTTACAAGAAAATGCAATAGAAAGATTATATATACTATAACAGTCATATAAGAAATTTGCCATGTTTTTAAAAATTAAAAATGTGAAAAATGATCTATTAATAAAAGAGAATCATTTGTAAAAAGATGAACCATAGGAAAAAGTAAAAAAGAATCTGGTAAATTTCTTGTTCAAACTTGAAAAAATATTAAAATAAATAAAATTATGCGTTCATAATAAATCAATTTATTCATTCAAAAATTTTAAAAGAATTGTTTTCACAAATTGTATTTGAGTTTTAATCTAAAATCCTATTTATCTATTTATTAAGATGAAATCTTTTGTTAATGCTTAGATGTAGATTTATCAGCAATTTTTTAAGAATATGAGCTATGATTTATTTGATATAGCAAAATGTTTTCTTCATTTTGAAGTTTTTTTTAAAAAATTTGCCTTTAGCAATTCTATATATAAATTATTTCAGAGAATTAGTTATATTATTGATATTAAATTTATTTCTATGTAAGAAATTTATTATATAAGCTCATGTTCAGAAGTCAAACTTTCTAAATGTTTCGTGTTTTCGAAATTATTGTTTATCATTCAAATTATTGATTTCAGCAAAAATGAATGTATGCCTATTTTATTACAAGATATTTGTGAAGACTTTCTTACAAAATTGTACCATTTTTTTCTGTTCATAATTTGGTATTATTATAGAAAATAGGTTATGTAATTCTAATCTTTCATTTTAATTTTTATTTTTTAAGGACAATAAATAATCAATATATAGTATTTATTGGAAAATATGCATAATTTCCTGTTTATGGATACAGTATTTTTCGAAATTTTGCTATTTCCATTATATCCAGACTACTAGGAATGAAGGCTATTATCATTAGATTAATTTTAACAATTCTAATTTATGGTGTTAGAAAGGAATTCAAAATATTTCACAAAGTTTAGAAACAAACTTTGAAAATATGATGTTATTATATATCATTGTTAATATTTTTAGTTACATCTTATAATTTTCTGATTTAATTTATCAATTGATATTTTTAGCCATGTAAAAATCATTTCAGATTTATATAAAGATGTTGAGTTATTATACTTTTACAAAAAATATAAGTATAGAAAAAAATATTTGAACTTTTATGTGTTTAATATTTCTAATTGATTTTTCTTTCAATATTAATGTAACTTAAATAATAAGTAATAAAAATATATCTTGAATACATAAATATGTTAATTTACTATTGCCTTCTTTTTTTAACACATTGTCTCATATTTTGCTTTTTACATTAAAAATCTCTATAAAAATTTGTAGGTGTAAGAAACTCGTATGCATAATAAAATGCATTTTTCTTTTTAGGAAATGAAAATTCTCAAAGAGTACAATCAAGAAGAAGCACTGGGCATAGTTGCTTATTATGTTCATATTCAACTTTTAACCAGTTGGAAATGCAAATACATCGTGCAAAAATGCATCCTACCTTTCAAGCAATTCATCATCAAAATGTTGACCCAAGAAAGTATATAAACACAAGTACTCCAAATAAACAATTTGTTTGCACAACATGCCATAAATCCTTTAGTTTAAAAAGTAATCTTAGAGTTCATGAAAGAGTCCATACTGGAGAATGTCCTTTTCAGTGCAATATTTGTGGGAAAAAATTTAAAACTAAGCAAAATATGCAAGTACATCAAATCAATCATAAAACTTGATCCTCTGACATGTTCCAAAAATAATATATCAGTTTGTGTTGTAAGACAAACTTATATAAATGTTAGATTCTATCTTTTAACATTCATTAAAAATGAGAAGTGTAATGTGAAATTAATATTTACTTGTTAAATACAAGCAGTAATTTGCTTTTATATTGTAATAAATTAGATTGTTTTTATTCCTATGTCTCAAAAATATGATCATGTTTTTCATCTTTATTTTACATAATTTAATGTTATTTAATAAACATGTTTGTTAAATGAATAAAATTCTGCTCAAAATTATATATCTTATTCCTAATTTTTTCAATTTCTTACTGTAAAAATGTGTAATCTTATTAAAAATTAGTATGTAATGAAATGTGTTACAAATTTTTTAATGATTTTAAATCTCCTTTGTTATGAATTTTATTTAGCAATGCATTAATATTTATTGATGAATTTTTCATATAAATAATGAAATCAAATTCTCTGTTTTTATCTTTCGATGTATGAAGTCTTAATTAAAGCAATGCAGATTTCTCCCACATTGAATGATTTAATCAAAATCCTATTTCTAAATGAAAAAATATTAAAATATAAGTGCTAAAATTCTATAGTTATTTTGCTATATTTGCTTATTGTTGCATACATAGAAATATGTAATATTTATTTTATTTATTTTTTCTTTTTAGCTAATATATGTTTTAACTAAAAAATCAGACTGAGCTTGTTAAAATATGTAACTAGTTTTCCCATCCTTAATTTTTTTTAGAAGTTTCTGGGGTAAATTAAACTATCCTAATTAGGGCATTTATTTGGTATTATTGCAACACGTTGTCTCTAATGTATATCAGATTTTAATGTCTTGTCAGGTTTTAATTCAATTGTATATGATTTCACAAATATTTTCTTCATATTAAAATTGTATTATTTTGAAAATCAGCATAGTGATAATCTGAAAATTTATTGGTTATTGTTATACATCAATTATATTGTAACACATAATGTAAGATAATAAATACATTTCATACTGATTGAATTTAGATATTTGATATTAATTGTATTTGTAATATAGTTTTACAGGTTTTAGAAATGAAGACAAAAATCCAAACATAGCAATAATTTTTTTTTTCTAATGTAAGCTGATCCAAATAAAATTCGACTATGTTATGGAAGTATTTTATAAAACAACAACATCTAAGTTAGACAACTGTTGTCTGAATATAATAGTTGTTTGCAATCTAAAGTGTTATGATTAATATTTAGTTTAAAGAAAAAATCTTGTGAATGAGAATGCAGAATGAATGCATTTTCTTGAAGAATTGTGATTGAGATTTATTGGAAATTATTGTCAATATAAATTCAAACAGTGGTTAGTTATTAAGTTCTGAGTCTTTTGATTTTGAGACTTAGACAACAATTTTGAGAGATTGATGTAGTATCTACAAAGTTCAGCTAAAGATAGTCATCCACTCAATTGACAGACATTTGTGATTTTCTCTATAAAATAGTAATTGCTATCACAAGTTATTCGAGTATTCATACATATTTTGTGGGAGAAACTTCATTGAAATCTGTATGCATTACAAAATAACTCGGTATTTACTCAGATCACACTGCACTGGATACTATGAAGTATTATTAAAATGTTTTCTTAAATGAATTCACGTTAAAAAAAGCCTAAGATTAATATAAGAAAATAGAAACATCACTTTTTTAAATTAAGTAATCTTTTCAACATAAGCCATCTATTTATATTTAAATATTACTTGAATATGTTATCGATATTTTATTACTCAGGTAATACTGTTTTTCTAAGTTTTACCTATTATTTCCTCAAATATTACTTAATTATTAACCCTAAATTGCTTTAGTATTACTTAATTATCTGAGGGTGTATTTTTTCATTTCATTTATTTGTATATATGTAATGGACAACCTTTAGAAATTGTTTTTACATCCATTTTGCAATTCGGAATCCATATAAAATTTAAAGTATATGCTTCAGCCTCCACAGTGAAATACCAGTTTTCAGTATTATAAGCAATTAAATAAAATGAAGGCATAAATAGAGAGATGCTAACTTTTTTTTTTTTTTTTGCACCTTATTGTACAACCATCATTACTCATGTCTATACCATGTTGAGGACTCATTTAATCATTTGTTCCATTTTCTTAAATAACCACTGAGTTTTCTACATTAAGATGATATAATTATGCTGTACAAAGCTGCACCTTGAATGATTGTCTTTTGTGGCAAATTAGTTATATAATATTTGACACAATCATTAGATCTCAATCCTACTAAGTATTTTTTGAAAATGCTCTAAAAATATAGGAAAATTCTCTTTTTCTTCTATCCTCACAGCTGTTATAAAAAATGTTATAGTAATGGTGACATAATACTCACAACTGCTTAAGCTATCATTTACTATTAATTTGATAGAATGTATAATTGATAACATCACACATCGCTGTATTTCTTCTCATGCTAATCACAATACAATTAAAAGTCTGTATTCTGCAATTAGCACACTAATTATAAGATTTTATACATGTGCTAATTTTTTTAAATTTAACTTTATTATTTTTGTTACATCACAAAATTGAATTGCTTATTGCATAAAATTGAAAGTGTGCTAAATTTAAAAAGTAATAATATTTATATTAATTTCTTTTACATTTTGTAAATTACTGAAATCCATAGCTTTGCACATTTTGCAAACTTTTTTTTGTAGAAATTAGTGTGTAATTAAATGTGGTAATTAAAATGATAGACAAGATCTTTTTTTTTAATAGTTTAAGCATTTTTTTTTTTTTTTTGTAAAGAGATTATTGAATATCAAAATTTTTACTATATATAGTTTCTCAGCTGTATTTTATTTATGTTTGATAATTTAGTTCAAATTATTCCATAAGAAAAAGAAACATTTATTGTTTTAAAAATATATTTTAGAATTTTAATGTATTTCTTAAGTCATGTATTTTAGAGATAATATATGTTGCTCATTCATTCATTTTTTTATTTATAGATATACAGAAATATTTTCATGGATCTGAAGAATTTAGAATAGGGAGGAGACTGCATAAGTGTTCATATTGTACTTATTCTACTATTAATAAAAGCCATATGGTTAAGCATGTGCGTACACATACAGGTGAAAAGCCTTTTAAATGTGATATATGCTTTAAAGATTTCACTACCAAATGGAATCTGAAATCTCATTCTAGAGTTCATTATTCTTGAATTGCTTCTTATTTTTCACATCATAGGTATGTAGTGATGAAGTGTTCCTAAAACAAAGATGTTGAATGAAAATACATAGAATTGCTCAGAAGAAATATATACAAAGATTTATTTTATAAAAAAATTTTTTTTAATATATTATGATATCGTCAAATTAAAATAGTCTTGTGTATTGCCAGATAAATAAAATGGATTGATTTCAAGAAATATTTACTTATTGGTAAAAAAAAAAAATTAGCAATAGGAAAATGATGTATTTTGTAGATTAAATAAAATTTAATATTTGTTAAATTTAAAATTTTTTGCTGTTTATAACCCTCTAGATTGCTATGTATATTACTGATCTTCAAAAATGCAATATCATGAAAGGTGTTTCCAAAAAAAAAAAGAAACTTTCATTTTTCATAAACTTATGCAAAGGCATGTTATAAGCTGTATTAAATAATAAAATTGCATTTATTGCATAAATAAATTGCTTTTGCATTGGAAATACTGTTTAGAAGAAAAACATCAATGGAAAAACTTTTTAACAATTTGGTTTATGAAAACTGTAAGTTATCATGAGAAATTGTGAGTGAGATAAATTATAATTAAAACACAATTAAGTGGATGACCAATACAAACTACTTTGTCACATCACATCTTAGGACAAGCACATTATGCTCATAGTGTTGGATCACACTGCAACATTAGGCACTATTGTATAAGAAATATAGTCTATTCAACAATGTGCATCAGGTGACATTAGTTGCAGCAAAAATGGCCTCAGTGTCCTAGTTGGTTGGGATATTGTTATCATCAGAAGGCTATGAGCATAAATTCTAACTTATCTAAAACTCTGTCATATTCTCTGAAGGCAGCTGATGTTAAATAAGTTGTGATCACTATGTCCTCTGTGAAAGTATATTTCTGAGGGTGGCAGGTTATGTATTGAGAGTCATCTTTTCGATTTGTGCTTCTAAACTACAAAGATTCCCATCCAGCAGCTTCCATGTGTAACTGCTATAATCCAACTCTGAGCTAAATGTAGGGAAGTATATTTGTGTACACTAGTTGCCTCCTTTCTCAGTAGCACGACAGCCCAGGATGGACCCTGGCCAATCTTCTATAGTTCTCCAAATTTTTTGTTTAATACCAGGTATTTTTCAAGGCTATTTATCCATCTTACAGGACATATTTTAAGTACACTCTTCATTGATCCAAACAATATAGCATGCTTATTTTATTCTTTGCAACTCAATGAAATTGTTAGGTACTAGCTATAAAGTTCTAAATTTGATTTATTCCTCCAAGAATACATCTTAAAACTTTTCTTTCAAGGATGCCCAATGTATCCTGGTATGTTAAAGTCAAGCTTCACATGTATGTGCTAAAATTGGACTTTTATGATTTACATTATGTAGCAAAACCTTAATTTTCTTGATTATGTTTGATATCTGACTTTTTATATCTGTTGTAATGTCCTTCCTTTTGTTTCTAGTTGCAGCAAAGAATAATTTACAGAAGGTATTACCTACTTTATTGCACACACAACTATGATTGATTCCAATTTATTAGTGCAGATGTATAAACAGTGATGCTGAAAATGATAAGGAAATAAATGCTGACATTTCGTTATCTGCTCACAGAATGCAGTATTCAATTTTTTAGCTCTTATGGTTGGCTTACTTTCATTTGTGACCCAAGGATTGTGAGTATGGCAATCAATGATTTTTGTTCTTGATTATACAATATGAAGCAACATCTTTACTCATATTATTTCTATTAGCATCATACACACAAACTTTCACTAAATCTGACTTTTCAAACAAGCAGAAATAACATCTGACATATGTGTGTAAACACCCAAAACTGTTTCATTTATTACAGAAGTATATAACTTGTTATTGTTATAATCATGCACCAGTTGAAAATACTGTTTACCTAATATTGAATTCTCAAAACTTATATTTTGTATTTTTTAAAACTTTGCCTATGAACTATAGGTTGGTTTGCATTTTGGTTAGCCAGAAAATTTTCATGAATTCTTATAAAAACTTTAATTATGTATCACTATATTTTGAATTCAAATATGGAATCTTTGATGATAGATAATGAATATATTTCCTGTAAAGTACATCTTATTTAAAATATTCTATAAAAAGTATCATTTTGAATAAAATTTTCTTATTTGTAAAGGACTTGCTGAATAAAGTGCCCATTCTATTTGAATCTCAGCATTATTTGATAAATTCTGTGCTGCTCTCAAACTTAGACTGCAATATTGCCAAAATGGCATGTGGGGGCAAGATCTGGTATACATTTCACTGGTTCAATAAATCTGAAGGTTTCATTATGTGAATATTACAAAATACAAAAAATATTTTGTATGCATTTTATTGCTAATTATATTTTCTTTTGTCTGATGATAAAATTAAGAGTTGTGATTTCTACATTATTTATTATATATTTAGTATCTGAAACATAATTAGAAAACTTTCATTTAAAAATGCATAATATACTTAATTTAAATTATCAGTTAATGCAGAAGTTATTAGTTAGAAATGGATATCAAGAAACGATTGAATCCCCCACCCCCTGCAATATAAAATTATATTTTCTGTGATATCACTTGCAACGCAAATTTAAAAATAGTAATATTTTTTCATGAACCTTGCTCATGAGCAGTTAAGTGTCAATGTTTTGAAAGATTCATCTGGAAAAATTATTGTATTTTATAAATATAATATGCAAAATTTGAAATAGATTGATTTTTACTAAAATATTTTTGGTGGGATGTAACACAATTATTTTGGTTGAACATTCAGAATTTTTTAGTTTATCTAGATTAGATTTTAAACTTAGAAATTTTCATAATATTGCATGCTATATTTATTTTCTACAATTTAATATATCTCCTAAGGCAGTCTTATTACTAATTTTAATACCTAATTAGACATTTTGTGACTGCATATAGTTCCTGAAAAACAAAAATATTGTATAACTGACTAGGCAGTTAAATTCTGTTATTTTGGAAAGTAAATTTTGCTAGGAATTTTTTCATTTTTAAATGAACAAATTATAAAAATATTTGAATTAAGTTGTCTTTTTATAATACACAAAATCATTGTTTATGCTATAGAACTGCTTAAAAAAGTTCAAAGTTTTTAAATTTGTGTGCACAATATTACTTATGAATTTGTAGTTGGGTTTTGTCGCTCGCTTAGAAATGTTTTCAATAGAGTCAAATAATGTTAGTAGAATATAATTTGAGTAGTAATGTTGGAAGAATATTTGAAGTTTTAAGATGTGTTATTAATGTTTATGTAAATTTAAACTTATATTAAATTTTTCAGTTTAATAAAAAAGTATTTATTTATTTCAAAGCTTTTAAACTAATCTGAGCAAAGTGACATTTACAGATAGAGTAACTGGCAAGGTATAGTTATGTTTTAATGTAAGCTTTCTTATTTTCATTTACTAGATATTTTGTATAATTTTACCTGCTCAATAATGATAAAATGTGAATATGTTGAACAATATATTAATTAGTTTAACTTAATAATTTACACAACCATAAGTTTTCCCGAAACAGAAGTCAATATGTCACAGTAATATTAAGTTGAAACCCTGTGTTCAATATTATATTTTTGTATGAACATTGTGTAATAATGATAACATACATTTATAAAATTTATTTTTGCCATTATTTACATTTTAACTGAATAATAAAAATATTTAACACCGAAATGTTTCCATTTCAACACATTTTTTTATCTGCTTCTAATTGAAGATTGTCAGTTTTCATTATAAAGAAAAAAAGCTAAAATAACAGCAAAAACTAAAAAGATACACAAGCAACAATTCAATAAGATTACAAAGTCTTAGCACTCAGAGAGAAAAATATTTTAATTATAAACTAGCACCTTTTTCTTTTTTTTATAGCACTTGATTAAAAATACAATACAAAATTATATGCTAGTTCTTATATATTCTGAAAATAAGACAAACTTAAAAATATTGATATATTTCAAATCAACAATGAATGTAAATTAATTGCATAAATAGAAAACATTCCATTTATTATTGCTTATCAATAAAATGTTTTCTTTTTAAGACATACTTAAACTTTTATTAGTATGTAATATAATTTCAATTAATTTAATTGGACAAATTTAAATTTGAATGTTATTACTTCTATAATCCATGGTTGGTCTGATTCATCACTCTTTAGGACAATAAGTGTAGAATACTTGATTCCTTACTATTACAACTTAAATAGAGACTAAAGAGAAATTATCAATGGCACGGATACTTTGTAAATGAATATAGGAATAAAACTTATGACTAGTTTTGATTAATTTTTTTCAAATTATAGTGAAATTCAGTAAGTTTTAGAAGAGGATATATCAAGACACATGGAAGTTGGTATTAAGTAAGTAAATTATATATAATCCAAAGTTTTTAAAGATTCTCACAGAGATGGAATAGGATTAGAAAAACAAGCTTGAAGTGGGATTGCTGCGGCATGATAATTCTGTACACTTTTAGAAGTATTAACTTGCATTGATTCTGATTCAGATGATTCTGAATCATTTGAATGCATATCACATTCGCTGTCTTCACTTTCGTTATCCTTTTCGCTGTCTTCACTTTCGTTATCCTTTTCACTGTCTTCACTTTCATTATCCTTTTCACTGTCTTCACTTTCGTTATCCTTTTCACTGTCTTCACTTTCGTTATCCTTTTCACTGTCTTCAGTTTCATTTACTCCGCTCTCGTTATCGTTAGACAAATTATTTTCAAGTTCCTTCCTTTGTCGACTAGAATGAAAAATTAAAAGTTTTGATTTTTTTATTGTAATTTCTAAATAATATGTGTCTGCTGTTACCAAAAGATTTAAATCAATACAAAACTAATTTTAATCAAAAGCAATTAAAGTATTGAAAATATAAAATAATTTATAATCTTAAGATATAAATTTTTTAATTTTATCAGTCATTTTTAACATGAATTGTTTGTTTACTTTAATAAGATTTTAATGAACTAAATAATATTTAATGCCAAATTTTAATTTCATTAATTTCTCCTTAGAGCATTTTCCTAGCTCTAAAAAGATTTCTTTATTTATGTACAGTAATTATTTTGAATAAGACAATTAACTGATATATTTCTATAAATTAACTTGAAATTAAGCATTCATATTTTTATTCAGATCAAATTTATTCTATTAATTCATACACTTTAAATAATGATGGATAATTGAAACTTTGACTTTAAACAGCTATTTTTTTTAACTAATAATATATTGTTTATATAAGTATAATATAAATTAATGTTATTTTATTTGTATCATTACAATGTTTATATAAGAAATATAGATTTATTAATAAAAAACATTGTTATACTGTACACAAAAACCATTCTGTTTCTATCTCAGTTATGTATTAATGAATTAAACTTCAAATCAAATATTTTAATTAAGAGATTTAAAAAAACTAAAAGATTAACTCATGTACCCTTGACCACCATTAGTCCAATATAAGCCGTCTTTCAATCTGTTTAAGAAATTTCCCCATCTGTTATCTAAACCAGCTTTAATCTGTACTTTCTGTAAAATTCTGAAATAGAAATTAGAGTTGAAAATAAATTTTAATAGCAAATTCAAAGTAAAGTATTTTTTAAATTGTAATTAATTTTCTAAATTATAATAAGCATTTTGTTTATCATAATTTAGAAGCTAAAAATTTCCAAAATTATAATGAAAAAAATGTTTTATTTTATTTATTTATTTTTTTTTATTTATTTTTTTTGCTGATAATGATTTGAGTGATATATATTCAAAATACTATTTTCTCTTTAACCAATTTTAAATACTCTACAAACAAATATATTGGATCATAATTTTTTCAGTGAAATAATTTGCTTATCTATCCAAACATATAAATCAGGTTAGTTTCACTTGTGAGAAAAATTTTTGATGATTGCTAAAATGATGCTTTTTAACTATTATACATTTTTAAAATTATAAAAAAATGCTTAAATAAAAATTTCAAAACATTTCACAAAGCGAAGTAATTCAATGTAAGTTTAAGTGACTTTATTAAATATATAAAATTAAACTAACTTAAGCAATGGTTTAAATATTAATTTTAATTTTAAAATTTAATTATTTTTAACTGCTTTTGTAAACAAAAAATGTTTTTAAATTTAAAAAAAAATTGTTAAAATTGCTGGTGCATACTCCATGCAGTGTCATTTAGTATAAATATATCAATTTCTAAGATGCATTATTAATACAAATTATTTGAAATATTTTAGATAATATAGTTTTCATGTATAAAATTTCAGTCTTCAAAATGCCATTATATAAAAATTGATGAAGATTTTCAAAGGCTTCCATCTGATATCATGCGAGTCTGATGGACTGTTAAATATTTCTCAAAAGTTTTCTCTTCTTAATATTTTAACAAAATTAATCAACATCCCTTATTCACTTGGTAAAGATATTTTTAAGCAAAGATTTTGAAAAAAAATTACTTACGTTGAAATAACATGGTACGCAACTTTCATAGTAATGATAGAAGGCATGTTAACATAATAAAGAATTTTCATAGAGCGATACTGGAAAAGTCTATATCCAAAGTTTTTGTTAAAATCTTGAATAGCCTTTTCAATTTCTAAAAAAATATATATTATATTTCACAATTACATTTATAAAACTAATATATATATATATATATATATATTTAACAAACATGTTACTAATATTAAATATTCCTTTGTTGTCCATAATATACGTCCCAAGACATTTTCACGAAATTATTTGGGAACTTAAAATTTATTAAATCTAAGGAAAGTATCTTGTAAATCATTTGTGTTAATTTATTTTATCTTTTATCATCTACTTTTCGCAACATATAAACCATTGCTTTCTTAATTAAACAAGATTTTCTTTTTTTTAATTTTCTATTATCCAACAATTCAAGTTAAATTTTAAACATAAATGAAAATTTCTCTATGTTGCATTTCAATTTGCTGTAGTTAAAGAATATAAAAATCAGATTATGTACATATATGCATTCATGCTAGAATTATTTTTGCATGTATAAATTCGGATTTCTCAGAAACTGAACATGAATGTCTTTCTGGTGCAAATAAAGCTTTGCTTCTCTGAACAAATATTTAAAAAGCTAAAAAATAAGAAAAGACAAATACAGTATTTGAGCCAATTATGAAAAGTGGGAAAATAAAAGTTTATTGTTGCACACACGTAAAAATCGAAAATTGATTTATAATCTTTGACACCATATAATGGACATGCTAACAATCAGAAGTTGCCCGGATTTTTATATTCATAGTTTAAATTGCCTTCTCGAAGGATTTGTCAAAGATAGTGGAACATTCAAATGTTGCTAGGGAGGAAACCTGGAAAACTCTATCATGATCCCAGATAGACCAGTGTTTGTAGAATCAAACGCCATTTTTTGAGCTATGCCATCTTCAGAATGTTTTAATTTTTAGAAAGAGGATGTGTACATGAAATTCCTCTTCCAATGTAGTCCCATTAATATTTTATCTGATGAAAATCAGAAGACTGCTGCCCACAGTATTACCTAATTGCTAGCACTTTAAACAAATTCGTTAAATAGAACCGCTCGATGTGAACAAACACATTGTCTATAAATAAAATGTCAGATCTATATGCACTTATGAAGTTTATAAGGTGAGCATATTCGGATACATGTGGTAGACTAGACCCATTGTTGAGACTGCATATGTATGATCATTGATCTCTATTCTTCCTAATACCATCACTGTCATGTTTCATATTGTTCCAGGAATATATAAACATTTGGCATGATATAGTAGTTTCACAATAGCAACTGTTACAATAAATTCCTAGCAAATAATTTGTAGAATGCTAATCTAATAAAATTCTAAAAAAAATAATTAGTACACTAATTGATTTTATTATTATAATATCTGAAGTGTTATTATTAAATAGAAATATATTTTAGTTTATTTGAAATTTTAAAAAAATTATTTCTAGGTATTAGAAATTTTTACCATTTAATATTTCACTTTGAATGGTATCAGTTGGTGGTTTGCATTTATAGTGATTCGTTTTTCCTTTAGTTCCACAATGCTTGCAAGGTATTATACCTATAAGTAAAGTATATAATTTAGACAAATATTTTTCTCCATAATTAAATCACATTTTGTATTTAATAAAAATAACTCTTAATATACTATTGGCTTTTAAAATCGCTACAATTGGAAGGAATGAAAAAAGATATTTACTGGGAAAATTCATTAGTTGAGAAAAGAAATCATTACATATTATGAAATTTTGAGGCTATAGATTCTAATAAATCAAAACCCTATCACTAATAGAAGTCTAACAAAGATTAAATAATATGCACAGATGCAGTTTCAATATAGTGCGATCACCGATTCTTGTGAGTGGCAATGACTATCTTTACAAACTATTTTTTTGACGTTTTCTGTTAATGAGAAAGGTGAACAGCTTGACCTGGCCAACAATTGGACATTGACTCATCATGATATGCTCTAATGGTAAGATTGGTAACTTTCAGGTGGTGTTTCAACCTCTTTTGATCAACAGAAAACCAGTGATGCGCATCTGTTTTTAGCATGCCACCTGTTGGGCTGAATGCTTGGGAGTTTGCAAAATTCTCGATACGTGAAATCGACCCAAAATGCAGGGAAAGTTATCCAAAAATGTATTTCTCTAGTTAGATATATAACAATACCTTCAAATGCGTTCAATGCTAGATTATTCATAAGGTTATGTAGAAAAACAGCCAAACTTTCAAGGTGTTGGTTTAGTTGATATTGCGATCGCTTTTTGATAATGAAAACCAGCTGGACCAGTATCTACAGTTTAAAATAGACTCTGAACACCTACAAATATCCATGTTCTCGCTAGGAATTGAATCCATCTGTTGTTGAACTGACAGCCAAAGCGCTAATTATTTAGCTGTAAGCTTGGCGTGTATCAATGAAGGAGAGGACACTATGTAGTCATGTATTGTCCTGCAAAAGTTTCATTATGGGAGTATTAAGATATGGCAAAACTTTGAGCATTAATACATTGGAAATATAGCACTGCTGTTCAAGTGATGAAAATGCGAATATGAAATTAGTAAGATACCTAATTCGATCATTGCAGGCGGCAAGTCAATATAACAACGTCGAATGCCTACTTTCAATTTGCATTTTTCTTGATACAATCAAGAATGGATGCAGATATCAAGAGATACTGCATACACAACCAGCATTCATCTGAAAGTCATTTCTAAATTCAAGTTCATCGTTAATTAAACTTGCATATCTTTTCTGCTTTAATGTGTTAACGATGGAAATTTTTGAGTTATTGCACGACGTTGCAAGTGTGTCATGAAGCTATCAATTCAATAACCATATTCTATAGATTGACTATTGATAATGGAATTTTACGCCAAAGTTTATATCATTTGCAGCTCTGATAGATAATGTTTCCATAGTGAATAAAGAGAAATGCATTAAGATAGATTCCTCCATCCTCATTACACGAAATCCTAGAACAGCAAAGCAGCGACTTCACAGAAAACGTTAATATGCAATTTGTGTACAAGGAACCAGATATAAAGAATCTTTAATATCATTTGATTCACACAAAAATGTGTTAACTTATTTTCATATCAGAGTATCTTCTATATGTCATTTGAGTTTTAACTGCGTTACGCACTTCCTTCCTAGTGTAGTAATTATAAAATCCCATCACACAATCACTATAATTGAATAAGATAATCGTATTATACGAGTAATATTCATCTTTAAAAAAGCTTCCTTTTATTTTCTTGATAGAACTTAAAATTTTATTATTAGTAAAAGCATGCAACTTAAGAAATAATAAGATTTTTTTTTAGTTTTACCTTGATCACGTAAATAACGAAGTGCGTCATTATAACCTTGCTCACACAGTTCTTTTTGTAAATCGGGTGCAGCTGGGAAGAGAACTCGGAAAAGCATGTACATATTTTTAGGCGATAGCTGTAAAAAAAAGTAACTTCCAGTCAATTGCTTAATTTTACCAACTTATCGATAATAAAACTACATACTTACGCCTATACTTGTATTGGCAAGAGTGAAAGCTTTCATAAACAGACCATCGTTCTCTGGGCAAATATCTGAATTTCCAGAAAAAGGCGCAACAGTGACTGTGTATTTATTCAACCAGGGTGAATTATTACTTAATGCGGCATCTGCATAGCGCTGAAAAAGTAACATTAAGGTAAACATTTAAAAAGGAAATTGTACTTTGAAATGTTTGTTTTATTAGAATACAGAACGCCACAATTATTAGAATTATCAAAATAAATCATAAATTTTGATCAGTCATTTAATCCCTGTGAAAAGGTATTGTAGGAAAGTACTCGAGAATTTCTATCTAAATGTGGAAGAAGTTACACGAACTATAAAAATATTCGCCGCATTTTCATTCCAAGAGAAATCAGCCCTCTTATGGGAATAACAAAAAAGGTATTTCATAGAAGAATTACATCTGATTATTGTCTACTCTGACAGCAGTTGGAATACCAGACTTGATTGAATTCGAAATGTAAATTATTATTGGAGGGGTTTAATTTTAACTTTCACGATGACAACAGCAAATGTTATCGAGTTTACAAGTACAGCATCGAAAATTGTGGCAATCTTCATTGAAATACTATAAAATGACATCAGCAAATCACAAAAGTGAAGGCAAATTCAAGTTAACTGTCAAAATCGAGGTATTGAAAGGAATATTAAGACAAAAATAAGCGTTAGCCGTAATAACCCGAGGCCAGAGAGCTAATCATTTAGCTGCCAGCTAAGCTTTAAATGGTCTGAGGAGATTAAATTTACTCTTTTTGAAGCTATTAGGTATATTTGTGTGTGGAAAACGCTGAAGAGTGTAATCCCGTTTGCTTGTTGATATCTGTTAAGCTGGAATGTTTTGAGGACCAATATTTTACAGCCTCCTTGTTTACTTGTTCTCTCGCATGAGAAGATAACAGCTATTATAATCTGATGGTTAAAAATAATGATGCATAAAATTTTATGAACCGAAAAATTTATTTATCACTGTAAAATTGAATGTAATGCATTTTAAAACATGCACGCATATAAGTTTAAAAATAAATTGTGCTGTTAACTGCTTCTACAGCAAAAGAATTTTTGTTAGAGTGATAAATAAAACAGTGTCTTAATTTCCATCATTGTTTCAAACAATAAAATATTTTTTAGTGGAACAATTGATGATAGAAAGGTTTTATTTTTTTAATTTATGGATTAATCATGTACGTATTTCATTTCGAAAACAATTTTGTGGCTAGAAGTTTATGCTGTATGATTTTTTAAACTTTGAATTTTTTCATTTAAAAATAAAGTACAATCATGACATACGAGTCGCATTTAGCTTATACTTAAGAACAAATTATTCATATAAGTTTTGAATGCTGCATTTGAATACCATTTTTACACATATTTTAAAGAACATTTTTATGAATAAACAATTGTTAACAATGACATTAAATACAAATTAAACAAAACTGCTCCAATTTCCAATCCTGGGAACTATAGCATTCCGAAAGAATTGCCTGGAATCAAATCAGGAAATAATTAACTATAGTTTGTTTTCCTTGTATCAGTTGAATGAAAGAATAACTCCATAGTAAATTAAAAAATAAATAATTCGAAGAATGAAAAAATAACTCGTTATAAATTCATAATTATCAAGCGCTACTGCTCAGAAAAATCGAATTTTCCTTTTGCTTTTGAAAAAGAAAAGAAAGATGTGAAAGTTTTGTTATAAGAGAGAGTACTTGAATTTTGATTTTTTCAAAAAATAAATTACAAAAATATGAAAAAAGACGAAATTTTCATATAAGATAAAAAAAAAATTGTATAAATTAACTTCACGAGTATATAAAAACAAATACTTACTTCACCATCTATTAAAGGAGGTTCGTATCCACAATAAAGGGGAATAAAGCAACTACACATCAATGACTAAAGAAAAAAAGAAATATAAAAATATTAAAAATACAAATCGTAAATATTAATATAAATATTTTTCTTCATAAAAATTTTCTATCTCCTAGTTATCCAAGATTTTAAAAACCTGCAAAGTAAATAATAATTAAGAAATTTCTCAAAGAAACACAAGTTTTGCCTAATTCCATAAGTGTATTTAAGCGGTGATTGCAGAAAATACTAACGTATTTTGTACAGCACACATATTTACATGCACATTACTTATTACAAATGCATATTTATGGAATGTATGGCCTTGAAGATGTTTAGAAACTTGAATTTAGTGACACATTCATGAATAACTTTAAGAAACAATTTCTTACATTACTTTTATAGAAGCTACAAACTTATTTTCTCGCTATTGGAAATTATTATTAAATAGAAGGAACTGCTTTTATGTTTATAAAAATTTTCTAAACATTAGTATTCACAAAGAGTTAATGTCATATTATTCAGTAGTCTGTTAATATATTCTCATGTTAAGACTGGCTCATGTTACTTTTACCTTTAAAAAATTTCAGTTAAAACTGAACTTGATTCTTCTAATAATTGAAAGTTTTATGCATGTAATATGTTAAACGTTGGTTTGTTTGATCTGTCGATATACGGTCATTTTTTGCATACAAGCGCCAATTTCGCAAGAATTAGAGTATTCCGAATCACTGCAAACATCCGCGACAAAAATAGGAATCAGATTCAAGAATCGTAGAACTAAAGACCAGAGTGATGATCATTCAGCTGCTAGTTCAGCTTAAACATATTCGATAAATCAATGTTAAAATAATTTCGGAAAGATATCTATAATGAAAAAAAATTATTTGAGATCCATTATTAATTAATTTTAAATATAAATGACTGAATAATTTCTAAATTATGTATGATAATCAAGATTGAAATATTGGAAGAAAAAGAAACACTGCATACAGTTAAAAAGAAAATATCAATCAATATATTACACATTAAAAAATATAAGACTCAAGATGTCCTTTTAGACACAAGACGATGAAATCAGAAAAGCATTAAAACTCATATACTCTTCTTACACTGTACTGCCAGAACCTTTACTTTCCTGACGCATTCCAGCCAAGATCAAAATCATTCTTAATCTGGTTAACTGCTCAAGAAGGAAAAAAGTACAATCGAGACGTATTACAACAGCGAATTTGTCCAAATTTATACAGATGGCTCCTTAGATGAAACCACCCTGACAAGAGAATTCGGCGCTCACGCTGTGCTTTTAGATAATTCAATCGTGGAACAGGAACCATAGCTTCCAATTTTACGTGCCAGCTGATTGCTATTCAAGAAGCCCTGAAGGAATACATCAACTTGAATGATATAAGCAAATTAAATACTGGTAATATAATATACTGCGACTTATAGGCTACTCTAGAGGCACTTTTACAAGGATAATCGAGGTTTGTGCAGAAAATTGGACTACTGGAAGCAATATGTCGAATAAGGAAAACATGCATCATGCCTGGGCAAGTGGAAATCGAAGGCTATGAAGCAGCTGAATGAGCTAGCTGAAAAAGCAAGAGACTTAAACAACAACATCTTTAAAAGCCTTGTTACACTCAACTACGCAAACACCAATGACTGATATCGACTTAAAGAGATAACCATTAAAACGAAATCAACAAATATGCGAGGTTGATCCCAAGAATCAAAGACAACGAGAAGAAATCACAAAGACAATTACATGATTGAGAGCGTGCTACTTCGGTGCCATGAAAATAAATGTAGACAATACAAAATAAAAGGGCATGAAGAACGTAGAAATTGTCTTGACGAAGAATTCTCTCCAAGCTATATTTTCAATTGTCCAACAATACTAGCATCTCTCCAGAACATTGGAGAATATCCATTTGATGGGATCTGTTCAGAGAATATAGTAACTGGTTAAGCCGTCATTGGCAGTCACGAATTCATTTACCTTCACGGATATGACACCAATAAAATATCAAGATAGAAAAATCAAATAAGAAACATCACAAAAAATATTTAAAAATTGATACTTTGAAAATTAAAAGTAAAGTCAACAATGCAACTTGCATTGATTAAACTTATTATTACATAGCTTCTAAAGGATATTAATGACAAATAGCAAACCTAAAATGTATCACAAATTGTGTATATATTTGGCTGTATAAGTACAATATACAATTTGGTTTTAATCATGATTGGAATATTCAATGAATATTTCTTAGGCAATTAAAACTACTCTTCCGAAGAATTTATAGAGATAAAATGTAAATATTTTTTTTCAAAACATCAATCTTTGAAGAAATAAAAAAAAATAATTTAGATTTTTAAGACACATTTTAACATTCCAGATTTTATGTCGAAAAATGGTAAGCATAAATCTTAAAAGCAGAAGGGAACATTTAACCTTCATTCGTTCCAAGGGGGGTACACTTTTTACGACTACCTGAGGAGGCAACACCTATTGCTTGAAACCTTGAACTACAAACGCGTTGGGCAATGTTTTAATGAGCGTGTAGTATTTTATTAAGCAAGAGAGTTCTCTTATTTTATTGTATTTTTTGTATAGCTTGTAACCATATTTCGAAAGGTTTTAACTTCATATCGCATTAAAATAACTATGGGCTTTCATCTTTTTTAAATTAAATACTGAGCAATAATCATACAATTTAAACATTTTATTCATTATACAACATTTAAAATTGCAATTAGTGGTTGAAGTCTTAAAAAAACAGCAGAAACAAATTTTAGAGATAAAGAAAATAACACTTAACACAAATGATCATATAATTCAAACCTGAAATGAGAATGGCGATTCTCTTTTAACATATTGGTTTATTGGTAAACCTATGATCAGCAAAAAAAGATATTAATGCAATTGGTTTCATGAAAGCGTTCTCAATAGATCAAAATACAATACATGAACCAAAGATGTATATCAACTAGAAATTAAGAAAATACCAGGAAACTGAAAATTTTTTTAATGTAATCTGAAGCTTTTAAGATGTTTGGTATATTATAGATAACGATTGAGTCAACTTACTAAAAGTCGTCGAGGAAGAAGTTGTAATGTCCAAGCCTTTCAATCAAGCTTTGAAATTGCTTGCAACTGTTTCACTAACTGATGTCTCGTGTCTGTTCAAAATGGGAGGAGAGTCAGCCTAATTGTGATCATATGCAAATTCTCAATGTCACGCGACTTGCCTGCCCGAAAATGAATGAAGGCAGTAAAACAGCTTACTATGACCAAAAAATTCAGCAAACAATGACTTCATTTAGAGCACTGTACATGCATACTGTATTAATGTGCAGCACTTGTTAGTACCTTAACATGTTGCCTTTTCATTAAATTCTTTTCTTTGAAATGTACAATTTTTCTCTTATTTTCAGCATACAAAAATTAAAATACTCTTTTGGGAAAAAAACAAACAAAACAATTAACCGAATTTTCGCTATCCCGAGGGATTTCGGTTTCAGCTGATTTGAATAATTGAAGTTCTACTGTACTTTTAAAAAGTGTGCTTAAACAAACCTAATTTCTTGCTTTTAAGATATTTTTATATTTGGTATTTTGTAAATATAGCAATTAAGTTCTATAAGAGTACAAAATTGTCAGTAAAAAAATGTGTAAATTCAATTGCAGCGTATAGCAAGTCACACTTATCAAAGTATGTGTGACGTCCTTATAATACTGCAATTACAATTTTATTTACATTGTTTCTTTTGATGTTATAAATACATTTACGGTAATCAAGTTTGTCCTTCTTATCTTTAATCCTTCCTTCTTATTTATAAAGTAATGTGCCTTTGAAAAGTGTGTATAAACCCGATTTCAATAATTCATTTGGGAACATTTTTTTAAAAGCTAGTCTCGTTCTAATATAAATTATAATAAAACTTTAAATCAAACAATTTTACACGTGCAATATTAAAAAGCTCTAACTTTTTATTTTCACTTAAAATCTAGAATGAGTTCTCCATGTGTTGATGATAATTTATAGGTGCTACTAGATATTCAAATCTAACTTTAAAGATAATTTAAAAAGCAAAATTTATCTAGAATTATCAAAGAAAATATAACTTTAATTTTTGTATCAAAATTAAATCCAATCCAATTGGTGTATTTTATATAAAAAAGAAATTTAGAAGAAAACAAATGTTAGAAAATTTTTTAAAGCAAACTAATAGGGCAGTGATTAATCGTTTATAAGTTAAATTAAAAAAAAACTAAGATAGGTTTATTTTCATATACGAACAAAATATACTTAATTTACGAAAACACTCTATGCAGTAGACACTCGTTTTCATAAATTCGTAGCAACTGGTAAAATAGTTTGTAAAATAGGAAAATAAGAGTTAAATCTTGAATTTTTTTTACCAAACTCATTATAATAAAGTACTAATTAAACTAAGTATTAACAAAGTACTAAATAATTCATTTTTAAAGGTGTTTATACTGAGAGTAAAAAGAAAAACGCTTATGGATGTCTGGAGGGTTCCACCTACTCATAATTGGTATCCTAAAAAAAAACCCCTACTGAAGCCTTACTTTTTGATGGAATTCTTAGGAAGGATTAACTAGAAGCCAACAGACTTGTATTTCACGCTTCGCCAGTGGTCACCTACGGGGCCTCAAATATGTGCAGGGTCAAAAGACTTAGTCTGGGCACAAAATGTAAAGCTGAACAGGCATCGCCTGAGCATACATTGACCTGCTTGAATTTTGACTTGGAAAAGGCTTTTTCAAAGCCCCTTATGTTTTTGGATTTCCTGACTGTTTATGGATTTGTGGAGCTTATCTAGTATTGGAATAGGACAATCTGGGATTAACAACCATAACAAATAATTTTTCGCAATAGTACTTTATTATATAATTACTCTTATTTTAAGAAATTATTTAATATGCACTATATTAGAAACAAGTGCAAAATCAAATATATTTTTAAAAACAAATTTTAATTCTTAATCTTTTTAAAAAAAAAAAATGAAGCAAAATAATACTTTTTGACCTAAAAATACATTTTTCCATATTTTTCGCGATGTAGTAAAGTACTTTATTATTTTTTTCAAAAAAAAAAAAAAATGTAGTTCAGTCCTATCAGCTATTCACCTGCTTGTTTTTTGCAATATATGAAACTCTATACCATCTAAAATTTTAGTTCGTAAATGGAGGTTAAAATCAACATTGCGAAAATAGAGACATACCACTAGTTCGTAAAACAGTGAGTGTTCATAAATTAGAAGTTCGTAACAATGAGCGTTTACTATAATTCCATTGATAAGCGATGCTTGTTTATAGTTCTAAATAGAAACTATCATGTCAATGGCATATTAAAAAAATAGGGTTTTGCTAGTTATTGCGTTTCTTGTAATCGTTATCAATTAAAAAACAGAACCCATATAAAAATTATGGCAGTCCTTATAATCATACGTAAAACATCTAAATCAGTACATTAGACTATTACCCCAAAATCTTTGTATAAAGGGAAATTTAATTTCACGTTTACTAGATTTTAAAGCAATACAAAAAATTAAGCCAACATAGTTTTACAAGAAAAATATGTTCTCGTTTTAAAAATTAGTCTGAGAAAATAAATTTCATAGCTCAATAAAATTTTGCGGCATAGAAATGATGAAAACGCATTCGCAAATTTTGGGTAAACTTAAATTTCAATGAAAATATAAAAAATATATTTCCAATTTTTTACACATTTTTTAGTTCAAATTATAATCCAGTAACAATTTACAAAGGTAAATGGAAATTAAAAAATTCTACATATGCAAATAGAAACTTTATATGATTATTAGTGGATATGATTTTCAGTTAATAAAATGCTTAAATGTTTCTTTTTTGTGGACTGGAAGTGTTAGACCAGATATTTCCTGTTGAACTCTAATTGGTTACCCCTTTAAAGAATAACTCAGAAAAAATAGCAGAAAATAAAAAATGCTAAATTAATAAAATTAATTTAATAAAAATGTTAAATATAAAACTTATAAAAAGGAAACAGTAACTTGTGCAGGTTGGGATTTCTGAAGCGAGACATTAATCAGTTAATGTAACGTATTTCCTAAAATATATAAAATACATATAATAATTGTGTGAATTCATATGTAACATTCCCATATTTATTTATTCAAACTTAAAATAAAAAGAACTATATTTTGTAAAATTCAGATTTAAATATTTTACATGTTACTGGTTACTAATTTAGAACTCTAATTTAGGAAGGTAAATTGAATGATTTTATTTAGGAGTGCATATATATATATATATACACACATATGTATATGTATATATACATATATATTGGTCGACAAGAAAAATAAATGACAAATTTACAGACTTCGCGCATTTTTGCAGATTTTTACAAAATTAAGTCCGAAACAAGAGAAATTCTAAATAATAATCAAAAAGTACGGTTACAATATTGAATGAAACAGCATGTAAATAATTTGTTTTGATTAAAACTATGTTCATACGCCTCTGTAAATAATCAGAACTTCCATCTCATTTCCTCCTATATTGTGTGTGATTTTTGTCTTACCTTTTCAAGAACCTTCATATATTTTGAAACAATTTCTTAAAGCGATTTTTCAACTTCAACTTTATTCGTGTAATATTTTATTCCATCAATTCATAGTCTGTTTTGACAATCGATCTTTCACAAGTTTCTGGCTTTATAGAACTGATATATCTAGTGTATTTTAAATGAATATATCATATTTTAGTCATATTCGTTTTATTGGGTTCATATTTCTTCTTTTCAGGTTCATATATCATATTTTATTATATTTGGTTTTGCTTGAGAATATTTTCAGAACGTGATAAAGCCAATCAACCTTGTTGGGAAGTTTGAGAAATCCACAATATTTTGTGTTATTTATACTCCTTATTTAACATTTCCTACGGAAACTGAGTGATACTATAAATACAGTCAAAATTTAAATTTATTTTAAGTCAAAATTTTGATTTAAACGTAGTTATCTTCATTTATTATCAAAAATATATTTTGACTTAAGGAGCAAAATTAATTGATACCATTGCCAAGCAGTAAATTGAAAATAGTGATTTACATGGTAGCGTAAATCACCAAGTCAAAAACATTTGAGATTGTCATAATTCCAACCTCATTTAGCGGAAGGTTTAAACATTCGTTTCTTTTTTAAAGCTTTTATTATCATCAAGTACAAAGATCCTAGAACGAACTCATGAATGTAATTTATACAACTTAATATGCATTTGTACAACTATTAATACTTATGTAACGCAATTTCATTCAACTATAATATACTTATGGTAAAAAAAATTTTTTTATAATTAAAAACTAAGAATTTCTCATTGCTAAATAGAAATCCTTAATAATAATGCAATCTAAAAGATATTACTGAAATTCAATATTCGATCAGATTCTTTATAGAATTTTCATCCTGTTCATTCTAAAAACATTCTTAGTTCCTTTAGTAATTGTGGTGTTATATTTTCTTTTTTTATCAGTTTTGGTTTTAGAATTGAAAAATATGAAACAAATCATCCCTTTATTGAATAACAGTTTCCATAATATATATTTGTATATAAATTTGTAAATACTAATTTGGAAGTTATATTCTAAAGAAATATTTTTTTCTTAAATCCACTTAATTGATATTGCCACTGAAAAAAAAGTTTGTTATAAGCTCTTCTGGGTATGGTGGTAATATCTTTACAGCATTACTAGCAGAATAAAAAATAAGTATTCGCGATGATAAACACTGATGATATTCTTCCAACAATGGCTGGAAACCAATTTTAATATTCATGATATAGCTGCAAAATTACTACTTCCAAAACAATTGATATCACTTAATGGGAATTTTATTATAATGTTTTCATAAATAATTTATAAGATAATTATGATAAGGTTTATAATTAAGAAAAATTTTATAATTAGGATAAAAGCACTCAAAATTGGTTCAATTATCTTAATTGAAATTCTTAGATCAGCAGCGTTGGTAATACGAAAAATATGTGACCTCGGAAAACTTATGGAAACAAAAAGAATTCCATGTCATCGAGGGAAAGGGATTTACCAGATGTTCTGTGGCTAAATTTTGCCTAAAAATTAAAAATTGCATAATTTTTTTTGTCACTTTATGGTCATTTTTTGCATACGAAGGCTAATTTGACCAGGGTCTACAGTTTTAAACTGTATTCAGAGAGTCTAAAATCCACAACTGCAGTAGATAACGAACTCTTTCGACAGATTATTAAACATAAAGTAGAGCGAAAACCAAACAGATATTTCAAAAACTAGAAAAAAAGAAATTTTCTGTAGCCTTAATGGAGTTAAAACTCGCCAACAGTATAGTTTTCCAGCATTGAGAGTAGGTTTTCATATTACTTTACTTAATGTGGTTAATTTTCCTTTCGTGTTGAATACTTCCTTGATACTAATCGAATTTAGTGAATATTTCCATAAATACATGGATTATATAACTTTAGTTCAATTCTCTCTAATATTTAGCAATTTCGAACAAAAT
This sequence comes from Latrodectus hesperus, assembly GCA_037975125.1. NCBI lineage: Eukaryota > Metazoa > Arthropoda > Arachnida > Araneae > Theridiidae > Latrodectus > Latrodectus hesperus. The sequence goes on from CM075850.1 coordinate 31,061,109, forward strand.
TAAGTGATGAAATACCCGAATTGGTATTGTCTTCTCCAAATTTGCATATTACGTAAGCTAACTAGGTTGAGGTACAAAATTCTAGTCAACATGATTGTATCTCAATGAAATAGATTGGAACAGATCCAGTACAAGAGAAATGGCCTTGTCAGCCAGGGTAATGCATGCGATATTTCTAATTTAGACAAAAATTACAGGAAAATTCTTTAAATTTTGGGAAAATGAAAAATTAAGTATATAAATGAAACAAAATTAAAAAGAAAATGCTTGAGTTTACCGACATTTATTGGTTCTCACTATCATTTTCTTCTTACAGTTTATGCATTCTTTCAATAGTTTTAGCTCATGAATGATTTGTAAAATTATTTTCGAATATAAAAATGCAATTCCTAAGACAATAAAAATTTGCTTTTATCAAATCCATAATTATACTTACTCGTAGTAACTCATCCCGAGAACTGAAAGTGTTTAAAAGTACGTTACTGCCAGAATTGAAATGTGTAACAGAAATGTGCAATCTTCCCGTGCAGCGCACATGAGCGTCTGGCGGAAGCATAGCATCCATGCTTTCGTATAAAATGTGCATAATATTCAAATTCGGAGACATGGGTCCCAGAATACCACTTCGGACCTTCATGGAGACATCAAATATGGTCCTCATACAGACTCCTAAAAAGCAAGGAAAATATATTTCAGAACGCAAGTTTGAAAAAAATTCACATTTCGGTAAAGTAATATTAAAATTAAGAAATTGCACAAATTTTAAGCCTATATAAGAACAAATAATTCTACGCATTCTTTTAAGTATAAAAGCATTTGATTATCTATCACTAGCTTTCATGCATCCAACATGCACACAAGATTTGAACAGATTAATTGTAAATATGAATTACACAAGTTCAAAACAGTACATAACAATAACTACATCAAAACTAGAAATTGGAATAGCATGATTACACTGAACATTAATTTAGTCCACTGAACAAAAAACTGTCAAGCCATACATTGAAGACGTTGGATGTTATCTATGTCAACTCTAGCTCACCAATATCGATTTCATTGGTTTCCTTTCTACAACGAACATCCTTAAAAATGATCTTTCTATTTCAAAATTTTGATTGCACAAACTGCACCAGGAGTTATCGTACATAACAACGTGGTGCATATGTCCAGCGAGACAATCATGCCCTGTCTCCAAACCTAATCGGTAAAAAAATTTTAATACATAATTATTTTTTAAATTAAAATAAATCTAAAAATATGATCAACAGTTAAAAAAAACTTTATTAAACAAAACATTTTGGCATAAATGAATAATGCTATGTCTCTGCAGTACGAGTAATCAAAAAATCAAGTTATTATGAATTCGAGAAAAATAGTTCGCCTGAATATTTTGGAGACCAAAATACTTAAAACAGTGACAAAGAAATAGTTTTGGCTCAACATTATCTTTTATTTTTCTTACTGAATTTGTTTTTTTTAATTAAACGTAAATTTTAAAATTACATTTAAAAGTGCCTATTTTTATGAAAACTGTAGTTTATAAGGAAATTGCAGTTGGTAGGAAAGAAGTGTCAAAATACTTGTAAAAGGATTTTTCTTAATGATTTTCAAGTAAACTTCCAATTATTTGAAAAATTCTTAAAGTAAAATTGTAGATTTATTAACGAGTGAGCGAAATGAGAGAGAAAACGAGTATCTCTGGGGAAATATTTTTATTATTATCATATTAAACTAAAAATTATATGAAGAATCAGCCTAAACATATTTAAAGATTAGTAAAATCTTAAATGAATAATTCAAAAGATCAAATTAACAAACATTGAGAAGATGGCTTTAAGATTCTGTTCGTGTCGTTATAATTTTAGAATATGCATATTTTTAAACAAATTCTTAACATGCAAAATCGCTGATTAAAAAAGATAGGTTTGATAACAATTTTTTGGTATTTGATAAGTTTTATTTCAAACTTATGATTAATAACTTAAGTGTTCAAGACTGCGAAAATTAGAATTTTTTTTTTTATTTTAAATTTTTAACGTATAAAATTAATGTTTCACTATTTATTAGAAACTCATTTGGGTATATTATAGTTTTTAAGTTTAACTTCGTAAATTTGAGACCTTATATTTACACAGAATGGATCTTATTAATTGAATATGTTATTTGTTTGGTGATCACTATAGATCCATACTCTGGGGTGGCAGGCCAAGTATTGGAGCGCTATTGCTTGATTCCTGCTTCAAAATTATGAAAATTCCAAAGGCCTGCTTCTATCTAACTAGTAGAACCCAACTTAGAACTAGGCTCCGGGAAGCATTCTGGTGCAATTATGTATTCACGTCATTTTGAAATGGCATGCTTCATTACTACTTTATGGTATTGAAAGTTTATATTTTAGATTGATTTATTAAAAAATAAATTGCTTTCGAAAGTCTTGGAAGGCAATACTTTTAGAACATGTTATGAACACGTAAAAATCCTCAATTTCAATCTATTATAGTATATATTACCAGAATTAATTTAAACCTATGTGCAAACCGAATTTTATTTACTTTAAAAATCTTCAGATCATATTAACAATATGTTCAAAATTTTCAAGGCGCAATTATTAAGAGCGTGATACCTCCTTCATCTTATATTTAAAAAAAAACAAGATAAACATTTTTAGTAGTTCTTCGCTTTACGATTGCTTTTTGTACTTGAGGATTCATTTGGCATAAATGTTATGCAAACTAAAAGCGATATTATACAATAAAAACTGAAAACAATATTATAATTGTTAATGACGCCATTCTTTTGAATTGTATTTTGGAAGAAGGTTTTATGAGTGGCAACAGAAAACGGTTGTTTTGAAACAGTTGTAAAATATTTGGAATAAAATAAACTTGGACCTAGGTGAATAAATTCTGCCATATTTTCCCTTTGGAAAGGTGGAGACTTTATCAACGAGATTATTGTATCAAATTTCATATAAGATCTATCAAAATATTTGTATCAATGTATCAAAATTTATTAACTGATGTTATATTTTTCAATGTAAACTAAGAGCATTCTAGCACAGAGCTCCAAAAATGTACTTGGCAATAAAAAAATAAATGAAATTATATAAATTACGAATGATTTTATTGCTAAAGTTAAAATTAATTTGATACGGAATAAATCAGGTAGATTTATTGTAAACATGTGAAGCAATAAGGATTTATTTTTTTAAATGAATTCCTAATCATTACATCGACGCCTCGTGTACGAGTCAAATCTAGAAACTATTATATTGAAAGCTAGTGGGTTTATTATTGATATGCTATCAATAATTATTAAATTACCTATAAATAAAATTAATTTTTGAAAAAATCATTATTATCAACAACAATGCAAATAATTTAGATAGAATAAACCATAATTCAGAAGCAACAAATGTGAAAGTCATCTACGCACGTAGAATAAAAATATTGATTGCTTTTAAGAACATTAATCTTTTATTCAGGTTACAAAATAAATTCCATTTTAAATCTCCAATTCATGCTCCTAAGCACTTAAGAAATTTTTTCAACATTTTTAATTTTAACAATATTACTATAATAATTCATATGAAAGACGTTGTTTGCGATGTCACTTGATGAAAATGCTTGTCATTTTCCTTATGCAATTATAAATCATTACAAAAAGCTTTTATTCGCTAACAAAGCATATATAAAACGTCCCTATAGTAACCGAGAAACAAAATAACAGGATGGAAATTCATTCGTAGTAAACACCGATTCATAATCTTGGGTATTTTTGACAGTCTTATATTATATACATGGATAATACAATCATTATATAATTTTTCCTTCCTTCGACTAAAAGATAGAAACACATTAACAGTAGCCGCTTCTTGTTGACAAATTAAGTTTTCAATTAACATGATTGATAAATTCAACTATTTGGTCAAGGACTTCTGCGTCAAAAATAGCAGTTTAATAGGAACTAGTAGGATATCCCCACCCATTGGGACTATTTTGTTGCCAAGTTAAACGCATGTTTTAAAAATGGAAAATTTTTCAAAATTCCAAAAATACGCATTTTAGAAACTTTTAAATCGCATAATAGTAAAAAAAATCTAAGAAGAATTACTGGAAAGTGAATGAAAATCTGTTACGTTGGGTTTGTTTGACTTCTCTCCAAAACAACCGGTAAATAACAATAATGGACTTTCTTCGCATGACGTCAAGCTCAAATGTCGAATAAGTTCGGTGATATTTTCTGTTTGATGCATCCGTTGTATAAACTGTGTTAAATTTGAAAATAGGTTACAAGTAATTTAAAAAATAGGAGTGATATTTATTTCGCTATTTTGTTCGTTTTTCTCTAATCCGTCCATGTTAGTTTCACATTTCAGTGCAACTAATTTTGTGATACGTTACAGTGGTAAAGTAATATGGTAACTCAATTTAAACTACAGGGTTATTTTTGCAAAAAAATGATAAATAAAATTAAAATTAAAAATAAATAAACTATTATTAATTTTACAATATAAATTGATTTATTATCATGTATATAATTAATTATAAAACAATTTTGACTACAAATTAGTCTTGCCAAAATAAAAGTATTTTGACGAAAGGAAAAAAAGCATTTTCCATTTATTTGCAGAAAATATTCAGTTTAGTTAAACATAGAAGAATTGTAATGGTTTTCTTATTATCAAATGTGAAATTGCAAAAAAAGTAATATATATATGCCCATACTGCTACTATAGACTATATATACTATATATATACATCCATATAATATATATATATATATATATATATATATATATATATATATATATATGTGTGTGTGTGTGTGTGTGTGTGTGTATCAGTGTATGTATATATATATATATATATATGTATATATATATATATATATATATATATATATATATATATATATGATTGATAATTCATTTAAAAACGATACAATTTTATTAAGTATATGTATATATAAACTTCGAATTAAAACGTAGAACAAGAACTTCGAATTGAAAGTAAAAGAACAAATGTTGCCACTAAAAAGAACCATATATATGATGTAAAAATAATGTAAAACACGAGAAAAACTAAATCTGGCAACAAAAAATCAAATTGGCAACACTACAATCAAAACAAAGGATGCTAGATTTGGCGAGAAATCTCTTGGGAGAGGGGTATCATACTTATACCGTTTACATATATTTAATGGAATCAATATAATTCTTTCAAATTTATTTGAGAGTAACAGTTTTATCACTTAATGATTAATGGCATCACCTGAAAATATAAAGGTAAAAATGATCTATAGTATACGTTAAAACAAAAAAGTAATTTTAATAATAAAATTAAATGCTTCATAATTACTAATGACTAACAAGTTTAATTTGGTAAAATATTTAGATACATTAAATATTTATTGATGGCTGGAGTCTATTATTACTTATCAATTTTGACTTTAATGCAAGTTATTATTAATGGAAACATAAATAATTCATTAATTAGTTTCACAAAGTAAGTGTTTTGCCTTTTGCATCTAATTAAACTAGGAAAAATGTAAATGCTAATCCACACCTATGTTCTGGTAGTAATTTAACGGGGTTCAACGAATTAGATACTATCACTTCCAGAAGACATTTGAGGGCGGAAAACATGCCGGTTGTTTGTTTTCTGTGCATTCCAGGAGGCCTTTAGAGACCCACGAAAATTGAATTCAGATATAGAAATGTTTTTAACCACAAGTCAATACTCATGTGTATTTCTAATTTCTTTTTCTCTTCATTTCATCATGCAAACGAATAATACTAATTCATCAAAGATTACTGTGCGTACATTTCACAAAATGAATAGTAACACATGTTTATTTTTTTCAATTTCCCTCAAGCAAACAATTTCGTCGGCGAGCATTCAATGACATCATATGCAACTACCTAATTGGATAATAATGCAAATATTTATAACATATTGATATATTTATAAATATTCTAAAATTCTTTATGCGCATGCAAATTTAAAAACATTAAATAAATAAAAACTGACTATTATATTATTTTCTAAATATTAAAAAAAAATTTTAAAAAATAGAAGTTTAAAATTACTGCCAATCTTACTAATATAGATGGGTTAACTTGTTTTAGTATATTATCAGTTTTATTTCATACAATTTTATTATCTGAAGTTATTCAACTAAAAAAAGCAATTCTTTAGTAAAATTGAAACTTGGTGAGGTGTAAATAAACAACATTAATCGTAGTTCTATTCACTACGTGGTCACATTTTTGCAAATAAAAACTAATTCAATACAGAATTAAAGCTTAATTTCAAACTATGAACTTCAAGATCGAGATGAAAATCAGATTTAATAAAGGTTGAACTAAGTTTAATTAACTAAGAAGAGAGATTAATTAAACAAGATTTTGTGACTTTAAGTTTACCACGTACGCTTAAGATTATAGCATGTTGGCTTATTTGTTTTATTAATGGAACATTGTTTAATCTATAGTTCACTAAATGCATAGAAATTTTCAAAAGAAAATCTTAATTAACCCTACTCGGAGAGATGGGAGCAGATCAAAATAAACTGAACACAAAATTGGTTTAAGAAACGAGTAAAAAAATATTTTCATTAGTTTTCTTACGTTTTTGTTCAAATAACATTTTAGTTTATCTGATGCTCTATAGTCATTTTTTGCACACGAGGGCTAATTCGACGAAAGCCTACAGTTTAATGTGGATTCGGGTCGCAAACTATTAAATTGAAGGCCAGGGGATTAACCAGTCAACTGCCATTTGAGTCAAAAAATAAGTCTTCAAGTAGTTTGAAAACGATAAAAATTATTCTTTCACATCATATTAAATGTATATATCCCGATATTACATTGGCTAAAATGAACAAAAAGAGCACATTTTAATACCTGTTATCAAATTTAATAATCACTGACGACTTCTCTAATTATCATACGTAAATTTAATATTTAGGGCAGTTCGTGAAAAAAAATTTATAAGCTAAAGATATTAAGTTTATAATACCTCATCCAGCGGTAGGAAAATATTTAAAATGCACAATTTCAAGATCCATTGAAGCGTAACAAGTCATTAGAAACGAAAACACTTTTGGAGACCTAATTTTTCTCAGCAGATTATACATTTTACCTCTTTACACACGCTTCTCAAATTAAGCAAATTTATACCTCAACACAATAAAACCAAGCCAATTTGAAAAATAGAAATTGCACTGAGCAAGCTTATTTTGACATTTAAAATGCTATAAACTTCCTCAAAAGACACTACAAAAGTTAATCAATTTATTTAATAAGATTTCCCAATTATTTACACATGTCATATTTTAAGACATGTTGAAGCACGCTATTTAACCACAATTCAGTAATGAATTAACGAAAGGTCTATCCCTTTATCGCGCGATGAAAGCAACTTGGATTAGTCCATAAATGGCCCAAGGGCAACGGAAACTGATTGTTTCCTATTCCCACTTTCAGAAACCATCTCACCAAGCGTTCAGACTCTTCCTCTTGGATGACATCAAGGCGTAGACTTGACCTACAATCCTGAATGTCAAGCGTTTATTAGTTCCCTGCAGCAATCCGGAGTTTAATTCCGCATATTCACCGGCGAAAGTGCGATTAACAAACGCTTCACTGAAATCTAGAAATATCTGAGGTATGGGTAACTTAACTGTAACTGTATTTCATAATGAATAGAGTAAATTAGATTCAAGCTATTCTATTTTCGGATCTAAAAATTTAACGGCTGTTCAGTAAATATTAAAGAATTTCATTTTCATTTAATTAATATTTCCGAACAGAACTATTTTACATTATTAATTTAAATTAAGGAATAAAAATATTTTATTCGGAGTTTTCTAATCTGATTATATACAAACTTGGAAGTAAATATGAATGCAAATTTTGACGAAAACAAATTCAATATAGGTGACTACAGCATAAAACTACAACCATTTGAAACATAATGAAACATTTAAAATACAAATGGGAAAATAATATATAGACAAAATACTTAAACTTTGCAATATGAAAACATTTTTAGAATTCTAAGTAAAAAAAAATTAACTGGCAATTATTCCAAAGTGCTATTTTTTCATGAATTATTAGATGGAAGTAAAATAAATGTATTTTTTTTAATTTAAAACGGTGAAGAGTAATTTCAATGCTCTTAATCAAAAAGCATAATTTAAAATTATTAAACTGACGAATTTTATAAAGTAAAATGTTAAAGATTAAATAACTTAATTCCTTTTTTTAGATTTTATTGAAGTCGCATGTTTGAGTGAAGTTCTCCAGCAAAAGTTCGTTAAATTTGACTAGCATGTGAGAGTAAAAATACAAAAGCACCTTTTGACTAATTCTTAAATGCTTAGCAAAAATATCATGTGTATTTTTGGAATAAATAATTAACATTGTGAATATATGTTTCTCTCTATCTCGATATGTTTTAGTAACTTAAAACTAAAAATTTTTGCATTAATATATGTTATACATAGTATTCAGCATTTTTCTATAATGAATTTATGTAGTAGTTTAGCATTGAATATTTTTCATTCAACCCAAGCTATTAATAATCTCACAATGTAGTTCTAATAATTAATAATTTTATTTTAGGATTATGATAAAATGATTTTTTTCTCTATATATGGCCATGACACTATATGATGTCATGAAACCACTAAATATATTAATTTGGCTTATATATATATATATATATATATATATATATATATATATATATATATATATATATATATATATAATACTAAAGTAATCAAGGTCAAAGAATTCAACATTTATACTTGTCAATTGAATTCTTGTTCTTTAATTGTTAATAATCCATTTCTTTCATGGTAACTCATCTCACTACTAAGGTATTCGAAGGTATAAAAATACGACTGGAAAGCCAACTAAATAAATTATTAAATGAAAAAAATAAAAGGTCTAGCGGAAATTTTTTTTCACAAAATAAAAAGTTATTCTAAAAAATTTCTAATTAAAAAAAGTTTATATTACACTACTCTATAGTTGTGATTATTTTATAAACATAATTTTTCAAGCAGCTCGTGTTTCATTAGAGTAATATAATATAATATATATGTTATACATAGATTATATCTTTCTTCCTTACTGGTAAATTATCCAACTGAAATGATTTTCCTTCTCAATTTCATTGGAATTATGCAAAATCTGACAGATTTTGCACTAGTCTAACAAAATCCATTCTTTATAATCAAACTTTAGAAAGGGTTCAATAAAAACAACGATTCACCTAAAACCATGAGAACCATTCTATTTGACTGTTTTATCCATTCGACCCCAATTCTATAGGAATGTAATTCTTAAGAAGCAAGGGTTAGAAATCAGGTTAGTGACCCGAAATAGGTATTTGATCTCTTTGTTTAAAAAAATAGAAGTTTTTTTTTTTCTCCTTTTTTATCAGTTAAGATAATGATATTTATCTCGTGCTTAGTTGTAAAAACGTTTGAACAAAGTTTAACAGATATTTTATCCAACACAAAAAGCAAATTCGCAGATACTTAAAATATAGTCAACGCTCTATTTTAAGAAATTATTCAGATAAGGCAAATATATTGCAGACTACTGTTTACAAAGCTAAATCAATGCGCAACTAGAAAATGAAACTCCTTTGGAATAAATACAAAGTTTCACTTAAATAAAAAAATAAATATAGCCTTTTCAAGAACGTAGACACGATTATCTGAATTCTCTGAACTTATACATCATTAAAAAGAAAAATCATTGTCAACATTCTCAGACATAACATTGCATGTAATATACATAAGCATTTAAAATAAAAAAGGTCAGACGATTAGTTAATTTTATAACTTTAACCATCTAATCGATGTAATATACAAAGAAATAAATAATTCCAATCGAGATTGAATATTCTTTGTAGCATTTTTATTTTATTTTTGAGAAACAAGTTTTACTTTCAGATACAGTGGCGGCAAAAAGTATTGGCACAATATGTTTTTTAACGTTAACTCTTAAGGAAAATCATACAATTTTGATAATTTTTTCACAACCAAAAAAGAAATTTACATTGATATAAATGTGTTTTAAAAAATTTTGTTTAACTACCAATTTTATTTTAAAAAATAAGTTGTTTAAGTAAGTCAAGTGGAAATAAGTATTGGCACAATTAGTGTTCTCTAAATTTTGTAGTTAGCTTTGTTTCACTGTTTAGCTATAATACATAGTATAAATTGTGAACAAAGTTTCTAAGTGTACAAATTTATATAAATATTTAAATTAACTAGTTATGCCTAAAACAAAAGAACTTAGTATAGGCACACGTAAAAATATAATTTTGCTGAAAAAATCAAGAAAAAACACAGCGTGAAATTGCTGCTTATTTAAATTTATGTTTTTCCTCAGTGAGAAATGCGTGTAAAAGGTATGAAGAACGTGGTACGGTTGAAAACCAAAAGCGCACAGGACGACTAAAGAAGCTAAATGCTAGAATGGTGAGAAAAGTTATGAAAGAAGTCGAAAAAAATAATTATGCTAGCGCGAGAAATTTGGCTAATATGGTCGAGTCAGTTTCTGGAGTACAGGTCTCTGAAAGAACAATAAGAAATGTACTGCACTCTGTTGGTCTACACGGCAGAACACACCAAGAAAAAAACCTTTTATCAGTGAAATAAATCGTCAGAAACGCCTCGCTTTTGCCAAAGAATACATAAACAAACCTCTTGATATTTGGAAAACTGTTGTTTTCACGGACGAAAGCAAGTTTAATGTGTTTGGTTCTGACGGTAAAAGGATAAATGTGGCGAAGAAAAAACGATGAGTTCAAGAAAAATGTGATTGTTAATGTAATGCACGGAGTTGGACATGTTATGGGTAATCAATGGTGTTGGAAACCTTGTTTTTATTGAAGGCAATTCGAATGCAGAAGGGTACGTGAACATTTTGCGTGATAATCTGAAAGCAAGTGTTACAAAAATTGGACTTCAAAGTGACTGTATGTTTCATCAGGACAACGACCCAAAACATACTGCACTCAGAGCCAAAGAATGGTTACTGTACAATGTACCAAAACAGCTTCACACTCCTCCCCAATCACCAGATATAAATATAATTGAAAATTTATGGCATTCTCTAGATGTGATGGTGAGAAAACACCACATTACAGATAACTTTTTATTTATTGAACATCAACTTGAACATCTTAACAGCAAAGACAAAATCTTTGTAAAAATAAAAATTCCCATTTCACAATGCATACTACGAAATTAATCACTTAGTTTGCATGATGGACTTATTTACAGATACATTACCAAGCAAGAAATCAAGCATCAATTTTCGTAAGAATCCAAAAGAAATATGCAGAACGGATTCTAAACAGCCACAATTTTTATAAATAAAAAACAATACTTAAATGGTTCCATTGTCTGCAATAATTAAGTTTAATTATTGCAGACAATGTTAAAGTTAATGACATTTAAGTTCACTTTTTAATTTCGAACATTCAATGCAAATTTTTTACAGCTTCAAAGTTGTAAAAAATTTGCGTTGAGCCTGTTATTGTTCGCAAGTTTCTATTAAACATACAAATGGTATATGATGTTTGATTATATGCAAAATTGTAATTTATGAATGACATATGATAGCTGCCTCCCAATCAAAAATGCAATTTTCATTTGTTTTTAGAATTTGAAATATATATATATTAATTTCATCACAAGTAATTTCACAAAACTTTTGCAAAAAAGCTCTTATAAACAATATAAAAATAAAAAAATCATTTCACTTTAGCAAGTAAATCAAAGGTAAGAAATAGTTATAAATAGTTCACTTGAAATTCAAAATCAATCCTAATTTAACCTCAATGTGTTGTACCATTTTTCTTTGTCTCTCAAATTTGAAAATATTCAAAATCGAAAGAATCATTGCATATAGCATATCACTTTCATCAAAAGATCGAAATAACAATGAGAAGAAAACGAATTCGTGAGAAAAGTAAAAAAAAATGAGCTTTGCAATCGACCCAATTGTTTACGAGGTTTCCAGCGACCTATTTGCTGCCTGTTCTCATGCATCTACAGAGCAGACGCAGTCCGACATTATTCTACTTCCGGATTTTTACTTTCACAATACAAAGTATGATCTAATCTTTCATTAAGTTCAGAAGTGTCGTTTCAAATCTTACTTCGTTACATTTCTAGTTATTTAGCGGTGAGTATTGTGGTTTATCTTAAAGATATCATTTTCAAATTATAGAAATGATTCGCATGCTTGCTTGCTTGCTTGTTTTTTTTTTTTTTTTTTTTTCCCGCTTGTGCGAGTTTTTCCAGATGAGAGCTCTTTCAATGGAAACAATTTTCTGTGACAATTTTATTTATCTGCGCTCACAAACAACTTGTAATGGAATAATAAGAATGTTCGATAAATTTTTGAGCTGAATGTACTTTCTACATCTTTTTTTTAATATTATCATTTTAAAAATAGAATTCTAAATAGTTTAATATATTCAGTGGTTGATTTCCACGCATTTATGAGTGCAGAACAGACCTGATATTTCCTAATTTGTTCAAATTCAGCCGAAATGACTTATGAAGAAGTTCTACAAATCAATTTTCTAAAATGGACAAGATCATATCAGTTTTAGATTAAGAGATACAAGTTTTTAGGTAATGAATGTTAAAATACAGTTACTGAAATATATATATATTAATATGTTGAGAAACGGTTGTTAAAAATTTAAAGTCTTAGCAGAAGGGACAATTTTTTTATCACACACACATTAATGAGAAAATTAAATTACATTATTCAACAAGTTTTTCAGTATTAAAATCTTATGTGCAGGTGCTCGTTTTATATAAACACCATCCCGTCGTGTTTGGTGTGTTTGTCGCTCAACGGTCATTTTTTGCACACGAGGGCTAATTAGACCAGGACCTACGGTTTAATGTGGATTCCGAACCACTACAAACATCCATACCCAAAGTGGGATTCGAACCCACGAACTGTGAACCGAAGGCAAGAGCGCCAACCATTCGGCTGCCAGCTCGGCAAACACCATCCCGTAAAATTATGAATAGTTATTGAGTATTATAATTGGTTTTGCACTTTATATAAAATTATGAGAAAGATTAAAAATCAATTTATAATAACAAACATTTAATATAAATGAAAATACACTTGAAATTTAAAAACACTAATAAATATAAGGGTATATATTTTAGAAATACCTTTTAAAACTGACTTCGTTATTCCTAGATAAACACAGAGCGATTAATTGCTAATTTATTACTCATGTGAACTTGCTTTTTCTATAAATATTGCTGATTTAAGCAAAGAAATTATTGAGCAATTGTTATACACTTGTGTTTGGTTGCTGTTTTGAATTAAAACTTCCTTTTCATTGCGTCTGCAATTTAGATTAGAAATTATATAATTTAGACTAAATATATATATATATATATGTATATATATATATTAAGTGTATGACGTTAAAACTTATCCATAACTTAGTGACATCGTAATCGCGATCAGACAAAAATCTAGCTCAACTTTAATCCGAACACAAGGTGTAGAAATACTAAATATTTCACCTACTTTTCAGACTTTTCTCAAGCAGATTTTAGTTAAGGAAATTATGCAATCAACGATTGTGTTCCTCCAAATAGGAGTCTTTAAATCTTTAATTTTTTAATTTATAATGCGATTTAAAAAGGTTTATTATTTTAACAACGTTGAATATATCAAGCAATTCATTGAATTAAATTTTGAAAAGATAAAAGAATAGAAGATTTAATAAACAATTTTTCTACCAAATACTAATTTCACATTTTTAATTTTATAGAAATCACATAAAAATCAGAAAGAGATTTTTGGCATAAATATAAAAAAAAAACTGGTCTAAGCCGTCATAAATTCCCATGTTGGTTCAGTTTTACTTTTCTATGGTCATTTTTTGCACCTACAGCAAATTCAACCGGGATCGTTCTACTTGAATTCCAAACCACTATAAATATCCAATACCTTAAGTATTTTTTGTTAGTTCCTCAAGGATCAATTTTTGAACAAGGTTCATTAAATCGGGACCTAAAGCTTAAAATGGATTCCAAAATACTACAAACGTGCGAGCCCAGGTGGGATTCGAACCCACGAATGATTAAGCTGAAGGTAAAAGCAGTAACCAATTGGGTCTCCAGCTCAGGGTTTAATCGAGATCCTTATTTCGAAGTATATGTTTATATTAAAATTATGAAATTAATAACTTAAAGAATTATTTAATTTAAAAAATATTTTTAATTTGGCAGTTTAATAATAATTTCCCATAGTCAGTAGTCCACCACTGATCAAAAATAATTTTTTTTATAAAGTTAATTGTATCATTGGTATAACTATATCTTCATTTTTGGAAAACAAGATAAAAAAAACAAATTTTTAAGACCAGAATAGAACAATAAGACAAACAAAAATGGAAAAAAATTCAAATCATTTCTTTATTAATAAAGTTATATAATATAATTAAATACTGCTAAAAAAAATTTTCTTGGATTTTGTGTTTAAATTTAAATTTCTGAAATACACTTTCAAGAGTTTCAAAACTATACTTTGCATTAAGTTTGAATCGTTCAAATTTATAAGATTAAGATAATTTAAAAGTATAATAAAAATGAAGAAATTTCGTAAGCAAATTAAGAATTTTTTTTAAAATATATTTCGCCTAATGGTGCAAGCTGCCTCTTATGTAAACGATTCATTTCTCAATTGTCTCAAATAGCAGATTTTACGACAGTACTAAAATATAGACAAACATTTCTTCCAAACACTATAAAATGATATTGTGTTGATAAGTTTTGCCTATTATTTCTGGAAATACTTCTTCCAGCATTCAATACGATTGTTATTTTTAAGAGATCCTTTAGTTCCAGTATAACAAATATAAGGTAAACTAAGATTTGTAAGCTGGTATATTTTAGCCTAGTACTTACTTATAGCTAATCTAAGATTTCACATTAAAGCAATTTATATTAAATTCTGTCTCAATTAATTTAATAACTAGAATATTTTTTCCTCTTTTTGTTTTTAAATTATATTTATAATTATTTTCTTCACATCATTACATTTTGACATTAATTTAAGCTAATAAAATGAAGGAAACACAAACTATGTTACTATTTTAAATAAGCAAAATATTTCAAAATCGATTTACAGTGAGTTCATTTTGGCAACATTAATATTGTTATTTTCTTTTGAAATTAATTTTCAGATAAAAATAGTTTAATTTTCTTCTCACTTCAATTGCTACATAATCAGAAAAACAGTAAGAAAAATATCAATTAGACAATTGTGTTTGGAATAACATTTTACTTAGCACTTTCTTCAAAGAAATGGAAAATAGAAATTACAATTAAAATTCGAAGCAGTTCAGTAATTTTTTAAAAAAAATTGATTTATAACATTTGTCAGTTGCTTCTACATGTTTAAAATATCTACTGTTCCCGGCAAGTTCCTGAGGAGATTTAAAAAAGTCATTAAATCTTTAAGCTAGTAGCTTAATAGTCTGAGTGCTGTTATTTAAATCAGTAGTTCAGGTATTCGAATCCCACCTCAGAAATTTATGGTTGTAGTTATTCAAAATCTCTTTTAAGCCGTTGTTGTTTCAAATCCCAGATGGTGTAGCCAAGCTAAACTATCTCCATAAAACCAAAAACCATTAAAAAGTCTAAAAGTAAAATAGGCCATTCCATTACGTCCAGCTTAAAGCTAGCAGGCGCTCGGGGCTAAGTCAGACTTCTCCCTTTGGTGCCCCAGGTCCTTGGATCAATTGAAGCTGCCCCTTTCCTATTACTATGAAACTTTTTAAGCCGTAAATCACATTTGAATTAGCTTTCGCGTACAAAACGTGACTGTAAAGTAATAAACGAGATTCATACTGTCAAATTCTCACACATTTTTTTAGTGGATTGTTTTCCAATGAAGTGGACAAAATTGATTAGGACTGGCAACATTTTGAATTATTTTGAACATATATTACATTTTAACGTATATTAATACGTATTGCATTAATATACATGAAATCCCTCAATGTGTTAGTCATAATTTCCATACAAATGTATTTTAATCTTATTAAGAATATGAATTATTTAAGCATTTTCCAAATAAAATCGTTCACTTTTTTTCCGGTACGTTAAGCAAAATTATATCTCACAAGGAAACTACTCAATTAGAATAAACTAGTTAAATGTCGATAAGCTGTTTTTTTTAATGCATTTTTCGCAGACATAACTAAAAGTAATGACTCCTTACTGGAATCTAATTTAATAATGGGAACCACACAATTGATGGGATATTGCAATAGTTTCGTGCACCACACTATTGTCTTGTTACTTTAAAAGGTATTGGAATTAGTTGATTAACGCTGCGTCACGTGACATACTTTCCTTCCATTGTTATTGCAGGGTGTTTAGCAACAAAAGAATCAGTCTTACAAATGCATGTTTACCAACGAGGCAAGCCTTTCATCGTTTCTTCATACGCAGCCCAGTGTAACGTTCTAATGCGTGTGCAATTGTTGTAGTTCATAGATCATCATTGTTGTTCAACATTCTAGAAAGAACACTACTTCCTTTAATATATTCATGAGAACATTTACTTGAAATTTGTAAATAAGTTTACGACATTCCATCGTAAATTCTTCAAACAATTTAGTGGCAAATATTTAAAAATAAAATTTAACATAAATTATATATTTGAAAAGAAATTATTAATGAAGAATAAATATATTTTATGAAGGTTGTGCTAAAGATATAGTACATTTCTTCAATTTATGTATAAGAAAATTTATATATAGTCGATGATTCAAGAATTCAGTTTTAAAATTTGAATGATCTTGTCAATAAGGATGTTTATAAATTGGTAGTTTCAACTAAATTACACCCAGGACTATAAAGTATTTATTATTGGTTATGGATATGAATAAATGAAAAGTGTATCTCATAAATGGCACTATTTTTATGGTATTTTTGTTGTTTTTATTAATAAACATGTTAAAGAAAAGAACTTAATGTGAATGATAGAGCTTTTATCTTTTCAGAAATATCACTGGAGAGAGTTTTATCACCATGAACTCCACAATATTTTCTCTAAGGGATTATCTTTCTTGTTTCTCATTTCAATAATTATTTCAATATTAACATATTTAGTTCTGTTATAGATAATTTTCTTAAGATATTTTCATTTAATTGAGTTGAAATGATCAAACAAATATCGAAAAAAAAACTAAGTTAGAATTTAAAAATGCTTTGTAGCTCACTGTTTAGTAAAAAAATTATACCAGAGCTAAATTATATTAAATTTACACACTGATTCAGTTTGTTTAACGTAACGGACATCCGAAATTTGATATTTTCAATTATTTGAAAGTCTTATTATGTTACTCATTTTTGCATTAACTTGAGCAGAGAAACATGATATAAGTAACTTGAAACGTCATCTTTTTAAAAAAAATTAGGATAAACTTGATTTTTCAACCTTTGTGACACACCTGCGGTAACCTCGCACCACACTGGTTAGGAAATATTGAAAGAGATGATTAAATTCTACTTTTGTTATATAAGTAGCGAGATACTTATTTCCATTCCAACTGACATTTCTTCCCAAGTGAATGCTTATGTACTTATTATTTTATCCAAGAGAGTAAGACTGAAGATTATTTAAAACCATTCTCTTTGCTATTTCAAATACTATCGTGAAATAACTTTTAAAAGGTAAAATATTTTCATGTGTGAAACTTAACATTAAGTCCTGATATATTTTAGTCGTTATAAGAACTTGCTTGTTTCTGTGACGCCTGTTTTAAAATCCCTCTTTGCAATAAGTATTTACATACCATGTTTTAATTTTTTTAAAAAAACATACATGTAAGATTTTTAGTACAAATTATTAATGGGTATTAATAATTATTGAATACAAACTATCTTGTTTAAAAAGGAATCTAGAAATAATTTGGAACTGATAACAGAATTGGAATAACAGCTCCTTATCACCAGCAAAATTAGATAGTTAGCTCAAACTGCAGTCTCATTTATCTTTCTCGCTATGTCTACACTGAATCATCATTCTCGTTCATTTAGCACCATTGCAACGGTTCTTAAGCAGATCTAGTCAAGTTAAAAATAATCGTAAATAAAGATAACTGTTTTAGGAAATAATTCAGAGAAAATTCTATTGCTTTTGGGGAAAGAAATCTGCAATGCTGAAACACTATCGACTTTCTCAAGAAGGGTTTGGCTTCGAAAGACTTTCACACAATATAATTGGACTTCCTCCTACATCAATGAAGGACAACACCTGGCGAAAAAGCTGGTTCTGCATGAATGTGTCTCTTAGTAAATAATTTTAAATTTCCTAGACATCTATAGGAGGTTTTAGGATGCAACTTTTTTAACTGTTCGCATATTTAGAAAAGACACAAACAAGATATACGTATGCTTAATTTTAAATCACGTGATGAAATTTTAAAGTTATATATGATTTACTATACATAGAAAATTGAAATGAAGTAAGAAGGCAACTATTCTAAGCATATTAAAAAAATGATGCATAGCTTAGACTAGATAATGTTTCAAAACAAGCAATGTATTGAGTACAAATTCAGCAAAACTATATCACTAAAATTTACTTTGGATTAATATTAAACAAACTAAATCACTTTCTTTTCTTATTATGGTATGGGGACAGTAATTGTTGGCTTATGTGATTTTAATTTAAAATAATACAATCCGATTTGCATTGAACCATTGCAGTGTCGAGATTAATATTCCGAACTCCCACACGTTATCAATCTGTGGTTACTTTTTAGAGGTAATAGTTAATTCGATTGAGACGCAATAGGTTAAAATGGATTCTGATAAATTGCACATGTCCATGAGAGGGATGGAGTTTAAACCCATGAATTGCTGAAAACAGACAAAAAATATTAATTTTGGAACACAAATAGTGGAAATGATATTTATATGACAGTCCATTTATTAACATGAAGGTCTATAACTAGCTGATTTTTGAAACTGCTATTTTCTAGTTGAGAGAATCTTCTATTCGGGTTGTAGTGTTTTTCTTATTTTTTTCTACTGTTTAGTTTATTGCTATGATCACGTTTTTGCGTAATAAAAGCCGATTTTATCAGAATCTATGTTTTAATATGGATTTTAAACAGCTACAAATATTCATGCCTGAAGAGGGTGGCAAACCAACGAACTATAAAATTGAAAATCATAAAGAGTTAGTCCTCCAGCTGCCAACTAGTCAGCATTGATCTGATTGGTTTTGTTTATAGCTCAATGACCACTTTTTGCTCATGATGGCTGACTTGATTGGGATCTAAAATTCAAAGTGGATTTCAGACCACTACAAGCATCCCCACTCAAGGAGGGATTCGAATCCACGAAGTGTTAAACATTTAAGCTGCCATTTTGGCTGAAGTGATCATTGAATAAATGAACAAATCACAAATGGACTTTCATGAAAATAACACAAATGGACTTTCACAATGTTGAAATTGTAAACAATTTTCTCAGTTATTTTCGATTCAGTTTAAGAAAATTTAATTTTACAATAGACATGAAAATAAATATTTTGCTGGCTATTTAAAAGTAACCAAAAATTTATCAGAATTTTTTTTTGGTAATACTTGTGGCTTATTAGATTTAATAAATTCAATATCTTCCCTAGACAGATTGGAAGATATTCAAAAATAAATTTAAATTATTTGAAAAATTTTAAGGAACAATTCAAATCAGATTGTTTGTATGATTTAATTTCATACATTTTATCTAATTTTTTATTTTCGCACATATTTTTTTACACTTTTTTCCCCTTACTTAGAACATTTCCCTAGCTGAGACTTTTTTTGCTAAAAAATAAATACTGTCACTAAGATGGTCACTCTACGATACCAGTTTGATAGATTTATTATTCCTCTTCAAAAGACAGTACTTATATATCCAGAATATCATCCCTATTGATAATGATAAAATCTTCATTTATTAACTCATGATATATTGCGCTGCTCAGCCGTGAAAATGCTAACTGATACAAGTGAAATTACGACACAAACAAAAAAGAACTAACCAAGCATGGCTATTGGCCTAGTTATGGACATTTTCGGATTGATAGCATGTCCCCACTATCCTATCATAACAAAAGCTTATTTAAGAATGAATTGCTTATGCGGTGGTATAATTTATAAATCTAAAATATCATTCTAAGTATTTTGATATATTTTAAAAAAATAACTATAAAGAACATTTATTCGTATACAAAAGTTCATTATAATCACGTAGATGACCGTATCATTCTCTACTTTTCCAATTTCAAGAATAACTTTGAATACAAGTTCAGGATTTTTTTATTAATCGATTCACTTTTTTTTTAAATTTTCTTATTAGATATAACTTGAAGCAACGAATTTAAAATTTATTTCTTTTTGTTACCTCATACAGGAATAATCATGTATGAAAAATAGAAATATAAGCAAGAACTATCAAGGTTTAAATGAACAAAGCTTATCGAGACTCTTCAAATGAAACTAGAGAAAGATTTCTATAAATAGCTCACTTCTGAAGCAACTTTCTGAAATTAATTATTCTCTAACTGTAGTCCGTGACGAGTTTTAAATACTTAGATAGCCGAAGGTAGTTTAAATAGAAGAGGTGAGCGAGTCCTTTAGGTCATTAGCTGCTAATAAATTCATTTTTCACAAGGTCAAGTGCAAATCAAGGAAATTCTGCGAACACGCGACTTTAAATGCAGGACAATACTTTCATCATTCTATCAACAGAAAATATTGTTCGTTTGTTAGTGTAGCACAAAATATATCGTTTGTTTATAAATTGCTCAAAATATAATTTGCTTACTAATATCGCTTAAAAATGCTCTTAACATAAATCATTAAATAAATTAATCTTTTGTGTATTAGTAACACTAACTATTTGTGTTTTTTACCAGAAATAAAAAGAGCAATCGAATAAGTGTCACAGCATCAAAATAGAAAAGAATTGGAAAATAAGAACACTGAATATTTCACGTTTTTGATGAATTCTTGAGAAATTTTCATTTTTAGAAAGTGCGCAGTGATTTGGAACAGATTAGCTCGCTGCTTATGTCTAGACAACCTGATAAATGTGCTTTATGACAAAATAAATACGATTAAAAATATATTAAGTAATCGCGATTATAAGCAAGGTATTACCCAAGAAACTACTTTTTTGTTTTAAATATAAATAAAATATTTCGTCAACGGTATAAATTACACAAATATAAAACTAATGATGTATTCAGTTTTTTTTAATTGATAAATTCATTTAACATATGAAATAAGGCTTTTTTCCTACAAACAAGTAAAGTATTTAGCGGACACTTGCTATTTTAATATTTATTTCAATATAATACTCATAAATAATTTATTTTCCTATGAATTCAAAGATAAATACAGCCAAGTATCGTAACAATTTACAATGTTTTTTATTACCAAAATCTAAAATAATGATTCAAAGTTAGGCGATTTTAATAATCAAATTCAAATATGACAACCATAATAAAGCAAAAACTGAAATCCTTGCTTTTTAAAATCATGAACTCTCAATTAATTTAATGATTTTTAAGTGTAAGGAAATTTTGATTTAGTGAAGAAATCTCTCATTATAAGGTTATAGTATATTCTTGAATTTCAAATCAATGCTATCTTATGCAAAAGGAAGTTTGCCAAATAATAAATAAAAATATTTCTTAGGAGGCAAAACAGCAAAGCAAAAACTTACCATCTCCTTTGATAAAAACATGACTTACACTATCAAATTACACACCATGTTATCAGTTATTTACCTTAAATTTTAAACCATCTTTTCAGATAAATATATATCTGTTCGAATAATATCTACACATTGTGCTTTGTATTTTAATACTTCCACAAGCGCGCTTTTTTTTTTCAATCTGTCTGGAATTTTATTTTTGACGAGTTTTTGTTTTTCATGAAATATTTCGAGATACAAACTATCTCTGATATTTTTTTATAATTCTTATAACGCATTGAAGCATAATATTTTTCAACTTGTTGCCACTTAAATTAATATTGTACGTCAGATTTCAGTATGTATATAAAAATAAAAAACACGTTTAACTGATTAAAGATTATAAAATTTTAAATAGAATATTTTATGGAGAAAGTGATGTACGTGATAACTTCAAACAGCAAAAATAAAAATAAAAAAATAAAAAAAGCAAATTATACATTTTATAATACTCTATAATTATTCAAGTACTTAAGTTTTTGTCTTAAAATGCTACACTTCACTTTCTAATTTCTAAATCTTTAAAACTTCTAATTATTATAGCTTTAATTTGTTGAAACGATTAAAAATACTAAATTCTTATTTTTACATAAAAATTTCAGTATTTTTTTATAATTAAATATAAAAGTTTCACATAAAATAATTAAATTTAAAAATAATATTAAATGAAATAAGTTTAATAATTTTGTCTCCTCTGTTGCTAAAATTTATTTTTTCCCACACGAGTGCTGATTCAAGTAGGGCACCTACTTCAAAGTAAATTTCGTTCAACCATAAACGCCCACACCATGGATGGAAATCAAGACTACGAAACTATTTTTCTGTCTCTTAAGTTAAGCCACTGAAACAATATGGCGACTAAGTTTGCAGACACCGCAACTTTCAGCATAAATATAGTGATAAATACGCCAAACCGAGACAAGAATGGCAAATCCAATCTCAATTACTTATGTGGAATGCGTGAAGAATTACTAGCAAAATTTACATTATAAAAGAGAAATTAGGTGTCACGCATGAGTCAAAAGCATATTTATAGTTTTCAGAGTAATTATTCTGAAGATTTAACAAGATAAACTAAGAGAACTAATAGTATTGAAACAGCAAATGAGTAGTTGATTCTCTCTGTTTACTTGTATAAAATCAAGAACAACACATATTCTGAAAAAAAGTCATTTTTAAAAATGTTTGAAGTTTATGAAATTATATGAATGCTTGTTGTAAAGATGATATAAATCATTTTTAGGTTCTGAAAAAAAATTGCAATTTTATTGCGAAACTATTTATACATTAATTAAATATATTTTTAATATAATTCAATATTTTATATGCAAGTCATGCCACATCAGATAAAAAATTTTTTTTCTCATTAAAGAAAAATTTAACGTCAATGCAAAATCCTTTTTGTATGATTTATAATTTCATCAAAACGAACACCACAAAACATAGAAATAATGACATGTCTTGTAAATAAAACAAAATTTTAATAAATCATAAAAAACAGCACATAGGAATTATTTGATTTTTCTCATTTCCATAATTTTAATCAAAATCTTTATTTAAAAATGTATATTATGTTTTCACAGTTATTTTAAACAGACCAGAAACCAAAGATTACGAGTTAATTTTAGTAATTTAATAAAAAATAATGCTTAAACATTAGCTTCATTTTTATATTCACACACACAAAGTTCATTTTCAAAATAATATTCTAAGCTTTGTTGAGTTATCACAAGTCTAACATTAAATTAGTATTACTAATCATTGTTTCTTAGACTATCACATTTTCATATTTTCCTGTTTATTCTTATTTGTATATTTTTTCTGTTCATAAAACCTTTTAAAATCGTGAACATGAGGAATACCGAGTTCTTCCTCTATCTTGAAACACAGTCCAATGGATAATACAAGGAACATGTAGGCGTATTTAAATATAATTTCCAATCGAGAAATTAAAATCTATAGCCATTATTTTGGGAAAGTGTTATCCCATTTCTAACAATTATATTATTGATTGCCATCAACATAGTTAGACTTAGAGCTTGCACACAAAAGTGCCATAGTGGTTTCCATCTTGAACAACAAAATCAATTATTGTTCGAGAATATCGCAGATGGTAAGTTGAATATTTACTTCTTTATTGCATTTCCTTTGTTAGAGGCTGAGAATGCTTTACTGGTAGGATCGATTTCTTTTGAGAAATACCTTGATCTTAAGACAACTATTCTGGGAAGGTCTGTGCATGTTTAATATTCGTAAAGTTTTATGCTCTTACTTGGTGAGTGAGTTTGTTAATTTGTCGCTCGATGGTCATTTTTTGCACGAGAGGCTAACTTTCGATAGAACCTATAATTTCATGCAGATTCCGAAATATTTAAACTCGAGGTGAGATGCGAATGCACCAACTGAGGCCCAGAAGGTTAACCATTCGTCAGTCAACTCACAGCCCTTTTTGGGTGGATGTAGAACTCAGCCTATTGTTGACTTCACTATGGTTTTAAGTTTAAAACGAGTATGATAGCGGAGTATAATACGTTAGCCACCTGTATAAATAGTAGAATTCCTGGACATCTGTGTATAGTTGTCTTGCCCCAGCTCAATTTTTAAAATCTTACAAATTCAGCGTTATAAACAAATATTTGGCTTCTATAACCTTTTTAGTCAGTTAATGAGCATGTCTCATGCTAATGTTTGATCTAGTAAGATAATCCAATAAAGAATAATTATGAAAACAAATATATAAAAATTTTTGAAACGCCTCGTGAAAAAAAATTGAATCTGTGAGGTTCATTGAATTTTTTTATTTCCATCCCAGTTTTACTGTGTTCAAACGGAGTCCAACCATATAAATTATGTAGTTTTATAAAATTGAATACGCCACGTAAAATTTGAAAGTATCCATGACGAATGTGTTTCACATGACACACTACGGTCATTTTTGGAAAACAGTTTGCTCATAAAAAGATCGAGATTTGATGTTTGAAGTGGATTTCGAACCTCTACAAGCATCCACGTTCGAGGCAAGAATTGAACTCACGAGTTATTGATGGTCAGAATGTTAACTATTCAGGTGCTCTAGCTTGATTCTTATATTTAATAATGTGATTAAAACTATGAAATCTCTCTAATATAATAAATTTTTCATAATTCAAAAAGTAAATTTCTTTATAAGAACACCGTAAATATTTAATGTTAAAGAGAATACAAAATCAATTAAAGTATAATTACTTCAATGTGTGGAATTAATTTTTACTTTAACTTAATAGAAATAAAAAATATAAAGTGCTTCCACGCTATTCATATTGTCAGCCACAATTGTGCAGAGCCTTTGAAAGTTTGGTTTGTCAATCCATCCATCCAACATTAATTTTTTACAACACTCATCATAACAATTTTTTTGCCCACGCTGAGAATGGGATTCACAATAAGGAGCCACATCTTAACGTGGATTCCAAATTACAGTGATCAACCAAGCCCAAAATGGGATTCAAACCCATGAGTAGTTGAATCGAAGACTCGATCTTTCGGCAGCCTGCTCAGAGCCTTTAGAAGAGAAGATTTCTATAAATTTATCAGCAACTCAAAATTTATGTCTGGTTTGACTTGTATGTAGCTTGACAGGAATTTTTTCTACACGAATGCTAATCCAATTGGTGCTTTGTTTAAATTGAACCTTTGCAAAACATCCATATCTGAGGAGGAATTCGCAAACTTGAAATAAATCTTTAACTATTCAGCTGCCACAATTCTGGTCTCCTTTGCAACATGATCTTATTGATCATCAAAAATCTCATATACATTCTTAGCAATAAACTTAATAAACCTGGAAGATCGTAATTAATGTAACTCTTTGCATTGTGTATTATTATTGGTATTATGTAATTTTCAGCAATCATACCTACAAACCATTTCATTACATATGTGAATAAAATTTCAAAAATTTTTCCGAAGGTTCTATTAAGAAACTTAAGAATCATGCGGTTATCTTGGTAGGAGGAGTCAGTCAATTAACGGGATTTATATGATTAGCCATTCAAAACCAAATCAACTTTTACGCAAGGCTGTTTAGTTTTGAACGAGTTTCTTCGAGTGGAAATATGTAAACAAACACGAGGACGTTCGAATTCAAACAAGGAAATACCCGATTCTTGTAATCGGGTACATTCATTGTAAGCGAAGGTTCCCGACAGAGCAGTTAGTATGTGATCAGAATACAACAGCAAAAAATCAATTTTACTTTTAAAAAAAATTGCCTCTAAAGCAGGTTTATTAGACAGTGGAGTACTTCCTATCTAATTTACACTCGTTTATTAATCGCATTCCCTGAAATATAAGCTCCAGAAGTTGTGTTAATTGCTCGAATTTTGTTGATCTAAAGAGCAAAACATACCTATACATCCGGGACGGGATAACAAATTTCAAAACTAATGAGTTTTTAAATAAAGTCATCACTCATAATCAATAAGTCGATATATAACACTCTTAGTCAATCAGTGACCATTTCAGTCAATAAAAATTTCAATTACAAACAGACAATAACAGGATATTCCAAGAAAAAAACGTGCATTTCGATTACGTTGAATCATCTAATTAATGTACTAAAATAAATTAATATTAATTATTTTTTGTTTTATTTCTTACCTTTAGTTTTACAAATTCTAAAACTTTAATAATATG
The DNA here is from genome assembly GCA_037975125.1 of Latrodectus hesperus. Lineage (NCBI taxonomy): Eukaryota > Metazoa > Arthropoda > Arachnida > Araneae > Theridiidae > Latrodectus > Latrodectus hesperus. The sequence goes on from CM075850.1 coordinate 31,087,632, forward strand.
AATTGATGTTACATCATCAATATTATACATAATGGAAGTTAATAATTTTTTTACTTCTTTTAAATAATTAGATACTGATGTCTAGTATGTACTAAAAATTATAGAAATAATAAAACGAATAAATTAAAATTTAATTATAAACTTTAAAAAAATTATAAAATTCGGTAAAGAATCTAAAATTTATCATTATAAGTCAACTTTTATTACATTTGTGGTAAAAATGTTTTAGCTCGAAAAATTGATAACCATTTTCGTTGGATGGTGTTCAGAAGTATGAAAACGCATCTAATTCAAAATAGCAATCTAGTTAGTCAAACTCTTAATCTAGATTGATAGGTTTCAAAAGAAAATATAAATGAAATGTCTCTTATTATTATTGTTATTTTAATTTATTAAGTACAAATACTGTAAATTGGTTTTCTGATAAAAAGAAAAAAATTATATTGAAAATACTTTCAATTATGTGAATGTGCTAGTTCAATTATTCGACACATTAATTCTTTCCAAAAACATTTAAAACTTTCTTCTATTAATTGAAAATGTTAACTATTAAATATGCAGAATTTGTCAAATATCGTCAAATAAAACATTCATCTAGATTAAATAATAAATGATTTCATAATTCATTTCAACGGATTAAGGAGTCTGAAGATTCTGGTTTGAAATAAAATCTTAATCATGGTCAGATTAAGAAAATTCGAATGTTTTGTTCAATCGTCATAAAAAATTTTATTTAACAAACATAATCCGATCGAAAAATATGGTTCAAAAATTATCCCGCACTTTCAAAAGCATCTATGGCTTCAGTGAGAATCGAACTCAAGAACTACTGAATTGAACACCAGAAAAGATTTTCTGCTTTTAATATATTGATTTTCTGGCTGAAATTTATTCTAGATTTTTCTGCTGCACTTTATTCAAGGATTATAAGTAAGAAACCATAATTTCTATTATTTGATTCAAGCGTTTTTTTCTCTCTCATTACTTCATAACTATAAATTTTTAAAATTTGAAAGAGTTTCTTATTCAATAAAGGTCAGTTTATATTAAAACTTGGATATCATTTTAGAATTATGAGGCATATCAAAACATAGCACTGAAAACACGCTGAAATTTAAATCAGTTTAAATTAAATATATACACTTGTTGAATTTTATAAAAATCACATTTTTCTTCGTAAATACATGGGATATACCCGATTGTAAGGTCATTTTTAAAATTGAAACATTATAAAATCGTTGAGATATTGATTCGAGTTATTGATCGGTCACATTTCATCAAATTCATTTATTGTATACATTTATAGCTTTTCCGTGTATTTTAACACAACTATAATTTTAATACATCAAATATTTTAAATTTTATATAGATCTAGTTTTGCTCGGTTATACTTTCCAAATTGCATCGGTAAATTTGCACTGATAATGTTGCATTCAGAGGAACATGTTACAAAAGTAAACTAGCAAAATTTAATTTAAAGAGCGGACTTAATACACAAAATAAGCTAATATTTTAACCAAAAACAATAAAAGATTAATGACACCTTGTTATTAAGTATAACAAAAGAAAAAAAAAACGAAATTTCAGTTTAAACTTACCGAATGAACAACATACAATTTTATGATTTTTTTAAGTACTTTTATTTGAAGATACCTTTTATTCAATGCAACTTCTATTAGTATTTTTAGTTAATAAATTAAAGGCGGTACATGTGCTTGAATGGTTTTAAAACTCAAGATGTATTGATAAATAAAATAAAATTTCATGAAATAATTGAGATAACTAAATTTAAAACTGATATGTACAGTTAAATGCGCAAATAAAGTAAAATATATATACTAAAAATAATTTTTAATTTTAAAAAAGCTTTGCAATTCAATTAATAATTTTCTCTTAAAAATTGTACTTACTCAGAGGTACATCGCACAGAAAAGCACATGCCACCAGGCCACCCACTGAACCACCAGAAATTTTGTGTGTAAGTACTTGTGGACAGTACTTTTTAATACAGCTGCATACTCCAACATGGTATATCCCCAAATACCCACAACCGTTCAACGACAAATTCATCTCGTTTACGTCCATTACAAATATTACCGTCGAATACAGGCACACGGCAGTCGAATTCACACTAGAAACGCGGTTTTCTTTGGTCGAGAAAAAGAACAAGTGCAAAACATAAACAAAGAAAGTCACTGAACGAGCAGCGTGTTGTTGCGCTCAATAAAATAATGCCGTTGATTACAGTGTCTTTCTTCGAAATCAGGTTAAAAAATGCACAGCTGTTCCGACGGTGAATAGCGAGGGAATAAGAAATCGGTTCCTCTACGTCATTGATGACATCAGCGCGCTTGCGCAGATAGCAGCTTGGCTCTCATTGGTGTTTTCAGGGTGGTACGATATGAAAGTTTTCTTATTTTTGTTTATTTTAGGGGATCTTTCGCCCCCCTTATAGTCACCCTGCACATCTGCTGTTCCCAAAGAGATAATATATCACCGGATTTTAACTCTCCCTTCCCCCAAAACTGAAGGTGTGTGGTATTTGTAGGTGTGTTTTCGAAGAAAGAGTGGTCTTTGCAATACGACTTCAGCTCACATTTGTAATTGAAACACAATTTTGAGTTTTGAAGCATAAAAGTGAAATAAATATACAAATTATGATAAAAAAAAATAATGGATTAAATTTCCAAATCTTAAAAAATTATGTGTGTTTTCACAGATTGCGAAAAACTTCATGCAGTCTTTTTAAATATTTATTGATACAGAAAAATTTTTTATGAAATTTTAACTTACAAAAATTATTTGTGTATATTTCCTATGAAGTTAATGTATGGAAAAAGTGACGTTACGTTAAAAAAGAAGATATAATAATTTAAACGAAAATATAGTTTCACTTAAATTACTTGAATAACTATTAGAGTAATTTAAGTGTAAATGAAGTGAGAGCTTTTCATATTTTTACTATATCACGTGATTTTTAACTTTATTATTATTTTTAATTCACGCTTACAAATTAGAATATTTTATACTCATGGTTATTTTTTCTAATCTAATTTTTTATCAACTTATTGCTATCCCTTCATATTAAACATTCACACCCACATGTTTGCTAATAAACTCAATTCAACTTAAACACATTTATATTTTTATTTACTGTGAACTAAATAAACAATTTCACTAAAAATATTAACAATGCAAGAAATATTTTTTATTATAGGTTTATAATAAAATAAACTTCAATGTGTGCTCGTATCAAGTCCAAATGATTAGATATCATTTTTTTAGTAAGAAAGTATATAGAAATTCTTATACTTTCTACCTGAATTTTTACAGTATTTTCTTGTTTTTAAAAAAGCATGTACAGTGATTCGACAGCACTGCGAGCACAGTAAATAGCTGGTTGAGTGTAAGGGTATTTGTGGCATCAAAGTTTAACTTATAAGAAGTCACTTTTATAAATAACAATTAACACAACATAAGGTGTGAGAAATCCTTAAAATTGTTAAGCACTTCTCTTTTAAAGTATTTGAGTTACAAGGTTTAATATCCTTTATTTTAACAATAATGCAAAAAAAAATCCTTATTTCTAAACAACAAGATCTTAAGCTCAGTAAGTGAAGTACCAGCCTAATGATTAATACTTTGCTCGTCTGTAGTTCGACAGTTAGTGGGTTCGATTCCCCACTCGGGTTTGTCTGCTTGTAGTGGTTCGGAGTTTATTTTGAAGTAAAGTTCCCTGACATACTAACCCTTGTGAGGAAAAAGAAATAGTTATTGAGCAAAGAGTAAACTCTAATGATTTGTTTCAAATTATATTATTCGAATTAAATTTCAGTTTTTTTCATAGATTGTATCTTAAACTTGTCAATCTACTTAAAACATAAAATTTCGATATAGTAGATACGAATTTTGATATAGTAATTTTATCCTCGTAATCCATATTATCAATTTTTTTTCTTCCATTTTCTTCCGTAAGTAAAATAGAAAAAAGTTTATATTTCTAACGATCGGTTACTGTTAGGATATTCCACCAGTTTCAACTCTACAAGGGGTAGAAGCGATGGTAATTTATGCCTTGTAGGTGTGCCATCGTTATTTGAGTCTACTTGGTCTTCGTATTTGAAAAGCAGAGACCAAACAGAAAACCTCCAAAAAATAAAAGTACAAGATTCAATTAAGTGGCGTATAGCATATATGCCAATAAATTTCATCTTTCAATGATCTTTTGCCGTTTTAAAAAGAAAAAGTAAAATAATTAATTTTTGAAATCGAGCGCGCGCGCGCGTAATTTAAAAAGCTGATTAAAAAATTATATCTTTGTATGAGATATCTTATTCTATTATCAGGTCTCAATTAAAATAAATTAATATTTGGCAATCTATAGCTGAAGTAAATAAGAAAACAATGTTTTTTAAAATCGCTTCCTGAATTCGCGACAAGATTAATCTTTTCGATTCATGCATCATTAACACCATTCAGATTATAACGGATGTAATTATTTCAGCATAATTTATACGAATTAATATTATGCATAATTTATAAGAAATACATTCTAAAAACTATAAATAGAGCACTAAATAGCTTAGTTATCTGTTAAATTCTTTATTTGCAAAGCAGCATTGTGAGAGTAACAACATTTGACGCTAATTTAAACTAGGACAAATTATTATGCATAGTATGAGATATGACAAAGTGGCAGTATTTGGTGGCAGCTAAAAGAATGCTGTTATCCATTAATATATTTTACAAATATCCAGTATACGCAACTAGATTATTTTGAAACTGCAAGACAAAAATATAAAATTATAATAAATTGCCAATCTTTTGTCATGGATTGAGAAAGCAATGGAAGTGATGTTTAACGCAGAAAAATCATGGTTCAGATGTTTCCATAGTTATTAACATTTTGCAAAATACTACTCATTTTTCTCTCATTATATTTTATCAAAGTGAAAACATATGTGAGAATAGGGAAAATTATTGTTGTAGCGTTTAATGACTGCGTGTTATGTCCAAAATTTAGTTATTAATAATATAAAATAATATCTTTAATAAAAAAAATTGAGAAATTTTTATGCAAACTATTCGTTTGGCATTTGAACAAGAATTGTTTATTGGAAATGGACTGAACATGAGCTCAGTGTCGCCATGAGGTTAGATCCACTTTTTTAAAGGAGTAAGTTTCCGAGTTCGATCATAGCCATCCTTGAACAGTGTTAATAGATATCCTTCATTTGCTTTCTATATGGAAAAGTACCAAAGGGCATGTTTGATAATTTTCTGACTTTTCTTCCTTGTGAAAGGTGAGTCCGGTCTATTATCAATGAAAAACTTGCCTGGAAGGCAACATACGATAGATGTTCAATTATTGTCTACAAATCTACTTGCCTATTAGATAATATTATTACATGATGCGTTATAATTGGCTAAATTTAGTTAATAACAAATAAAGAAATCTCGAGTTTTTTTACTAAATGTTGAACAAATCATTTAATCTGAGTTTTCAAAATAAGCTCTTGATGTGGTCAATATTTAATTGGGATCGTATCATTCGTTCCCAAGATTGAATCGAGACTCTAGTAGCAGACATATAACACCAAGATGCACAGTGAATCCCACTTAGATGGCAGGAAGAATTCCACAAAAGCTATACAAATTACTTCATCAATCAATATCTGAATTTGTAATGGAAACACAAATAATTATGCATATTTGAGATACAAAAATCGATGAATACGATAATAAAATATAAATAAGAATTGGGAGGCACATCGAAGCCTCTTGAAATACATATCAGAGTTTTATTTTATTTATTAGAGTTTTAAACATATCATTAAATATATTAGTTCTATAATTTTATATAATTTGAAAAGACAGAAAAATTATAAAATGTATGGATCGGGGATTTTTTTCATAATTTTTGATGGAGTCTTAATTGATTAGAGAAATTAAGAACTACTGATTCATTATTTATATATTTTTATTCTGATAACATCCCTCCAGGACAGTGATTTCTTCTTAATAGATGAAGAAGGTACCATGAGATCAGTAGCAGGTTTTAGAAAAATGATTCGACAAATAACTCTCTTGGAACTTAGATACGTAGCTATAAACTACAGGCCGCCATAAGAATCCCTTATAAATCTGCATTATGCAACAGATTTCGGTGTGTGTGTGATACAGCTTCTCTTTAAATTCAGAAATATTATTACCATCACTTTGGTTTTATCAATTCCTTGAATCCTTGTCAAGATGTACCTCTGTTGTTTTTCATTCGAAGCATACAATAGCATGATATTGAATGCATTTGTTTAATAATTTGTCTATGTTTGCTATGCATCATACACATAATTATAAGCTCCAACAAGTGAAAGGCAAGGAAAAGTATATATTGAGAGCTTATTGGTTAATGAAAGGTTTCTAAATGATTTGTAGAATATATTAATACGATTTATATACTGGACTAATAATTAATTCCTTAATTTTTATATGAGGGAAAAGTTCATATTAACTCACAATTACCAAATAGGGGCATTATTAGAATGACTGATTTTCATATATGTTAAAATTTCACCATCAGGAAGGAAAATTTAACAATTGTTCTCCAACACATTGTGCAAATGCAAAGGAAATCTTAAAATTCATTTCTTTTCCTTGTGCATAGTAATAGTGAGAATGTTTACCGAAAATATTTTTAAATTCACAATAAATATTTAGTTACTATGCAAAATTTGATTACTTATCTATTTTCAACTCTGTGTTATTAAGCTCAATTCCCATAACAGTTACTCTTCAGCAAATAATTTACTTCTCCGCAAAAGAATTTCGTATTTGAATCGCACCACTAAGCATTATGCTTCAATTTTTTCCCTTTTGTGAGATTTTAAAGTAAATATTGCCTGAATAAACAGCTGATTCCTGTGAAAAAGTCTGTAAATACACTTCTTTGTGATAAAAGCCTATTTTGTTCAGAGCAACAGATATTTAATAATCAATGGCATCAATTCTTTATTTTTTCACTTGGCTTACATATATGAAGACTTTTTGATAAATGTTTTTAATAATGTTTGGTCTCTATGTTTTAATTTAAACTCCTAATGACTTCGCTGCTTTCCGCCATTACCAATTTTATTTTCACAAACACAAATATTTTAATAAGATATTTAAAGGCTACTTTAGGTGATTAAATCGGGGCTCCAGAGAATACAATTCATGATCGCGAATAAAGCACCTGATGAAATTTGTATTAATGATTGTTGCTTTCAAATTACGCTGTGTAAAAGAAGTCAAATAAACCGATTCTCATCTGGCGAAACTTTGAAATCATATCAATGTTACAATTAGATGAATTTTAAGTACGTTTGATTAGTAATCCCTAATAAAGATTTTATGAGTTAAATTCGAGATACCATTTCGCTGACCTATCTGATTTCTCTGGAGTCTCTTTGAGAATAATCTGCGTGAATTGTAATATACTCTGATAAGTATATCCTCTTTCTTTTAAAATTGTCACTTTGAATATCGTTATTTTTGCATTTAAATTAATATGCTTACATCACATTAGAGTTATATTCCTTATAATATCATATTTGTATATCTTAATATATTTTAAACTGGTGCATGCAAAACTGACTTTTTGAACAGATTGATATAGATACGAGTAACGTTATGAAATAATTTTGACAACTTTTAATATTTAAATATATAAGGATAGATTATGATTTATATACTAGTAATAAAATTGCCATTTTGGAATTCCCTTCTCTCATTCGACTAACACCATCTGATTCTCATAAATCCGATTGATAAATAAATCGATTTATTTTTTGAATAAGATCTTAAAAATTATCTTTTTTGACTTAGTAAATGACTATCAGAAACAAAAAGTGGATGCAAATCAAATATTCAAGATATCTAATGTTAATTTGAGGGGTGGGGAAGATGAGGCGTATAAATGCTGACTTGTATGTTGACTGTGATTCAAAATTACAAGATGTTGCTCTTAAGATTATGTTGGTGGAACTCCATCCTTTATCCTATTGCGAAATTGCACCATATTCCATTGATACTTTTACTGTGAAATAAAATAATCAAAGGTGTTAAAATGCATTCGGTTTTCTTCAATGATATACAAGAAATACAATCTTCTCCCTGTATCTGAACAAATTATTGATTATTTGTCGCAACCCGCGCCATGTTTTAACCATCAATAATGTTCAGATTAAGCCATGGTTTAAGAGGAATTTATCTTCACTCAGTGAAACCTTGGCATTTTGATTATTACCAGATAATTATGTAAGCGAATTAGAACACAATTTGTACCATTTATAAAAAGATAGTAAACTACAGTGCAACTATGTTCTTTGTATTTAATCAATAAAACAATTACTTCATTATATCTCACGGCTGAATTGGTATTTGGTATACCAGATCTCAGCCATGCTAAAATTCTTCAAATTGATGCTTATTTTGTTTAAATTTTTCAAATGAATCGGACTCTGTTGATGAACTAATGACCATGTAATTCTTAATTATTTTAGTAGAAGAATGAATTGTTGGGCATATATTTGTGCGAACATAATTATATTTTCCATGAATATAGGATTTATCTAAACTTTCAAGCCAATTTCATTCCATTTCTTATTATTTTCCAAATATTGATTGTAATAAATTATTTCCGTTCTTTACATGCAAATAGTTTTCCTAATAAAAAGTCTGATTAGTTTTATAAATATATTTAAAATGTTTTAACCAAATTACAATTTTTTTAATTGTGTGAAATTTAACATATAGAATTTCTCATATTTACTCGTTTGTGTTCATGAATATATTACTCATGTCAACATACGATAATATGCTATACCTGATATATTTTAAATGTTGATTTGTCAGCAAAGGAAACTTCTTTTTATGTCATTTGATATACTTTTGTATATACATATGTTCGATTAATATGCTTTATTTATTTCAGGATTACAATGTCATTAAACAAAATAGAAATCTACCAATAGTTTTTAGTCATTGGTAAAAACATTTCAATTTACCCAAATAATTAGCAACATTATCTGAAATGGATTTCGTAAAACAGCTAAAACTTTACCATATCTTATAGTAAATGCTAGAACATACTGAGAAGTCTGTCTCGTGAAATTTGATCTTTTAGAGGGAAAACATTAGAATAAAATTATGGATTTCCATGCTAAAATGCTAAGGCTTCGTTTCCTGGGAAAAAAAGTATTTCAACTCATTTTTGGTGGTAAGAACAATACGGTTGCAAAAATGTTTACGTAGTTTATTATGTAATTGAAGAAATTTTCGCTATAATTTAAGGTAAAATACTTTCTTTTTTTTATCTTTAATATAACAAGGATGAGATAGTTTTACTGTATTGTTTAAAAGTAATTAGTTCCTGAAAATCTTCTTTAATGATATTTGAGATATTTAAAAAAAATTATATTCAGTTCGAATCGCAATCTATATCATGTTCTAAATTGAAAACTGCAACTAAAAGATATTGTTATTGAAAAACACAATAATTATCAGCAGCCAGTGCAAGAAAAATTTAAGAGTGCAATTTTCGTTATTTTTTTCAGTATCCAATTCATGCAAGAGATAATAAAATAGAAATGCGTTTACAGCATTTATTTCTTAAAAATGATTCTTCACCGTGTTTATTATTTGTATCACAAGTAAAGGTCATAGTGTTTTTTTATTATATCCTGGCTTTTTTATTTGATAAAAGCAAATACTAGTAATATTAGATGACATTATATAATAATATGACAATACGATGATCAATGTTGTTAGAGTATAAAAAGATTTTTAATTGCAAATATATCAAGAAATAAATGTAACATATTCGCATGTTTTGCGGCAAATTATATAGCTTATTTTTTCAAAATTTAAATGAATGTTTCAGTCTCTTTTCAATGTTATCTCAATAGGGTTAACTTTATATCAACAGGAACAGCAAGAATAAGTTTATGCTCTTGACACATTTTTATTTTATTTTAAAAGTAATTTTATGCAGAACTGGAATGCAAAGAAGGCGGCTTTTGTTTCCGATATACATATTTTTTGGTTTTGGTTTTGTGCTCCTTTTACTTCATATTATTCTTTTACCGAATATATTATCTTCTATCTATATACCAGGCCATGAATGATGCTTGATGCAGAAATTGGATCTGTTGTGATTGAGAATTCAGCCGCATTTTCTCTTAAAGTGATATAACTTCTTTATATCTTTGAAATTAGAACCAAATTAAGTAAATTAGTATTGCGCAATAAATGGAGAAAAATAATTATTATGTATGAATATATATACACTCACATTTACAAATATTGAATGGACTCGATTTTCTCGAAGTTGAATTAAGTATGATTTAAATCATTATAAATAGAGGTTGATTTTAGATCCAAGAGACCAAGACATGTTAAGAGCAGGAACATATTTCCAGTATTCTAGTAATTTAATAAAGAAATAGGCTTAAAAGTTCGTTTTTATATTAAGGTATGAAGACCTTCACCAGGATATAGCTTATTATGGCATATATTTATCCCAAATGTATATGGGAGGAACTATTTGTACTAAGCCATTAGGTAATTTTAAAATTATAATAGACTTTCATGAACTAACTTCAGTTTCTTTCATAGAACTAATTTAGGATTCTGCGAAGGATAATACTTTACTTCGTACCTGTCTGCATTAGTTGCAATTTTTTCTCATCATTAGATACCATTGTTCTTGACATAACTAGCGATTATTATAACAGTTAAATATGCCTTAAGCAGTTTTACATTGCTACACAGTTTAATTCAGGTAGCGTGTTATAGACAATTTTTAATGTCTTACATAGTTTTTGTTTAGTTTTACATAATCTTTAAACATTTTTACTTTCAAATCTTATACAATTTAGTTAGAATTAGTGAACTCTAATGGTTAATTTAATCTATTTTAATCTTGTATTTCTTATTCATGCTGTCTTAACTATAGTTTGTTAGACTAGCTGCATGAATAGTATAAATTTTGATGCCGATTCTCTATGAATAACATAGCTGAATCTCCACTTATAATCTTACAATGACAGTGGTATCTTCTAGAAGAAATTAAATAATTTCAGTCTGTCATCAACTCAGCCAAAAACTGGAGAGTGGTGTTAGTAAGACATACATGTGTTTACTAGTTACAATCTAAAAATCATTCTTCTTTAGTGGTAAAATTACAAATGTTTTATTTAATACAGTTTAGAAGGTACATTTGCTCTATGTAATTAAGTGATCATACTAATAAGAATGAAAACTAAATATAACTTAATGATAACAATTTATATATCAGGATTTAGTAATTTAAAGTTAAAAAAATTGCATAACCACTAAATTTCATAGAAACGTAAGATGAAATTGAAAAAAAATATATTAAAGATGTAATTCTTGCGCTTTTCTTCGTGGGAAACTAAAATAATTAAAAGTTTAAAAATTTATTAGGCAGTGTATTGTGCAAGCCATTAAAAAGGCACTGAACATTAACAGTGTTACAGCGGCTACAACTAATAAAACAATACATTTAAGAAACTAAAAGGTTAAAAAAATTATAAGTTTTTTAAAATATTTCAACAAATATCCCTGCCAATGTCATCAAAAATTATATCATATATATAAATATTATTTTTTCCATCAGTATATGTATCAAAATATGTTCTGTAACATTTGCCAATCAAATATACCTTCAGCATTTCACAGGAATCACTACTAAACCCCAAAGTCATTATGAATAGAGTTTATTAATATGATTTTTGCATTCTGAAGAGTCATTCCATGGCCTTCCAAATACAATTATGACGATTCTGCCAATTACGATATTGCAAACACTGTTCTGCGTTTCTTTATGACAATAAATTTTCTTTAAAAATTCTTAGCTCCTTTATTTTAACCGCAAGAAAAAATTTAAATTCTTTTTGCTGAGAAGTGGAAAAGGAAATCATCTATTTTATTTGTAGTATTGCTTTTAAAGTAAAAAGGTTAAATGTAATTGTACTTTGTATTGTACAGTGGAGTTTACCTCAAATTACCAAGATATTAAAATACTTATTAATGGCACGCATAAATGTCATATTTCGAAACGCATAAATCTGTGATGCATTTATTATTCAAAATTTGTCCGTTTTTGAATTACCAACTAAATTAGAAGAATTTTTGGATTTATAACAATTATTATTATTATTTATTTTTGGAACTAATACTTATAATGTGCTTATACTTTTCAATTTCAAAATTATTTTATTTTTTTAATTATTTTATCGTTGGGTAGTTTTTTTATTGCTCTGTGAAAAACAATGGTAATACTAACTGATCAAAATATTTTGGGGCTCATCAAAAATTACTGAAATTTCATTGCGATTTTCTTCTTTGTAAACTGTATACTCTTTAATTCTGTTATTGAAATACTCTTTAAGCGTTATGCAAATGCGGCTAATCAAAAACCTAATTGCCGATTACCTCCATTTTTACGCATATTTCAAAATTTTTCCTCAATATCTTTTTTTAAATAATATACTAGTATTTTATGGATTAATTTCATATTGTGTTAATGTTTTTCATCTAAATATTCAGCTATTTCTTTCAATAATTAGTTGAATGTTATTCTTCTCATATAGTAACTTACATTTTTTCATTTAAATTATTTAGTATTTTGAGGATTTATATAAATAAAGACAAGAGAAAAATATAGACAATCAAACAACTTTTATCGAAAACAGAAAATAACTTTATTAGCTTATAAAACATTAAAGATTTTCTCAAATGTATTTGTTTAATATAACGACCTTTAATTTACCTTACCGGCTATGTTCACATCCATATTAACGGTTTTGAATTTTGAAATTATTTTTTTTGTTTCTTTCAAAGTTAATTAAATATTTAACAATGTAATTTATATAACCTTTAAAATTTCTGTATATTGTCAAAAGTGAATTAAATTAAATATGCCAAACAAAAATAAATGCACAAGTCTTGTGCTTACATAAACTTTACCACAAATGATTTTTTATGCCACATATAAAAAAGCATAGCGTCTCACTACGATTTCCTATATGCTTACTCCTATACTAATTTGGAACATTATTTTTTATAAGAGCTTTCCAACTTGATGCACTACGCATAAAAATTATTTTAGATTGAAACATACAAAGGTATAAAAATTATCATGTTTGATTATAGAATCATTGTAAACATAACAAAGAATAAGATTTCTAGAAAAGCCTTCTAAGGACAAGTGATGGCTTTAGAATTTCTTTCCAAATTTTCTTCCCCTCGTAACTCACTCCTTTTGACACGTCTTGTAGGGTTGGTGGACTTTCAAAATTGTTCTAGTGAGATGGATCACGGCCAACTAGACACACAACTGTGTGTCTAGTTGGCCGTGGATGGATGGAGCTTTCTAGTTTCTGGTGCCTCTCGAGAAAGTTTTGTAACGTCCTTCCCCAGATTTTCCCCCTTCTAATCATACCATTGACTTTCCCTTTTTCTAACAACAGTCTGGTTCTGTGTTAAAATATTTTCTGCAGGCGTTTCTCAACCTTTCTATCTCCTGTGCCTAAAAAAAAAATTTAAAAAAAAGTATCGTTCATCACTTTCAGTTTTTTATTTACTTTTTGAAAGAATATTATTTTGCTCCTTTGTATATTATTTTTTTTAACTCCATGGTCAAATAGAAAGTATTGGAAAAGCTATGTTTAAAAGTATTGCTATTATCTTCTGCGTTATCTCAGAATCAGAAACTTAAGAAATGTAGATACACCTCGAGGGGTCACTTTTAAAGGTCGCCACTGTTCAAGGATAAAAATCGCATAAAATGTTTCTAATGTGTATTTTCTTGCGCATAATCAACTAATATTCTTTAATCTCTATTATCCTTGTCAGAAATTTTATAATGAACACGTGTTCTGGAAAAAAATATTAATTGTTACTGTTTATATGTTTTGAAAGACTATCATGTCTATGCCCAAGTTTATATTGCATAAATATTATCCAATAAAATAAATCATACTTGAAACTTCAGTCTAATATTCTGAATGTATTTACAAATATTCGAAATTAGTAACTGAATAAAAGAATAATAATAAATAGTGTTAATATTTGTTTATATTTGTAATCTTAAGCATATGCGTGTGATCAATAAAAAATAAAAAGTTGGTCTGTTTAAAAGTTTTTAAAGTAATTTCTAATTTTTGTTTGCAAAAATTTGTTTTTTGGATTTCAGTGATTTATTTTAATTTATTCGTTTTATTTATTTATTTTTTTAATTTCAGTGATTTATTCAGTTATTTATTTAAATCATAATGAAAATATATTTGTACAATATTATTTCATAATCAATTATATCCTTGAATTTTATTCAATATATAATATAGGAACAACCTATACTGTATCATCATCATCATTCATGGCGCGCCAGCCCAGGATGGGTCAAGGCCTTCTGAACAAGTTTCTTTCAGCCACCTCTACTGGCAGCCAAACTCCTCCAATTTTTTGTTCCACGGACCCTACTGTCTTCTTCGACTGCATCCACCCATCTCAGCTTTGGTCTTCCTCTTCTTCTTACGCTGATGGGTTTTGCAAAAAAAATTTCCCTTAGTGTTTTATTGTCCTTCATTCTAATAACATGTCCAACCCAACTGAGACGGCTTACTTTAATGTGATGTACAACGTCTGGCTCCTTGTACATTCGATAGATTTCTGTATTGTTGTATCTGCGCTAGACACCGTTTTCCTTCTTACCCCCAAAGATACTTCTTAAAATCCTGCGTTCAAATAGGCCCAACAGCCTCTCCTCTCTTACAGTCAAAGTCCAAGTTTCCGAAGCATGGGTCAAAACGGGACGGATAAGCGTTCTATAGATCTGTAAGTTAGTTTTTCGTGAAAAAAATTTAGTTATTAATAAATGTCTTAGGCCAAAAAAGGCTTTGTTATCTGCAGTTAAACGTCTTCTTACCTCTGGGAGAATGTCATTATTTTTGTTAACCATTGAGCTAAGATAAATAAACTCATCAACTGTTTCAAATTTATAATCACCAATGTGTAAATGAGTTTGGGTAAATTGGGTTCTAATTACAGGGAAATATTTAGTTTTAACTTGATTAACAACAAGCCCTGCCGGTCTGGCCTCCCTCTCAATAGCCTCAAAGGCTTCTATTAAGTATTTTTTTACTTCCGGTTACCAGTGCAATGTCGTCTGTAAACGGCAACACTTGAACAGATTTAATTTAATTTTAAATTTATAATTTTCCGAAGATACTGTCCCTAGTATTGATACCAGATTTCCTGATAACTCTTTCAAGAACGATTTTAAACAAAAGGCAAGAAAGAGCATCCCCCTGTTTTACACCCTTATCAACAAGAAAATCTCTAGAGAGTTGTCCCTGGATCAGGACCCTACAGGAAGTCGATTTGAGGGTCATTTTTAGCAAATTAAGTAACTTTAATGGAATACCAAAAACAAGCATAGCCTTAAATAATTCATTGCGGTCTATAGAATCGTATGCCGCCTGGTAATCAATGAACAAAATATGTAAATCAATATCAAATTCATGAAACTTCTCCATAATTTGTCTAAGATTAAATATACCTGTATAGTCCACTGTGGATTTGCCAGTACAGAATCCACACTGATAGTCGCCCACAATATTATCTACATACGGGACAAGTCTCTTATACAATATCTTGGAAAGAACTCTGTAGCAAATGCACAAGCTTATTCCTCTATAGTTTTCACATACTAAAGGATCGCCCTTTTTGAAAATTGGACAAAGCAAGCTTGTAAGCCAATCTTATGGCATCTTCTCGAATGTCCAAACATACTGGATTATTCCATGTAAGAGCTCTAACACCTTTTGCCCTCCTTTTTTTACAAGTACCTATACTGTATATATTTTATATTTTGAATTGTATAAATGTCTTCTTGTTTATTATATATTATTATTTTAGCGAATTAACTAAAAAAGTTGATTAATATGATGATAGTAGAACTTGCGTGATTTATTGTAACTGTAAGGTACGATTATGTGTTTATATTATTTTATAATATAAATAGTTTTTCTGCTGGTTTTTATGAAGTTTTTATAATAGTTTTTATGAAGTGTTGATATTTTGAAATTGAAATAAATATATTCATAACAACTTGTTCTGAGCAATCTTTCTTGAATATAATGATTTTCTAACTTTTTAAAATTAATATCTCTGTGGAGATAATTTTAATTAAATATCACGATTTTCGTTATTTCTAAAGCTATATTAATGGCACTAAGCAGTCAAAAAACAAAGATACACTGATTTAGTTAATTTTTGCTTTTATTTCTGGCTTAATAAAAAAAGAAGAAAATAAAATTTAACAGTCAGATTTTTAATTTTTGTACAGCCATACAAGTGATTCTTTTGGCTTCCTACTCAAAATACTATAAAAATTTTTTAATTAAAATTCAGAAGGAATTTTAGAGCAATGGATTAAATAATAAAATGTCATGCGTTTAGTAAAAGTCAAAAATTAAAACATCTTTTTTAATTAATTTATCTAATTTTTAAATTATGGAAAAAATAGTTTCTTTACCATATATGCAAAATATCAAATATTCAGTAACTTTATTTAATATGTTAAAAAATTATTATCTTCAAAATTTATCTATCAATCAAAATCATAATTTATAAAATTTAACAACGCTGTTACAATTTTTCAACATCTTTACTATCATTGTTGCTGTTGTTTTTATTGCATTTTATACATTAATGTATAAACATTATCATTGGTCACGGAAAGTTTAAATTATAAGTTAACATATAAAAGCTCTAATCAAAAGTCTAAATTGATATTATTTGTAAATTTTTGGGCACTTGGTTTACGTTAAACTATAAACATAAATTATATTCCCAAAATTTCTTTTAGCTAACCAAATTAAGGCTTTAAAAAAGCATAACCTACAATTTATTGATTGCTCCAGGGGATTATATTTTACTTCTGTAAATAAACACAAAAGCAGTACATCGTTGTGAAAATAAGTTTAAAGAGCTCTTTTCATTATGAAATGTATCATATTCAATCTTAATTACTATCGTAAGATAAGTTTATGTGTTGCCTTTTTGACAAGCATATCTATCAGTGTGAGTACTTAGAAATTTTCAAGATTTGCAATTTTATGACTCATAAATACGGTGTGCATCGAAAAACACTCACTAAAAGCAATACGTTATGAATATTTAAAAAAATGTTACAGTAGTTTTGAAACGTTAAATGTCAACAATCATTCATCCTTAATCTATGTTTAAGTATTGATCTCTCAAGTGTTCTTAAAGACCAAACTGGCAGCTAAATGGTTAGTGTTCAGGATATCAGTTCAATGGCTCTTGAGGTAAAAAGCGACTGCAGGTGACCAACAAACCAAGCATTATTTAACTCTCTTGAGCTGTTTTACCAGTCGCATTAACAAGATATCTCCTTAAGGGCTTACTCTTTTGTGGGTGAGTACGGGCTGGGCGATCCCCAGGTGCCTGGGCTACACATATCCCAGGCTATATTCAAGTTGGTAGTGAGGCTGACAACTCCACCCTAAACACCCTTTTGTTTCGAAATCTAAAGAACATGAAATCGGACTGATCTATCGCAGATGATTTAGGACTTGAGATTGATGCTGGAACGTTTTATCACTTTATAGAAGTATGGACCTCCAAGCCCTTGCTAAGAAAATGAACTTTTACACTATTGATTTAATTGCAATTCAAGAAATGCGATAGATAGGAGAAGGGATCTTGGAAAATAAAAACTATAGTGTATTTTATAGTTGCGATCCTGAAAAACATATTTTTGGCGCAAGCTTTGTTGTTAACAAGAAAATGAATCACCTAATTTTAGATTTTAATAGATGAATATGTAGATTAAGGTTTAAAGGCATTTTTTCAGAATTACAGGGTAATCTGTGGCCATGAGCCAATCGAAGAAAAAGAAGATTAGGAGAAGGTCTCTTTCTATAGTGACCTCGACAAACTGTTCTGTGAGTGTCCTCGAAGTGATATTAAAATTATTTTAGGAAGTTTTAATGTAAAAATGGGAAAAGAGATGGAATTCAAACCTTTCATTGGAAATCACAGCCTGCATTCAAGTACCAGTGATAATGGTATCAGACTTATAAATTTTGCAGCTGAACATGATGTAGCCGTGGGAAGTACAATATTTCCTCATAAAGATATACATAAAAGAACTTGGAGGTCACCTGATAATGCTACTTTTAATCGAATCGACCATGTTTTAATTGATACTATACATTTTTCTAACCTTTTGGATGTCAGGGCCTTTCGAGGCACCAATAATTGATTCTAATCATTACCTTGTTGTGATTATATTGCGTGCAAAAATTTCTAAAACACTAAAAAGAAATGTGACCCTAAATTTAAGTGATGTAAGCTCAGGGATGAGAAAATTAGAATTATATTTGGAGAAAAACTAGATTGTAAAATTCAAAATATTGATTTTGTGGCAGTGACTAATGTAGAAAATAAATGGCTTTTCATTAAAAAAAAAATTTGGCTATGATGATGAAATTTTGGGTTTTGCAGACAAGACCAATAAAAAGATTGGTTTAAGAAAAAATAAAAAGAATGCAACTAAAGCACAAAAAAAGCCTACCGTGATATGCATAGTAAGCGATTCACGAAGAGATCAATTGGCAATTACAAAATTGTAAGACGACTTAAAAAGTTAATCTCTAAAAAAAAAAAAATGATGATCTATTCAAAGATGCTAAGTATCTAAAAGGAAAAATTTAAGCAGAGCTTTCTATAAGCTGATCAACGACAATCGAAGGAATTTCAAATCCAGAGTTACTTATTGCAGAAATAATGATGAAATCCTTAGTGATGTTAATGTTATTTTTAATTGATGGATGAAAAATTTTAGCAACCTTCTTAATGCTTCCCATCCAGTGTAATTAGTAATCCTCCACAGGGATAGACCAATGTACAGGTGGCTTTACCTACTCTAACTGATTTTAAGGTTGCCCTTAAATCACTGAAGTTAAATAAGGCTTCAGGTCCTGATTGTTTACCAGCTAAACTTTTGAAGTTCTGTAGACATTTGACAGTTAAAAGCATACATGATATCATTTTGTCCATATGATGGAAAACTGTCATCAGATTGGACTCATGGCATTTTATGTCCCATTGTGAAAAAAGGAGACCCAACTTGTTGTTTCAAGTACTGGGGCATTAGTCTGCTGAACACTGCTTATAAAGTTTTTTTAAGCATACTTTTTAACAGAATTTCACTTTGGGCTAATGACGTAATTGGTGACTATCAATGGGGATTCAGGAAGGGGAAAATTCAGGAAAAAAACTCAATTTGTGCCAAATTCTTGAAAAATTTAGAAAGTTTGGAATTGAATAACACTGCCTATTTATTGACTACAAGACGGCAAATGATTCTATTGATTGTGACTTCCTACGTGTAGCTCTTGCTTAACTGGGCATCTCTAATAAACATTTAAGCTAATTAAAGCCACTTTTACGAACACAGTTTCTTGTGAAAAGCTATGCGGCTGTTTGACAGAGTTTTTTTTGAAAAAGAATAGTGTGAGACAAAGTGATACTCTTCCTTACCTGCTTTTTAATCTTTCCTTGGAATGGACAGTTGGCATCATCGCCAGAGAATCCATATTTATCAAATCTCTGTGCAACTCCTTGCTTATGCTGTTGATATTACGATCATAGCACGACGCACTAAGAATGATAGAGGCATGTTTTGCCCTTTAAGAAATCAGCAGAAAAAAATCCATCTTCTTATTAAAGAAGGCAAGACTAGATACATGCCAATTACTAAAGATTCGGTGAATTATAAATTTTTAGCGATTGAGGATTATAAATATGAAGTGGTTATTAATTTTTTTATATTTAGCCTCAAATATCAATGTTCAAAACGATTTATATAAAATTGAGTTTAAGGACGATTTTTGGCAGCTAATCGATGCCTTCATAGCTTACGTAACATTTTTAAACCTAAATTAATCAGAAGTATTAAATCCGAGGCCGCGAACAACTAGCTATCTTTGAATGAAAGTTTCAAAGAAAAATTTTTGGTGCTGTAAATGAAAATGAAGTCTGGAGACGTCGGCTTAGTTTTGAATCGTACAAATTATTTAAGGCTATAGAGATCATCAAATTCAGTCAAAATAAGTCTTATGAAATTTGCTGGCCACATATACAGAAGGGACCCCTTGTCACTAACATTTAAAATTTTCAATTATTAACCTTTGGGAAAGAGAAAAACGGGAGGGCCAGGTTGAGATTGATGGATTGTGCAGAGAGTGATTTTAAAATCCTAAGAATAACTAACTGGAAATCTATAGCAAAAAATAGAAGAGATCTCTTTGGAAAGCCTTGACTCATCAGCGGATGTCGTAACTATAGAAGAAGAAGAAGAAAACAACAAAACATATGAATCCTAATTAAGCAACTCAGTTATTTTATACTAAGAGTTGAAGCTGTATGCTTTTATTATGTCAAAGAATGGCGAAAATAAGCCTCTAGATGTGATTACCAACAAATCTTCCTATTCCATAATTCAAAGTGCACTTTACATTTTAATATTTCCGAATGTGTACTTAGTAGTATGTTTCAACTATCATTACCTCAGCAACTAAATTTAATTGACAGTTAATTCTAATCTAAATAATTTTGATGATGAGTAAAGAATAAAGAATTTTATGCCATATGAGTTGAATTCATTTCCAAATAGATTTCAAGTTACACACTTTTACGGTAAAGCAAAAACTTAATGATAGAAAAATTTTGATCTGTAATGTTCTTTGGAGCCATGTCATGAAAATTTCTGATTAACTGCTTGGTTGATATTCCTTAAATAAAATATGCTGTTGATGCAAATTTTTTTGAAAATATTAAGTTAGACCGAAGTTTCTATTTTTCCTCCCTTTAAGTTTTGATTCCTAGAAAAATAAAAGCCAAGTAAAACAACAAATCAATAAATAATATATTCTCCATTATTTTGTTAACAATTTATTACCAACATTCAAAAAACTAATCAATTCCTTGGTGGTAGACCAGTTAGTTTCGAGTTGAAGAAATCCTACAGGTGTTTCTATTTCTAGTCATTATTGAAGGAAACATCACGTAATACATTCGAGAAAAATCGGAAGAGATGGAATTTGAGTATTTCAAATCGAGGAAATATATGGACTGTAGTACTTCCAACCCAAGTGTATTTTAAAAAAAATTCAAATTATGGTGACACCAATCAACTAAAGGTAGATATATTTGGTACTATTGAACATTCCATTGTCTTTATCGATTATATCGTTATTTGGTGTGCAAAATTAGGAATAAGTTTATTCAATCGCTTTTCCTAGAATTAGATAGGGCATCTTATAAAATTCATGTTTTTTAGGCTGAAATGGTCGTCTTTGAATTGCGTTAGTTAATTTTCAGCCTTTCTAAAAGTTCTTCACTTTTTCACCATTTCACAAATCTCTCAAGCAACTTTTGTGGCTTTAGCATTTGATCAAATGGCGGAATATCGAAAATGCCATTTTTTTGTTGACTTAGTACAGCATTTTAAAGACCTAAAAGAAACAAAAAATATCTCAGCATAAGAAAAAAAAACACTAGAACACACTGACGAATTTAATGCATTGATAGAAGGATATTAAAAATAAAAATGAACTAAAAAAATGTAAATCATTTTCAGTTTACAATGCTTTAGTTTCATAAGTTAACTGTGAATGTACTTATCTAATTAAACTTTAAATTAACTAGTTTTCATAAAAAAATGAAAAAAGTTGATGAATTTATTTTTTAAAATAATGATTTTTATTACGATATATACAATTTACCTTAAGATTTTTAAAATTCTAATTTTTTATAATACTGATAATTAAAAATTCTAACTAAAAGGCAAAAGTTTTAGTAATAAGAATTTATGATATATCTGTTGTTCAATGGTTCAATATATCTTCTAATTATATATAATAAAAAGTAAGACTCTTTAATAGAGGAAAAATAAAGGGGGTAACTCTCGAGAGCTCTGAATTTTTTCCTAAAAGTGTAGTCGATATTTCTATTTTTTAAATTAATGAGTTTTAGAACATATACTATTTATCTCTTCATTATTAAAAGTCACTTATATATATATATATATATATATATATATATATATATATATATATATATATATATATATATATATATATATATATATATATATATATATATATATATATATATATATATATATATATATATATATATATATAAAATATATATACATATTCTTGGGCTGGGCAAGGTTGACTCAGCCTTTCATCCCTTCAGTGGGTCGATTAACTGAGTACCAAGCATGCTTGGGAACTAAGCACTGGGGGTCTTATGTTAGGCTGACCACCTAACTGGGACATATGCTTCGCACCCCAGGGCCCTCAGTCATGAAAACAGTTATGGGCACTGTAGGCCTTGGCCCACATGGGCTGTCGTGCGCCATGGAGTTTATATATATATATATATATATATATATATATATATATATATATATATATATATATATATATATATATATATATATATATATATATATATATATATATATATATAATGCTAGTGCACATTGTAAAATGCTAAATATTAGCAAAAATGCATAATTTTCAAGATAAAAAATTATTTGAAAAGATTTTTTTTTCCATGTATACATTTCACTTTTTTATTTTGCATATAATTACTAACTTCAAAGAACTTTTTTAAAAATCGTGAACACATTTTTGGAATTTCATTAAAGAGTAATAGAATAAGGAAAATGTTTGTACGAAACTTAATTGGTTTTTTAACTATGATATGTTATTGATTTTACTGCCCATTTTTTGATAACAATAATGTTTTAAAACATGGAAATTAACTAGATAAAAATGTAACAATAGTATGTGATATATTATATATAATTAATGTGAAACATAAAATATTGTTATATTGTTAAGAAATTGCTAGAAGAAAAGTATTTTTTTAAAGTAATATTTTGGTTGGTGAAGATAATTGCTAAGAGAATTTTCTTTTATTTTTCTTATGACTGATTGTGAACTTAAGTTTGTTCAAAAACTTCCTTAAGCATCTTCTAGGAAAATGCCAATGAAATCATTTAAACAGCAGAATGGACATAACATGTTATTTTCCAGGAAAACATTAAATGAAAATTACCCCACAATGAGACAAACTTTAACCAACTGAAATTCAGTGCAATTGTCTTCTTTGCTATACAATTGTTGATAACTAATGGAAGAGAGAAGTTTCTCAGATTGAAGGAAATATTAAATGTTCTAACGGACGTATATTTAGGTATTGCATACGTTGGCGAAATGTCGAATGAATACTTTTAAATTTTATCATAAGCTGACTAAATTGCAGTAGATTGTTCTTAAGAAAATAGAAAATGTAAGTTAAAAACAAAAAGAAAAAAATTACATTGCTTACTGTAGCACAAAAAAAAAAAAAAAACATTTCTACAATTGCTAATAGTCAACTAATATAATTTCCTTTTAGGTCTGAAAGGCAATGATTATACCTAGAAAATTTCTGAGAGGAGAAAATATGTCTTTGAGGAAAATTATGTAATACTAATCTTTAAACCACACTGGAAATCCAATGTGTAGAATAACTTGCTTTTTTTTTACACGCTATCACATTAAAATTTTTAACAAATGTTGTTGCGAATATTCTTCTTTCGTTTCTTGTAGAAAATAAATTATAAGCTCTAATTTACAGTTTAAAAGAATATCGCTCATATTATTTATATTTATATATGTTTTATATATATTTTTTGACTGATTGTAATTTAAAATTGCTGTTTAAAAAAATGGGACTTTTATATCTCCCACTGAATTATTCAGGTTATGAATTGAATATATGACATGTAAATTGTATGAAAAAAGACTTTTGAAATGTTTTCATTTTTGCTTATAGAAAATGACAGCTATATTCCTTTGCTTGTAACCATTATTGACATTTTTCAGACTGATTTGGAATCATTTTTTGGACATTAAAGTCCTGTGTGTACTTTTTGTATATGGATTACATACAAAATGAATTATATGCTCAAGGGTCATTAGAAATTCAGTATATAGAGTTTCACCAGAATTTTACCTCTTTTTATCAGAATTCTTTTAAAAATGAACTGAACGTTTTTTCAAAATCAACTCAATTAAAACATTACACTTGATCTTCACTTGGTACTAATACACAATTCTACACTACAATCTATTAAGTTCTTTTCGCACTATCTTTAGGTTTTCAACCTAAATATCCTTTCATAATCCATTATTGTGTATCTATATATCTACACTCAGAAGAATTGAACAATGACAACAGTACTCATATAAGCAAATGATTAAAACATTTCAACAAAACACCATTTTATTATCGTATCAGTGCTAAGACCATACTTGTTGGCAATAAAAATAAATATTCGTTGATATATCTAATCACTAATATACCACAAATGCAATATTTATTCAAAAGAAAAGTAGGGTTTAACTTTAAAAATAACATTAATTCAACTGGATATTATTCAACTTAATCGTAAAAGCACTGTTCTCGGCAATATTGCTTAAATTAAGTGTCGAAGGCTCTCATCACAAATGGTCTAAGTCTACTTTCAACTAAAAGTTTCAGAACTGTATCGAGGAGAGAATTCACACAAGTAGAAAATACAAACTGTTAATGAGTAATGTAGCTGCAGCCCTTCTGTCCCTCTCTTTTCATATATCAATTGCTTGGGGACGTCTCAAGCCACTGCCACAATTGAATGTGCCTTATCTGAGACATTGTTGCCAATACTGTATATCTACCATGTAGTTTGTTTAATATGCTAATATACCTGTTCAACTATCCTCAGAGTAAATTCTAATGCGATTTCTCTCAATAATCGCCATAATCTCATTATGATGTCATCTTCACTACTGCTTCCGATTATCTGTTCTAATGCAATGTCCTCTTCTATGCGCCTATCTGTTTCCTAGTACTATCATTTGTCTATTAATGCATTCCCTTAAAACATAATTTTCCTATTAGGTTTCAATTAGTTTTTACGTGCAAAAAAGAGTGCCCCTAAAGTGTCAACTAAACAACTCACAAATGATTTCTAGTTAGAACCCGTTTATTACTAAATGCATATACTTCCTAGTAATTGAAGGTATTTTATTGTTCGATGATTTGCGGATCCAGTTTTCCCTTTAAAGTAAATCATATTTATTTCAACATATAAAGTAGATTTATATTGTGTGTTTCAAGATAAAATTCAAACTTTAGATTCCTAATAAATAAAATGTTACCATAGAGTGCAAAACCAATCACGGTTGTGTATTCTTCTTCAAGATTTGTCTAAAGAAATGATTGATAATATAAGAAAAATGATGCCACAATTGTTTCATGAAAAATGATATTTGCATAACGCTTGCTCAAAAAGTAACATTGTTATATTTTCCTTATGACCATGAAAAATGCATATGTTTAATATTTTATTAGGATGAACTGTAACATTTTCTAGAATTTATAATGTGGATCATTTTTGGTGTGCAACTCAAAAGTTCCACATCAAAAATGATCCACAAAAATGACTCCAAAAATGAGAACAAATTTAGATTGTTAGTTTCTTAAAAATAAAACGGGATTAAATTATTAGTATAAGCTTAAAATCTATTTCGAATTTAAAAATAAAGAAAAGAATTCTTCGCTGTTACCTCAAAGAACAATACCACCTGAGCTACAATCACTTTTAGGGAAAACAATACATATCTTCAAAACAATGCGAATAAATCTTTTGTGTGTCCTATTCAAGCAATGGAAATATTCTAATCTTTGATCAGCTTATGTCTTAGATCTAATTTCTAACACAATAGCAAAAAATTTTCGTCAGAGAAACAACGCATGTCGAACAATTGATTTTAAAAATGTTAATTATTATGATTGTTTATTTGCAATCTGTAAATTTATTTTAAAGCATAACATCTGAATAGATTTATTTAATAACATTCCTGCAAAGTAATAACACGATATCATGTTGTGACTAGGCGATGAATTTCGAGAAAAAATAACATTAAGTTCCACAGGTTAACTAGAGAAATTTTATTATTGGATTACTAAGAGTAAAATACAGATATTATTTTTTCTATACATACTATAAAGTTCTTACAAAACTTTATTTTATTAGATACGGTCCAGTATGGAGAAAAATTTTCATTTTAAGAATGTGTTATGAATGCAAGAAGGAAAAAAATGCACATGATAAATTTTGCTAAGTATTAAGAAATTTATATAAGAGTAATAAGATATTTACATATTGTCATAAATGCGTGCTTCTGAAAATGAACAAGAGTTAAAACTATAAAAACTAACTCAGAAAAGGATAAATATATATATAATTCATACTTTATGATGATTTAAATTCTTTATTGAGTTTTTGTTACTGTATAAATGAGCTATCTTATAAAACCATTGTATTATATAGACATCACAAGTTTGTTTCCTTAGCCAATTCATGTTATGTTTTTATGCTCTATGTTTAATATATTTATCTAAATAAAATAAGAAAACAACCCTTATGCAAAATGGATTCAGTTCAAAACAAATTAAAATAAACAATTTGTGTGTTCACACTTACATTTAATTTTATGCGAAAATACATTCTATTATTGATGAGATACAGTATGATTTTCGGCCAAAAGTACCACCAAATCATTTTTGGGCAAATAAATTAGAATAAAAATGTATGCATCATTTCTCTGCATGGAAATACCACAATTTAATTTAAGATATCGCTATTTTGCATATAAAATAGTTAAAAATCAAAAAAGAACAAATAATGCAAATTCGTTTTCATCCTTCACTGGGATCTATAAATTTATAAGTGGCGAAATAAAGTTAATATGTGATGGAAATATCGATAATTTTATTGAGTAAATTACGGAAATTCAATACATTTATGAGATTTTAATGAAAGATTAAGGAAATTTCACCAAATCTTTTTTCTGATTTTCGCTTTTCTATCAGGCTGAACGTAACCCGAGATTATGATTATGTAACGCTGTCTCGTGCGTTTTCATTTTTTGATGAAATATACGCAACCGCCTTATCGGTCAGTGACCTCAGATATTTTTTTATTATTATTATTTCGATCTTGAAACGTACATTCCCTTGATAATCGAATAGCCTCTTATCAGTAAGATTCATTGTTAATTTTTATTTTTCATACTTCCGGCTTATGTCAGCTTATTACATACATTTATCAAAACAATAAATAAATATTTATGACTTTACTATTATTTTAAACTGTAGAATATTCGAATAAGTTAATTTAATTAAAATAAATTAAATAAAGTTATCTTTTTCAAAGTTGTCCTTTAAAAAAACATTAGAAAGTAAGTATTTTAGAAAAAGAAACAATTTACAAGTGGATTATTTATTTGCTGACTTTAAAATGGGATTCTTCACCGTGTTTACATAAATATAAAAACATGATAAAAATAACGCAATATGTCTGCACCAAATGATACAAATGTCACGAATCAAAGTTCCATTTAATGCATCTGATAAACTACTTTAGGGATTGCTTTCATTTAAAGTTGCAATTGACAATATATAAAGTTAAAGAAAGTGATATATATATATATATATATATATATATATATATATATATATATATATATATATATATATATATATTATACTCGTTTTTCGTATCCTATAATTTGTACATTTTTGCTGTATACATGGCCTCTTTTAACAAATGTTCGAGTTACACCTCCCTAGTTGTGGCATTCCAAAATGCACATAACTGACTGATGATGTCATCTCGCGCCACTATTCTCAGCGAATGAGTGACCAGTATGCTCTACCCTTCTGAGGGGATCAAGTTTTTCTCGTTTTTTTTTTTTTTTTGGTTGAGCTCTCCTATCAAGCAGACGTGCTACAGATGTCATGGTTGGTCCTCACACAAAAGAAATTGTTTATGTATTAATAAAACTTATTCTTGAAAATCAGCCTCTTCAATAATGCTTCTTAATAACAATTTCACCAAGACAAGAAGGTAACTACGTAATACACACACATATCTATCAATCTATCTATCTATATCTCTATCTATATATATATAATATACAGGGAGAGAGAGTCCATTTAAAATCATTTCGGATCTATTGTTTAATTAATTTTTTTACATGTAAAAAAAATACTTGAAAAAGATTTTTCAGTATTTTAATTTTATTATCTCTCTTGCCATAGAAAAACAATTTTATATTCATCTATTATTTTATTCAAAACAGAGATTTTGAAACGGGAAGTTAAAAACGCTTTGATTAATTTTGAGTTATTTCAAAATCTTTTATAATATCATCACACAACTGAACAAAAACAACGAATTCAGTTGGCCTTAAGTATAAAATTCTTGATAAAAGCAATGTTACAGATAGTTTTTATCGAAAATAAAGTGAAAACAAAAATGGAGTTTCTAAAAATATTTCAGAGAAAATAAGGGCACCAGCAGATGAATCTTCATTATATCATTTCGAAATGATTCGGAAGCATGAATTAAAAGATTAAGGAACTCCAGCATCACCATATCAAATTGTTTTTCTATTCAATTCATAGAAAATAATCTCTTTAAAACATTTTCCTGGATAAAGTGCACAATTCGAAAATTCTGTTCTGCAGAATACTTAGCAGTTAGGATTGCTCATCAACAAATGTTCATATACAAATAACAGCGTTCAACAATCCGCTGCGAACGCAGTTAAGAATCTTTTTAATTCCATACGTATCTGAAATAACCAAATTTAAGGAGTAAACAGCATTTCTTTAAGTTTCAAACATGGAGCCGCATCATTATACCCTTGGTCTTTTACGCATCTTAAATCCAATGCTGTATTTTTAAAATTGTGTTTTTGCTATATTATTTTCATGTTGGAAACTGCTGGCACTGACAGTAAAAACTTTTCAATAGATGAATTTATTTTATCTTTATACTTCCTGCAAACCTGAAAGAAATTAAAATACCCCACATTTTATCTACTGCAAAAGAAAAGAATTCACTAAATTTTATTATTCAATATATATTTTTTTAATTATTTCATAAACAGTTATTCATAACTTCATTTAGCAAGAATATGTAAGATAAACAATTAACACAGATCATATTAAATTCTCTCCCATCATTTCCCTTGCATCAGTTCAAAATTTAAGCAGATGATGGAAATTTTCATCGTAATGGTTATGTGCCTTGCTTTCACCTGTCCATTTAATATTGTCTTAATCACGGTGACCTCTTAAAGGAAGTATATTTCTACCAAAGAAAATTGCTGTTTTTATAAGACTAAGTTTCTCATATTTTCTTTTTGATGTCGTTCTGTAACAATAAACTTAAATACGTCGTGTTTACGCCTGTGTGATATGATACATATATTATTAACTGTTAACAAAGAAAGTGCGTGATATTTTTTTCTTGAAGTTCACGAATTTTTCCGACTATTTGCACTTGAAATCAAATCACTGATTTAATAATAGTGCCAGTTGTTGACTTTATTGATTTACCCGATTATTCTTTGAAAATAAATTGCACAATACTTTTGGTCAATAGCTTGTGCAATTTTGGAATAAATGAACCATGGGTATTTTAACATTAAATAATACAGAAATTAACTGAAGAGTTTTGAAATACCTGCAATGTAGATATTTATCCAAATGTTTTTCTCCAAAATAATCGCATCCAGAAATTTCCAACAATATATCTTTTCTTCATCACTTAGTTTACGACTGACATAATTGGATGTATCATTTTTTTCTCTATTTGGTGGTATTCTGAAGATTTTTAAAGCTTATGCTTCCACAATCCCGGTTTCGATTCAATTATGCGATTTTCATTGTAGTTATTTGCTGAATTTTTTTCTGATTTAAATTGACATTCGGAATTATTTTGGCCTTAATTAAGATAATTTAAAAGTTACTGATGTGCTTCTTTTTATTCATTGTTTAATATTAAAATCAAGACAAAATAGTGGCAATAAATTAAAAGTTATAAAATTGCAAATTTCACAATTTCAGCAAAAGAAAATAGAGCTACCATGATTTCTTGATTATTGTCTGCTCATGAAAACTAAAATCCCCTTTTCGACGATTCACTTCTATCCAGGGATAGGAGGCTAGAAATTATTTACTAAGACCTGTTTCAAACGTTCATAAATCATCAATTGAAAAAAAAAAGAACGATTCATAGATCCATATTCAGATGACCACTGGATACAGGTGTGGGAACATCTTCTATAAGGGATGCACCCCCTCTCTATAGCACTAACCCAAAGGCATTATTGCAGAGATAGAGAATTTCCGATATTTTTCCTCTGCAATTTAAGCAGATTTTCCCCCTTTTTTCCATCATAAAGTGTAAGCTCCAGTAGCTCAATAGCTTTACGCCGCTTCCCGTTAGGATCAGCAAAGTGAAGCATCATTTGCCGCGGTCGTTCATTGGGAGGGTGACCACTTTTCCCCTCATTTTGGTTTTTGGAGTTCCATGAGATGGGAATGCGTCCGCGTTAATCTCTGAAGTTGAAAATCCTTCCGCTGGTGTGGCATGGATGCAAAGAGGAAGGTGCCAGCTCGTCACTTGACCGTGGTATATAATTATGAGTCTCTTGGAGACAGGCGAGTATCCCAAAGTCAAAACAGTCCGGAGCCCCTACCGCTATGCAGGTATGCATGTATTGCAGAGTATTATGCATATTCTACGCATTTTCACCGGAAATTTGTTTGAAAGAAAAACTTCATAAAATTAATTAGATTTGTATACATCTGCTGTTTTACTTTAATTTTTTTTATTTGGGAAAACAAAAATATCTCCTTGTGCACCAAGGAATACCACACAGGGCCTTATTTTAATTTGCGATTCTATTTCGAAAGTTCCATGTGAGCTGGTGGTAAGATCATATTCTTTTGAATTGAAGATCTGTTTCGATCCCAGTCACACACACTGATGATTCACAACACAAACACAGATATACAATATATATATATATATATATATATATATATATATATATATATATATATACACACACACACATATATATGTATACTATCAATTTTTTAGTTTTTTAGAAAATAAAAAATATTATTGTAGGTAATATCCGATATTTTATGGTCTTTTATTTTCTTAAATTTTTTTGTTTATGATTAAAAATTTGTATACCATGTCTCAAACAAATACTGAATTTGTTTTCATGTGATGAATATATATAATTTTTTATATAGTAAGATAATCGGAGACATACGCGTTATATATCAGTTAATCAAGATTCATCTTGTTATGCAGTATATTACAGAATTGAACTCATTAAATAATCATCATTGTTTACTTTAATTGGCTAATGTTTTATAAAAAAGTTATTAACATTTGAAATTTTTTTAAAAAAATTTTCTTTGGGAATTTTTTGTTAATGGTATGAAAATATATTCACCTTCGCTTAAATTCTTAACTTAAAAAGAAACTACTCTAAATTTTATCTTTTTTCGAAATTCATTAAAAAAAAGGCATTAAAAATCTTATTGTAATAGAAACAATTTTTGTTTATAATAGGAGAATATAAATGAAAAAATAGATAAAATTGCTCTCTTACATAATGCTTATACACTCAAATGTTTCTTTTCATTTTTGAGGTCTTTTTTTTTTATTAATTAAATTTACATTCATTCATTTATATATAATTTAAATTCATAGTTTTTATATGAACTAGAATGCTTTAATTTGAAGGTTTATGATAATTTAATAGTTTCTGGTTATATTTTAAATCAAAAACAAATAGTTTCTACTGTATATAAAACAATTAAACATGTTACTAGGTTTTTTTTAATGCCATTTTGATTCCATTAATTTTTAGACATTTTTCTGAAGTACTTAAAGTATCCTAAATAAAAAGAATGAAGCCAAAAATAAAGGAATTTTTGCGACATTACCAAATCTATCTAATTCTTTATGACACTCTTGATATTTTGACAAAGTATCTGATATTAATAGATACCATTTTACAAAACTTTCAAATTAAAAATTAGTTCTACTCCAATTATTTTACAGCATTGTAATTGAGTGCATGCATAGCTCATTAATTTGAATGTATTATTAATAAGATAAATATGTTATCTAATATTTTTAAAATGTGGATATTTTCGATTAAAAGATTTTATATTCCTTTAAATTGATCAAGAATTCTGGTTTAGGTATAGATCATGCATATAATAACGTCGTTATTGCCATCGAAACATCAAGATAATTCCAGAATTTCGATGAAATTTAACACTGCTTGCAACTGTCAAAGAGATCGATTTTTCCCAGTTAGAGCCCCGGGATCCAGACAGTACCAGGGACAATCAATTAGCTGTTCTCGGGGGATAATAGAGGAACTGCAAACCGGATTCCTGATGTCCTTCTTGAGAAATGTGCCTCCTCAAAATAAATTGGAATCCCCCAAGACTAGGGAAAGAGAAAGGCTAGCTCAAATGCCCCGCTGACACCGGAAATAGCCGTTGATGACGTAGTCAGGTATGGAAGAAGAGTAAGTTCCGAGTTTCTAAGTAAAATGTTTATTTTTTAATTTTAATTTTATTTAAATCAGAGTGGAAAAATACAAATACTTCTCAAATATTAAACAAATTTGCAATTATTATTTAATAAACTCTCAAAAATTATTATTAATATTCAAATTAACTTTGAATTATGTAACTAAATAAAAATACATTTACCTATAAGCTTTAGTTTGGCATGATTTTTTTTACTATTGATCCATTTCTTGATTTTTTGCTGAACTTTATTATGAGATATTGTAACTGCATTTCGATTCAAATGCCTGATTCCTATAAATGCTTTCAAGCGAAAAAAAAAGTTTAATTGCCTTTCGATTAACAGTAGGAAAAGAAGATTTTATTTTATTTATTAATGTTGCAATGACATTTTTTCCCTTAAAAAATGTGTCGCCATGAAATTTGCGAAAAATTATGTCCATTCGTTTTATTGTTTCCATCCATGGTTTTATTGGAATATAGTAAGTAACACCAGCAATTAACTAAAATAATCCACTTTTAATGATTAGGCATCTCGACTGCACTTATTGATTTATTTCCAAGTGAATTACCTTTAATTTTAAGCAATATAACTTACCACATAAAACAAAACTTCTTCAAATAGAGATATTCAATCACAATTTGGATTGGAAGAAACAAGTTAATTTTTATAAGATAATGGTAAAAAATTAATTAAGAGTTCAAGATTTAATTCATCATCTTGAGATTAAAAAAAATGGGTAATTTCCTGACTTTTTTTTTTTTTTTTTTTTTACATTAAATTCAGAATCTAACATTTCACTCGTTTAAATAAACGTCTAGTCCATTTCTAAAGAGTTTATTTTCCGTAACACTTTAAGTAATTTATTTGCGAGTAACGTGTTTTTTAAACAATTAATTACTTGAGAAAGAAAATGATGCATCTCGCATCTTGAGTTAAATCTATTTGTTAAAATCTAATTTACATTTATGGCTTTCAAGTCTTCATATAATTCATTAAGAGAATGAATTTTGTAACAATAATTTCTTTCTGAAAAGGTAATACCGATTTTTTTTCAGATAGATGTTAATTGAAAACTTCTTCCTTGATTGCGTTTAAAGTTTCTTTTTGAAGATCAAAGTATTTTTGAACTCCAAAAGCAACTTTTAAAGGCTTGTTACTGGGAGGTTTTGGTACTGAACTGTTCATAATATCAAATAAATTATCTATCAATGAAAAGAATGCATCCGCTTTAGTGTTTCCAGCGAAATGGATTATAGCTTCACCACTAGTTTCTGAAAATATAATCTTTGCAGGTGCAACCTTTTGTCTTTCGTTTCCGTTAATAGTTAGAAGTTGGTGTTTCAGCTTATGACAAATTTTTATTTCATCGACATCTTTATTTACTTCGTAATATATTCTAGAATCTCATATAAGATTCTAGAATATATTACGACATATTTGCACCTAATCTTTCGTAAGCATTTGATTTTCTTTTGGAAATCGGGGATATGCTTTCCTTTTGTATTTTGATATGTATTTGGACACGTAGCAACAGCATACGATGTCATGTTTTTTTTTTTAAATACTTTTTCTTAAGATTAAAACATTAACATAGAACTAAGCACAATGAATGAATGAGAAGATAGCGAGCGATCAAACACAAGAGAATGCCAGCCAGTCTACGCCTAGTGACGTCACGTTCTTCCTCTCTCTGCACTCAAGGCGGCATTCGATACCTCAAAGCGATTAGCCACCCCTTCTCTTTTCCCCGGAATCCCCTGTCGAGGGGCCAGGTGCATTCGGAGAACTTATTTTCTCTTCACCATTTCTGATTTGAATAGCTGGAGTGATCGCAACTTGTATTCGAGGAGTAACCTGAGAAGAAAGTTCCAGAAGTCACTGGAGTTCCAGAGGGTGGAGGAGAGATGGGATATAAAATAGCTAGCTTTTGGGAGGCTGAGGAAACTTCAACCTATCATGACTAATAATTTTTTGCTCTTTCAGATTTACTAATCATTTTTCACTGATTTTTCAGGTACATTTATCATACAGGAGATTGAACTTTTGTTCTGGAGCTCCATAAAAACTAATACCGTCTCTACTTCAACCTATGGTGTTTTCCCCGAGAGCTGATCCTGAGAGAGTCCCGAAGTGGACAAGTCGAAGAGACCGGAAAGAAAGCGGAATGAGTAGCCTTCAACGCTTGATCACGGATGTTGACGCTGGCTGTCAGACCTCGAGCCTCAATATAACGAGTTTCGAGTACTCTCCTAGTGTGGAATTTATGAAACTGTTACCCTAGTACCGATGAGGAGTTTCTCCAGCTCCGAAATTGCAGCGAAGCGTTCCAGGATTCGGGACCAGTTTTCCTGGAGCCTACATTTTATATAACTTTCATATCGTAACTGATCGTGTGAATTATAAATAAATATTTGGTCAAGATTATCATATTACGTGAGTCTGATTCCTTATCGGCCGTGCCTACCTTTAATTCCTCCATCCTAGACAACCCAAGTATGTTACAACATAAATAAGAGAATAAAGACTACACAATATATCTCTTATTTACGAACACAATAATATAGTACACAAAGATGCATGGTACTATTTAAATAATTATACAAAAAGAAATCTGTGAGCCAATTTCCTCTTTTCCGTGTTTGATTGTATAGTATTTTACTTTACGAAACACTTTACAGTAAAAGTAGTATTTATAAAATAGTATTTTAAAAAGGCTAAATTTTCTTACGGGTTATGCTTGTTAAAATGTCGCTGATAATATTTTGCAAAACTTTTTTATCTTTTCGTCGTTCTCAATACAGAAGCTTATTGTTTTTAAGTACTCAAAAATCATTGCCAACGTTGCACTGCCAAAGACGGATGCTAAAAGAAATCACATAATGCTTTCTTACCACGCAAACTCTAATAGCAAAATTTAACAATGTTCGATTGATAAATAGTTTGTCATGATATTGTGTAGCACAATTATGCCACTCACACAATGCTAAGGAATGCTCGAATATTCGGCTTCAAGGCTCTTCTTCAAGGAAAGGTCTATCAGAGTCATACACAATTAAGAGGAAACTCGTAAGTTAAGCTGTATAAAGAAATGCCGGTATGGCAAAACATTCTCCTAACTAGTTTCTTTCATGACGCAGGAAAGGGTTGTTTGTGTTCGTTACGGTGTTTTGGTAATTGGTCAGAGTCATTATTCATTTAAGATTTTAGAGCAAGCGATGTTACTTGCGGAAGTATGATGGTGAAAGTGGTTTTCTGAAGGTTTCAACGTCATGGAAAGTTGATCAGCAAGTCTTGGCACACTCTGTGAAATAAATAAACAAATAATTTTTAAAATATTATATTTATTTATGAAAGTTGTTTGGAAAACACAATGAATGTAAGCTAGCTTGGAAATAATCAGAAACTGGAATTTTAAATAATAATGATTAAATATTACATTATGTTATTTAATTTCACGGTAACTTTTAAGATAACAAATTTCATCGGTGAACATGGAGGGATTATTTTTGTGTTAATTTTTTTTCCTTCATGATTTTATAAGGCAATTGAATAATAACCAGAGAAACTTTTTTGACTTTAGAAGTATAGATAAATTGAGAAAATCAAATTTTTTTTGTACATTGTTCTAAAAAACAATAAAATGAAAACTATGCAATTTGAGAGAACAGGATAAAAATGATCGCAAATCGATTTTAAATTTATAGCTAAAATAAAACATTCTGTTGTTGGTTTGATTTACTTGTTATTAGTGATTAATTTTAAATATTCTAATTTTGAATTTGTAAAAAAATGATTTCAATAATTCAAATTGCAGGTAGTAAAAATATATTAATTTTAAAAATAGAAACACAGGCAGCTAATATTCTAACTTTACAGACTTAAATTTTGGGTGTTCAATTTACTTTTAAACACTATACCCTGGACAAGGTTATTAAACATTAGCACACAATTTATATAACAAATCAAAGACGAAGTGCTAATGGTCAGCTGAAAGTTATGAAGAAGACTCACGACAAAATTTCACATTCTATAAATATATGCATACTAATGTTTTAAAGGAATTATTTCCCCATAATTCAATTCTAATTTGAAGATCAGGTTTTTCCCTTTATTTATCTGTTGTAAAATATAAAATTTCATTTAGAAATCATTTATAACAAATAAAAATATTTATACGAAATTTCTATTTCCCACAGTATGTTAAATATTCCATCGCCAAAACTTTGAAAATTATAATAAAAGATTTATACCCAAACTATCAATATTGATATCAAGTTAGAATAATCACAAATAGTTAAACTTTGAATTGATTTTAGCATTTATAATAAAATATTAGCAAAGATAATAAAAGCAAAAGAAAATTTTGGGGGTTAAGTAAAGATAAAATTCTATTTCCTAATGTGAGTTTCATTACAAACAAATCTGCCATGATGGCAGATATGACATGAAAGCAGTAAATATTTTTTGCAATTTTTATTTTGCGAAAATTTCTAAAATATTTTTAACGTTTCAAAACTTTTAAATATCGTTCAAACTTATAAATACCATTTAATAAACTAACATAACATTATTTTTTAATAAAAATACATTTCCTTAACACTTGAAAAATGCTTGCCTTACTGATTATGTTTAAAAATAAGGATATTCAACAAAAATTACGAAAGGACATGAAAAAAAAGTGTAAGATTTATTTTTAAACGAAAACAATTTTTACTTTCCAATGTTTGTTTTACAAAAAAATTATTAAAGAAATTTTAAAAATTAATATGCATATGAAAAATTATTGATGAACATCGAAAAATTTTAATCGAAATGAAAATTAAATACTTAATATTTTTAATTGTTTTGGCAGAAAAATCTATATATATATTTTACTTCTTTATTTCATTTCTTTAGGCTGCTGACCACCTAACTGGGACATATGCTTTGCACCACAGGGCCCTCGGTCATGAAAACAGTTATGGGCACTGTAGGCCTTGGCCCACATGGGCTGTCGTGCCATGGAGTTTAGTTTAGTATTTCATTTGTACTGTAAAAATTTATAGTTTTGTACTTTGTCATATACTTTTTTATTTGCGTAGCCCCTTATTGATTTTTTTGTTTATTTTATTATATCATAGCATTAATTTTTGATAGTATTTAAATTTATATCATTTGTACTATTTTATGTAATTTTTGGATGAGTATTTAAAAATTTTCTATAAATTTGTCACTCTTTTAAAAGATGTATGGGGAATTATAGTAAATGAGATTATTTGAATAAATATTAAATAAAAAAAACTTCGTGAAATATTGGAACAGAAAGTATAAGCATAAATTTATATTCTTTCTAGACACAAATTCCTAGTGTATATGCGAATATTACTATTATTACTGTATATGTAAACTAACAAATATGCACTATAAAACTCTGTATACACACAAGTGTTCAATAGCATTTCTATAGAGTGATGTGATGCTAAAAACCAACAGATTTATCTCCGCCGCTTAAGAAATCTAATATTTTTGAAAGCTCAAAATTACGAAGACACGTGAAAAGGAAGAAATGGCTAATTAAGAATATCATAGACAGATGTGTAAAAAAATATTTTAGAAATCAGATTGTAAGCTTAAGGTGGTTGAATCAACAAGATCCAAATAGTTGCAAAAGAAGAGACCCTTCTATTTAGACATTTTCGAGGATAGCATGTATGAATCAAGTCTGGGGATCAGCTGCTTGGTCCCATTACAAAGACTCCAGACTCCAAGGCGGCATAACAGCTTGGTGTCATTTCTTCCACTCCTTGTAGAGGTGAGAAAAGTAGGAAAAGAATTCTAGCAACTGAGTGTGTGTGGGCACATGATAATAATAACTATTTAAATTATCCTGTTCACAAAGGATCATCATTTTGTTTATTTTTGCATTTTACAGAATCCTTATTGACAAATGGATTTGTCAAAATATTTGCAATTATCACTTTTTCTACATAAAAATATTACCATTGTAACAAAACCAACATAAATGAAAGTATTCAGAAGAGTGGCTCTCTCTGGTAAACAAATAAAAATATAAGAAAACTTTTATTTCAATTTAATGATTTAAAATGAAATTATTCGCAACATATGCTAAATACTTTAATACCTATAAGGTATTTCTTTTCAGAACTTTATTAAATATTAAAAAAAATTAACTGAAAAAAATGTGTTGATTGTTTAATTTTATTTATGGAACTTGATTTGTTTCGTGTTTGTTCCTGAAAGCTCAGTTACATTGTAACGGTATTACTTATTGGGATTAAAAAATTATATTGAAGGTTAATGGTCTCCTCAAAACGTAAACATTATTTTTTGAGAGCGTAAGCACATATTTTTCCTATTGTAATCAATAAATACCGTTGATAATATTATTGACTAGTTTTTTTAAGACTATTTCCCAAAACATTTCCGTGATAGATAAGATTTTCAAGAAAGCGTAGCTCCGGTCTAAAAAAGAAAATAACAAAAAGACGCTATAATGGCATCATAATCATAAAAAGATAAGATTTCCAGAGAAAGTGTTTTGACAATTCAGCCACGTTTGTTATCATTTGCTGAGAAAGAAAAAATGGATAAGTACGCAAAAACTAACGTGTTTCATCGCATCAATTGAAATTTGAAT
The DNA here is from genome assembly GCA_037975125.1 of Latrodectus hesperus. Classification (NCBI taxonomy): domain Eukaryota; kingdom Metazoa; phylum Arthropoda; class Arachnida; order Araneae; family Theridiidae; genus Latrodectus; species Latrodectus hesperus. Next base: position 31,126,898 of record CM075850.1, read on the forward strand.
TCAATTTTTTGAAAAAAATATTTAGTTATTTCAAAAATATATATATTTTAAAAAAAAACTCTTATTTAACAAAAAAAGTAGTATCGCTGTCAGTAAATCTTTTTAAGTATTTGCACCAAACTCTACTTCTAAATTAAATTGACGCTAAAAATAATAGAGATTAACAAATGAAAAATTATATAATTAATATTTCATACATACATGATTCTATATACGTATATTATTAATTTATTGCGCAATATTTTATATATACAATTATATGATGCTGAACAAATTGAGATATTCTAGTTGGTCTTTCATCTTCAGAATTAAAAATCTTAGGGCGCTCCGTGGCTGAGTGGTCAAAGTATCACTCCGCTAATCTCTTGAGAGCGTAGGAGTGTGGGTTCGATTCCCACCGTGGCCCTGGGTGTTTTCTTCGTTATTCTTCTGCGGTTGTACATCTGTCATAGTGCTATTTGTCCTATTATCGACGAAGACTTACAAGCGGATCTCAAGAATCAAGCATACAAGTCTGAATATATGTAATGTAATAAATAAAAAATAAAATTCTTGGGCTGTATTCAGTCACTGTTGTATAAAAAGGGAATGTCTGTTGTATAACAATTTTTTATACCCTCATCTATGACTGCTTGGGAGTTTTCATGGTTTACTCCTTTGCGATTTATAAATACAGTCCGTTGTCTACGAAAATCCGTCGCGAACTAGGCAAAATCCTCCAGCTCTCTGTGAAAGCTTTCCTGTTATAAAAAAAGCCCTTCAAAGGGTTAGACTACGCATTATATAATTAGAAAACCATAATATAATTTCATAATTTCTTCAACAGTGATATTTTGTATGTTTATATAAAACTGTTGTATTCTAAGAATATTTATTTGTGAGTTTCACAGTTATCAACTTTCTTAGCAAGAAATGCCCTTGAAATGCAGTTATAACAGAACTTTTGATTGCACTTTTAGTGCCAACGAGAAACTAGTTGTCATTGTGTGGCAAAGAGAGTAACTATCAAAAAGTCGAATTCCAGCCGTGTAGTAAAGTACTGAAATGCAGTGTTCCCGAACTAAATGTGTTGATTGTTATATTCTGTCTTTATATATATATTTTTAACGAGTACTTGTGTTGTTCTTGATCTGTTCTTATAGTTGGCTTAATAAATAACGTATAGAGCTAGCCGGCGAAAGCTATTATTCCAAGAATGGTTACAAAGTAAAATATCTTTTTCTATACATCATGATTTGATTATGATGTTCAAGTTATTTAATGCATTGAAATAAATTACTTTTGCCTCCAATTCTTAAAATTACGTCTTCATTTGAAATTTGAAATATTTCTCATCTGTGCCTTGAAAACTTTACTACCCAGAATCCAGATTAAGTTCTAGTAGGACATCAAAGCTTAATTTAAGGTCCTACTTTTCGTTAACAAATATTGATTGCAATAAAAATTTTAGGAATTGGGAAGTTTTTGCGCTTTTGTCTATCTTATCCGAGTGAAAAATCTGAATCTGAAATTGTTCCAGAATTTAGAGAATACTCACACTTTTGACAGAAATTCTTCAAAAATTCCAAAAATGAAATATATTTGACATTTTAACTAAGAGAATATAACTGGAGATTTTTGCTTACTTCTTTTATTTGCTTCATCTTTTTATTTCTTCTTCCTAATAATAAATTTAATAAGATGCACTTGAATTATTCTTTTCTATTATGTGTGGAACAAGTGTATTTAAGAAACGTCGGTCACAATTTTGAAAGAAGAAATAAATATTATTCTGCTCGCGAGATTAAGCTAATAGTGAGAATTAAAAACTCTTATATTTCAGAAAACTGAGTAAAATAATTTTTGGTTAATTGCTGAAATTCAATATTTTTATTTTCAAGAGCGATATTTCAGTGTTTTTACTGGAAACGAAAAGTTTTATTCGATTTCCTCTTTAATTAAAAAGCGCCTTGAAATAAAATTTTCTATAATTACAAAATCAGTTAATCTCTTAATCTGAAATATTAGTTTTATTTTTATTGTTATTTCCCATTATTTAACTAATTTCCATGCGAAACTTTTAAATAGAACTGATTGTTAAGTCATAGCAGCTTACAAGTGACTCTTTGTGTGTGGGAGTAAAAAATGTGATGTTACAAAATAAAAGAAATATTGCTTACACGTAATAATTGCTTACACGCATTTTTCTGATGAAGATTCTTCTTGCATACGAGATATTTTTTAATTCAAGTCAGAATCAATTAAATACAATATCAAAATATACAAAATGCAAAATATTTTGATGGTTCATATCTATATAATGCTCGCATATAAATATTAAGAAATAACACATAATATTCTATAACTGATTTATCTCTAAATTATCGCTAATAAATTGATCTTTATATAATTTTTAAAAATAAAAATCTAAAAGAAACAAATTGTAAGCACACTTAATTATTATTAATAAATCATCAATTTGTTTAATCAGATTGCGAGGGAAGAACTTGTGAAAAAAATAAGTTTCAGTTAAAATGTAATCAAGAAAAATAAAAAGTTAAAATTTCCGCAATTTTATTCCATAACTTATTAATTTATATATTGATTACAACTATAAAAAATACACACATCATTATAACGTAACAAACTCAGATTAACTGTACTATAAATATTTTTTGTTATTATTAAAAGAGGAAATATTTTTGGCTTCCATATTTGATGGTGCCTATACTTGTTTTTGTAGAAACATTTACCTGAAATAGAAAATGCATATGGCACGGGTCCCTATGGCATGTGTGTGCTGAGGAAGTTGGACTCCACACCAAAATATTGTTCAGTTGAAAAAGTGGAGCAGCGCACCCTATAATGCCATCTTAGCTGGCCCACGACAACAACAACAACAAATGCATTAGTTTTAATATTTCTACCGGACATATGTTCTGATTTTCTCATACTCTTTCAGAGAAACAAACATTTTAGCAAACAAACGATTATTGGAATGTGTGTGACTCAATAAGAATGAACATGTAAGTCATTCGTATTAAATTTAAACGGGTTTTTCAAGAGCTTGAACTTTAGGGTTGACCTCAGAAGGTCATTTTGTCATGTTCATCGTATATAAAATTAAAAGCAGCTAATTATTATTTCGAGTTTTTTGCCATTTCTTATTTAGATTTTATTTATTTTTTGTATTTGGTTGGTTATAAGAAAATCTTAGACTTCAAATGAAATAAGTCTTTAAATAATCTTTAAGAAATTACTTCAGTTTCTTTTTAATATGAAAATATTATATATATATATATATTTTTTACAAAAAATATCTTTATCCACATTCTAAACATTTGCTTAGTTGAAATATTTCATGCTCGAATGTATTTTGCAGGTTATGTTTTTATTACTTTTAACTCGTCATTTAATGAAAAGAACACGTGTGTATATCTGTGTCAAATAGAAATACAAAAACATCGGGACGCAGGGGGAGGAAAAATAAAAAATAAAAAGTTGATTGGTTAGCTGATTTGTCGCTCTGTGATGACTTTTAGGCAGACGATAATTGACTGAGAGAAGACTTGAAGCTTGAAAAAGGATTCTGAAATTGAAAATTGTAAATATCTAAGTCCAAGGGAAGGAATTGAACTCATGAACTATTGAACTAAAAGCTCAAAATGCTCAAATCATCCATCTACAAAAAAAGAAAGAAAACAAATTTTCAATTATAAAACAAGCAAATCTTACTTATGTTTTTATTATTTTTATGGAAAATAAAGTATTAATTTGTAATTGTTCCTCCGTAATTTTACAAATTAATTAAATCGGAATATATCTACAATTTCACTCTCGAAAAAGATTTAACCGTCAATGTCCATATAATAATCGAATTCTTTTTTATTTAAACTTAAAAAAAATGCAGTTAATAAAAAAAACACACCTTTCATCTAAAATTAAAAATTTTGTTGCTTAAAATCATAAAATTTAAATTAATAGTTTAATTGAAATAACAGAAAAATACTTCTTATCTAACTATTAGGAAAAATTAGAGAATAAAAACTAGAAATAAACCTACTATATATATAATGCCCGACTTGAATGATATTGTATTTGATTGGAATACGTAAATCTATTGTTCTTCTTGATTATCAAACTGACCTAATCAAGACATTTTTTTTTATTTTGAAAGATTATTGTATAATATAATTTGTAATGCTGAGCCAATGGTAAAAAATATTTCGATAAAAGAAAGGAAAAAATTGCAATTATTTCCCTAAGTTGCTTATTTTTAAAAATAAATAAATTTTTTAAAAGAATTAATTGGAATTTTTTTGTCTTTTAACAATCTTATTTCAGCAAATAAGAAATATGTTCCTGTATTTATAAATTTTATTGCGTGTTTGAATAATTATAAGCTGATAAATTACCAATAATTAATAATAAATAATTGATTAAATAATTAAATAATTAACCAAAATAAATTTTGGTCAGTGTTGTAATCCAATAGTTTATATATTCTTGTAATATTTTGATTTTCACTCTCACAAAGTATTTTGAATAGATAGATAGCATCAATTATGGGAAAGACGTATTTTATATTTTTAAGCGATAGTATAATCTGGAAATAAGCGATCTATTGATAATTTTACAAACAAATATAAATTTCACAAGCTGTGTAGCTGACCCTTTTTTTACTTTTGTAATCGTAAATGAAATTACATTTTAGGTAATCAAAAGTATATTGTAAGCAATACTTCATTAGACTATTCACGATTTCATCATTTAAGCAATGATTTTCTGTTTGATACTGCATCACAATTACTGAACTATTAGACTATTTTATGTAAAGAAAGAAATTATGAAAGAAAATACAGTGTATGCAAAAATTTAAGTAAAAACATATTGCTAATAAAGCCACAGTAAAGAGGTAAATATAAGTAACCATAAAAAAACAATAAATTAAAATTATTCAAAATAAATGCATTTGTATTTCAATAACCAAATTACTCTATCTCATTCGGGCCCGGATAGCTCAGTCGGTAGAGCGTTAGGCTTTTAACCTAACGGTCCAGGGTTCGAGTCCCTGTTCGGGCGATTGATTAGTTTTTCTTATTTCCTACAATCTATTTATTATATATTTATCGATTTTATTATGGAAACATTGATTTTAAATAATTAAGATACTTTTTTTATATGAATAGGTTATTTTTTTTAACTCGGGTAAAAATTTTACATAAAATTAATATATCTTTGTAAATTTTTTAATTTTGTATGATTAAGAAAATATTTTTCATAAATATAAAATTTAAAAACATTGTAATTAATTTTAACACAAACAAATTTAAAAACATCAATATTAATTTAGGTTAAGGAGACATCACACAATTTCTTCGTTATTTTATTCTATCTAAAAGCAAGAAGTGTTATATTTATAATTCTAACAAAACAATTTAAATATATTTAATAATAAAAATGATTAAACATTAAGTTATTAAAAAGTTTTTAATTCAAGCAATTTAACTTCCTCAAAATTCTTATAACTCTTGCATTTAATTATTAAGAATATAACTTTTAGAAACTGAGAGAGTGCGATTAGATACAGAAATAACTTTTTAAAAAATTATCTATACATTATTTAACTAAAATTAATTGCTCAGGGACTTTAACATGAAATGATTATTTTTAAATTTTATTTAATAAATTAAATATTGACAGTTTACATTTTAAAATGTTTTCGATGTAATAGCATTTAAAAAAAATGTATGATAAAAGCTATTTTACTTAAGTATTTCATAATTTGCCTTTATAAATATAAAATATAGTCTAATATTTCATTTATATTTAAATTCTAAATCATGATTTATAACATTTTTTAAATCTTTTAACTTTAATATTTCGTAATTTGTATAATATTTTGTTCAAATTCTTGAAAAAGATTTTACATCAGATGTTTACTCATAGATGGCAGCATGATTGTGGAATTTGCTTTAAAAAGTTAACCTTATTTTCTAAAGTAAATTAGATAATATTCGGACAGCGAAATTTTTCTTATTTAGAAATTAATATTTCTATTACTTAATGTGGACGTAAGAATAATTGTAATATTTTAATTGTTCAACTAATAAAATTATTTGGAGGGAATTTTTTTTAAGGCATCTAATCTCATTCTTGACAATTTTCCATAAAATTGTAATAAAAGTGGAAAATATTCTCTATTATGTTAGAATTTTAATTTTTATTATGAAATATAAAATCATTTAAATATAAATAGGTGATATTCTTATGTAAAATTTATATAAAAACACATGATAATCATTTAATCTTTCTTTTGTAAATACTGCAATAAATGACATATTATTCTAAAAATAAAAATACAATCTTCGTGAACAAATAAGTTCTGCCATCTTTTGAGAGAAACTATTAACAATTGCTGAAGAACTCATTTCGTCAATTCTAATGTTCTTATATCATTACAATTAAGTTTATAATTATAATTCTTATGAAACATTCAATGAAATTCCTTCATTAAGAATTTAGAGACTCATAAAAGAATTGGAATGAGCTTCTAAATTTTTTTTCATTCGAAGATAATTTTTATTATTCAAATTAAACTAATTTAGGTGAGATATAAAAGACGTAAAAGTGAATTTAAAAGTTTCCTACATTAGTTTCGTGATATATAAATGAATTTTTTAAACAAATAATTTTAAAAATTATTTTAATTTAATTAAAATTTAAAAAAGAAGCAATAGATTTTTAAATAAAAAAATAATTCAATTTAAGTTAACATTATTTCATAGGTTCAGCAGCTTAAGCAGATTTTCAAATCGTCGTACTTATTTTATTATTTATTTTAAATTAAAGAGTTATCCTCCATTTATATTGCATTTCATAATAAAAAAGTAAAATAATTATATTCCAAGGAAACACACATAATTTTACTATTTTTACAAAATATACAAGCCACTATTATTTTTTAATAAATTATTTTACTTAATTGAAATGGGTATTTACTTATTAAATGAAAAATGTGCGCCAAAATATTTGATAATAACAGTAAACTTTGTCATTATCTTTAGGAATATTTGTTGTAAATTTGGTAGTTTTCTAAAAACCGAACCCATGATATTTTAGTTTATCTTTACTCTTTTTAATCCTAAACATCTAAATAATGGAAAGGAAAAGTGAAAGCAAAATGCAGATGTAAGTAATCTATACTATGTAGACCAGTATAATTTTATGTATTACTAGTATTTAAATTTATTATGTCAAAATAATTTCTCTTTTTGATAAAATTCCTGAAAAGGAATTAATGAAAAACAAGACTTTTTAACAAATTTCTCTCCTAATTTACTAAAAGTTCAAGAAGGTATTTAGTTTTTGCCTGGTTAGTTTCTGAAGTTGGACATCTGGATAGTTTTCAGCCTGGGATTTTAATAATATTTTATATTATTATATATTATTTAATAATATTATATATTAAAATAAGTAATATTTTAGCAAAAAGTTTTAAATTTAAAAATTTTTCATAAAATTTACATATAAATAAGGTTCTTCATTTATTATTTATTTTAGAAAAAAATTTTTTAACACTTTCTACAAGATGAAACAGCAAAACTGAATTTTCAGTAATTAAAATAAACTGACAATTGTAAGAAATTAAACCTGAATTATGTTATAAATTTATGTAGATAACATCCATCACACTGGAATTGGATACCATGAAATAAGCTCATTCAACATATTTTCTTCATACATTCTGTTATTTAGTTACTTTATTTATATTTTAAACTAAATTAAAATCCAGTTTGTAAGACAAATAAAGCAAATAAGCAATATTCCAGCAATGAATAATTATTTATTCTTCATTGGGGGATAAACTGAATTTATTTATTTATTTATTTTTTAACTTATAACACACTAGTTCTAATAAGTATATTGATGCTAATTGAAACATTTTTATATAACAACATTATTATGAAACATTGTTGGCTTTTTGGTTTTTACAGCTTTTTTGTAGTTAATTTATTCAAATTCAGACTACATTTTAAAATTCATTTGTTCTAATATAAAATATTTAATGACTGAAGCTATGTTCAGAAAGGAAAATAATAAATTTACCACTCAAATGAATATATTCCTCTAATCTTTTAATCAGTAAATAAATTTAACTGTCAATCTTAAAATTTAAAGCATCATTTATAATGAAAGTAAATTTATTATAAATTATAAGCAAAATCAACATATTATATATATTATTTATCTTCGTAAAATTCATTGAAGTTTAAATTTTTACATATTTTCTACACTACAGATGGCAGCACTAATTTCAAAAACAATCCATATTAAACAATTTGAAGTTCAATAACCAGATATTTTTTACGAGAAATCATATCACACTAAATAAAAAATACAAACGGAAAAGTTTATGAAGATTAAAACATTGTCAAATATTTTCCATATAATTCATGATATTCATTTTTCTTTTGAATAATTTATTGATTATATTATTTTTATTCGTGTGTTTCCTTCAATTTTTTTTTTTTTTTAAATTTCTAATAGGTTTTTCATTTATTTGAGGGGAAAATAAGCAAAAACATTTTTATAAGCAGAAAATAATTTTAAGAAATAAATATTTTTTCTTTGATTAAAAATTATTAATTTATGACAATTTTGTTAATACGTCTAATTCCAAGTGATTCATAACTGTTTTAAGTATTTATATTTAAAATCACTTGGAATTAGACTTATTTAATTGTAAAATATTTGTTGACTTGTGTATTTGCTTTTTTAAAAATTTTAATTTTTAACTCATTTTGTATTTTTTTTAACTAGATAAGGATGCATTATTTTATTTATTTTACAAATTTTCTGTTATCCGTCAATTTTTAGATTATTTCACTTTCTTTTCAAATTTTTCCTTTGGCAAATTACAATGACATTTAAATGTCACTGAAATTTTTTCTAAAACATTCTGCTGCCCTTTACTGAAGATGCATGTTCACAAGTTCTTAGTCAAATTTCTATAAAAACATTTTTTTAAATCAAAGAATATTATCTGAAATTTTTGCGATAGCATACATCTGTTACATTAAGGTAAATCTAGATAATATTCAGTATTTTTGCCCTTTTATGAAATGTATGAAAAGGAAAATCGTTGCTGGAAAGTTCCTTCATACATTTTTTTCGCGAATTTCCTCTTAACAACACTTAAAAAGTTTTTTATTTTGTTATCAATCTTACGCATTATGGAGCAATTAATTTGAAGTAATTATTCATTTTATTAATATAGGAGGAAGGGAAATTTTTTTAATTCAAATAATTTGTAAGGCTTGATTAGGTAAGGAATTAAGCCCTACATTATATAAGATATGCAATACGAAGGTAAATTGCATTCTACATTAAATACTGTTAATATCATAATTAAAGAATTAATAACATAGAAATAATTTAATAAAAATAGAACGTAAAATAAATAAGGCTACTTTTTTTCTTAATAATGAATTGGCTAATTGTTAGAAATGAAGAAATAAGTTAAATGAAATATTAATGTAGAACAAAGTATTAGGTTGGTGCGTATGAAATGTCGGATTCTCTTTACATGCGGACGTTTTCCTCCTGTTTTCGTTATACTTTTGTATTTGGCATAACCTCATTCATACTCGTATTGTCCATTGCCAGAGACTCATTTCAGCAAAATAGGTTTTCTCGAAGGTCTTCCTTTTTTATTTCTTTTGAGTTTATTGCCGATATGAATTCTGCCGACATTCGCGTCATTTTCTTATATGAGTACAAACTTGGTAATAGTGCTGCAAAAGCTGCACGCAACATAAACCAAGCGTTTGGGGAGAATACGGTTAACGATCGGAAAGTGCAGCGTTGGTTCGAAAAATTTCGGACTGGCGATTTTTCACTGCAAAATGAGCCGCGCGGAAGACCCAAAACGTCTGTGAAGAATGATGACCTGAAGGCTCTAGTGGAAGCGGATCCAGCCGTATCCACGAGGGAACTTGCTATCAGGATGAAAGTTGACCATACAACGATATTGAGACACCTTTCTGAGATTGGCAAGGTTAAGAAGATGGACAAGTGGGTACCGCACGCACTGACAGAGCGAAATAAGCTGGATCGGTTAAACGTATGCTCATCATTGCAGCATCCACCATATTCACCGGATCTCTCGCCGACCGATTTTCATTTTTTCAAGCATTTAGAGCTGTTTTTAAGGGGCAAACACTATGAAAATGAAGACAGTCTAAAAAACTCGATATCAGAGTTTATTAATTCTAAAGACCAAAATTTTTTTAAGACAGGCATCTACGCTTTAAAATCTCGTTGGGAGAAGTGTATTGAAGCGAATGGAGCATACTTTGATTGAATAAACAGCTTTTGAAGAAAGATATGCAGTTTTATACAATCACTTAAGAATCCGACATTTCATACGCACCAACCTAATAATAACATTTTTTATCAGAAAGTAACTGAATTATTTCAAGAAAACTACAGAAAATTTTACAAAAATTTGAATTTTATTTTGAAATTAAACACAATATCGACTTTATGTTTTAATCATATCTTCATTAAGATTAATAAATAAAAATTATCTTATTTTTTACTTTTTCGCCTTCAAACTAATGCCATTTCGTAAAATTTTTTTCATTATTTATGAAAAAAAATATTTCTAAGAGAAAGAATTCCATCTAAATATGTGAGATAATTCTTCTGAATATTTATTCATTTTGAAGTTATTGATTTAAATTTGGCAACGCGGAAGGATTATCAAGGAAAAATTAATACGCGCTTTTACAGCTGCCCTTTTAAAATCAAGCTACTTCATTCAGTTGCTATAGTAATCAATAGTATGATGATATACAATTTTTGTTGAAATGAATGATTTCGATGTTCTCTGAAATATATTAAAGAAAAATAGTGTCTTGTAGGAGGTGTATCTAATTTTTAACAGGCGAAGTTCATAAGATGTATTTAATTTTTATTAAGCCACCCAACTTGTCTAATGGTCAATGTGCTTGATTGCGGATAGGGAGGTCCTGGGTCCGAATCCCGGTTCGGGCATGGATGTACTTTCTCTATCTATCCTGTCTTTGTCCTTTCCTTGTATGAATGGGCTGTGAATGGTTGCCTACCCTATAAACGGGTACTTATGGCATGTGTGTACTGAGGAAGTCGGACTTCATACCTAAATATGGTTCAGTTGGAAAAGTGGAGCAGCGCACCCTATATTGCCAGCCTAGCTAGCACACGACAACGATAACAATTTTTAGTACAAAAATGCAAATTATAATCTTATTTGAAAAAGCAGCCCAAGTTGACTTTATATACTTTGGATATGTTTCTTTTCTTCAAGAAACTTACGGAATGTATAAATTAATCCTATTTTAGGTATAAAATCGTATACATTTTCTTATATAAAAACGTTAATTTGCTTAGAGTTAAATTATTTTTATTTTGACCTCCGATTTCTAATTGTGAGTTTTAAATAACATTTGCCGCTTCCCGTAAGCTCAGCAAAGTGAAGCATCATTTGCCGCAGGCAGTGGTTGGGAGGGTGACCACGGTGTACTCTCCTTCACTGGGTTGCTGGAACTCCGTAGGTTGGGGACGTGTCTACGTTAATCTGTGACGTCCAAAGTCCTTCCGCTGGTGTGGCGTGGATGTGGAGAGGAGGGTGCCAGCTCAGGTGTGGCCTCGTCACCTGACCTTGGTTCAAAATTACGAGGCACCTTAATTAGAGCAAAGACGTACTTTCACCTTCGTGGTGCTCTGTTCCAAACGAAAGACGCACCCGTTTGACTTAATTCGCACTGCCAACGGCATAGCGAGCTTGGCTTGTGCAAGTGTCATAAGTAACAACAACAACAACAACAAATAACATTTAATTGTAAAAGAAAAATGATAAAAAGTTTTTCTTTGCGTAAGTGAGCTTTAAGTATAATTTTTAAGTTAATTATAACGATTAGAAACTATGTAGCATTAAATCGTAACATGAAATTCTATTTTTAAACACACAAAAAAATCAACTCCTTGTTTATAAATTTTCAAATTAAACAGTCCGCACTTTTACCTGGTTTTATGAAATATAAAATACTATATATTTATATCACACTTTTCTTTATAAAAATTTATCTCATTTCCAAATTCTCTAACCTAGTTCACTTATTTGTTATCATAGAGGTTTGCTGCGTACGAGCCGTATAACGTAAGGAATAAATAAATAAATAAAAATGCTATTTCCGAAATATGGAATGGTAAATTTAATTTAAGCAACCTAATGCATAGTTCATTGCTCACTAAATTCTAGGACCACCCTTCTGTTAATCAACCATATCTGGGTCAAGGTCTGAGTATAATCAGTTCTGCTTTTAGTGATGTATTCGGTAACCTCAACTGTTAAATATATGCACTAAAAGGGGATCTGTTTATTCATTCTATCATCCGTTTGAAGCATGAAAAATATGAAGTCACGGATGATGAGTTTTCTCTTTCTAAACTTCATTTAGTGTACCACTTCAACTAAGTATCAGCACTCGAAATCTGTTTAAAAAATAATGGAAATCGATGATTCATTCCATAGAAATTGCAAAATCTTCTTCAAATCTGTACTTTTGGGCGAGAATTGCTTTAAAGATAACGTCATTTAATTTTATCTTAGCAAATTGTAATATTTTTTTAGTTCTTATATGTAAATTTATTAAAAAAATTCATTTGCAATAAAGATAGTTAATCTTGGAAATTATGAGAGAACTAAAATGTGTATAATTTGACAATAAGGAATATGACATTCATGTTTACAAAAATTTTACAATTGGCAAATATGAAGTAAAAATTTATGCTATATTTTGATTGAATGTTACGAAGGATGGACTGCTATGTATGTATGAATTTGGGGGGAGAAAATGGAAATTGAAATTATTACATTCTATTTCTGTTAAATTACTTAAATACTAAGCTAAGCTTGTTCTGAACTGTATCAATTCTATGTAGAGACTGAAATAAAATATTAAAAAAAAATATTTGGGCTGCTCTTGTTGAAGTTTATTTGAACAAAATTTTAAAACAACGCAACTCTATAGTGCCAATGAATCGTAAAGTTGAACTCATCTTCTCATCAGCAGACTAGATTTATTGACATCTATTGTGTCATGCTTCGATTTTTTAAGGATGCCTTCCTTATTAAACTCGTGACTAAATAATTAATTATGGTATGGAGATAATATGAAGTCATACGAGGTATTTAAAATAAAATATATCGATTGAATAAAAACAGTAACATTAGGATAGTTCTGAATGTTCACCCAAATTTATTAAACGTTTAAAACAAAATTTTTATTTTGCATGGAAGTTTGTTAAGATATAACAAATGCATAAAGGGAGAACTAATTTAACATTTCTATTATTATTATTAAATTCTTCATCTTTATTATTATTATTATTAAATTCTTCATCTTCATCTTTATCAGTTCGAGACCTTTAATGTTTTAAGTGCCGACCGATGGCTGAGTGATTAGCGCTCCTGACTCCTGAGCTGTGGGTCCTGGGTTCGAATCCCAGTTCGGGCATGGATGTTACTTTCTTTCTCTGTTCTCTCTGTGTTTCTCTATCCTTTCTTCCGTGATGATGTATGAATGTGACCCACTCTATAAACGGGTTTGTGGTGGTATGACGCGGGTAACGCTACTCGCCTCCGTGACTTGGTTCACAGGTGCCCGCTGGGTAACGACAAATGAGTAGCAGTTTCTGGCCTTGTTGTGGCATAGGGTTCAACCCTCAGGTGCCCGCCGTTGGAAAAAAAAGGTTTTAAGTTCGTTCAAGACTCCTTTCTCTTGGCCTATAGCACATGGGGTTCCTGTACAAGGTCTTAATCAAGCGGTTATCTGGTGATCTCTCAATGGCCAAAGCCATGAAAGTTTCAGTGTTTTGATGAATTTTATTATATTTTTATGATTGATAAAAGCTTCTAATTCCACATTAGCTCTAATTCTTCCTTAATTATTTAATATTATTAAATTTTAACTTTTTTATTTTGAATCTCGAAACTTTTTTTGATTATAATGATACTATGTTTTCCAATTTCTAATACAGTAAATATTTAACATAAATACGTTTACATACTACAGTTTTTATTCTGACAGCTTTTTTATAATTGAATAGCATTTCGGAATAACTATTTCACCAGTTAAAAATTATTTCTTTTCGAAATTACACATAATTTTTTTCATAATTTTTAAACAAATATTTAAGCTTACTTGGTTTGAAAGATAAAGGCACTTTCATTAAAAAGAGATGTACGCAAGAATGCTCACATTTCTTAACATTCGTTGACAATCCGAAATAAATCTACACAAACAAAATATTTCACTATAATTTTTTTTTAAATATGGAAATAATAACGGTTTGTATTTTTCATTACTTTCTAACTGAAAGTTAAAGAAGAAACTCTTTCGCAAAATTCATGAAACTAAGATCAATAAATAAACATTTCATGTAAATTATAAAAGTAATCATATTTTCTATTGTTAAAAAAATTATTCTCCAAAATGTATTTTAAAATGTCCTTAAAATTTTAATGTAAACATTCTTTTATTAATTAGATTTTATGTCTAACATACTTTTCCTACAAAATTAACGGTATATATATATATATATATATATATATATACCGTTAATTTTGTAGGAAAAGTATGTTAGACATATGCTTAGCACCCCAGCAGAGCCCTCGGTCATGAAAACAGTTATGGGCACTGTAGGCCTTGGGCTACATGGGCTGTGGTGCCATGGAGTTTATATATATATATAGTAATTGAAAACCGTTTTATTTCAGATGCAGTTATACTCATAATGTTTCTTCAAACTATAAGCATGTTTCTTCTAAACTAGAAATGATGCATTTGCAGATGATGTTAATTCATCGTAAAACTTACTCGAGTAACACCAAAACTTTTATTTCTCTTTATCATACTTCAGTCTTTGCTTAAATCATTGCGTTATGAACATATTTTGATGGGTTTAGAATAATCTAATAAGGAATGAAATCTTAACTTATATTGCTCTCATTGTATCTGTTAACAATTTCTTTCTAATAGAAAATAATATTTTGCATTGTCAGTTTTTTTGAAACTTAATCTTTATAAAACATTTCGTTTTTAGTATACATATAATTTAAAATATTTATTCAATTTCTTCTTATAGTTATACTAAAACTATGACATGATTTTTTACGATAAACAGTTCAGTTACGAAGAATTCAAAATGTGTATTAGTAACATGGAAGTATCCATACCGTAAAATATTTTTCCATTTTTGAAAAAAGAAATTGGAAACTTTTTGAAGAGTTCTAAGTCTAGGTACATAGAATGACTGAAAGACAAAAGTATTATTATTAACCATAAAACGGTTGTTTCTTTCGTTACAGAGGAGAGTCTTGAGTGTGCACTATTCTCATTGGTTTAACATATCCATGACGTCAGATAACACTTCATCTACGTCACATCATATTGAGACGGTGTTGAAAATCCGACTTGTCGACGAATTTGTTGCCTGCCTTCAAATCACATTTTTCGAAAGGCTCAAGTCATTAACACATGGATAATAGAACAGCCGATAAAGCAAAATGAAAAAGACATGACAAAACATCATCTTTATAGTTAGTTTAAATCGGCAAGGACTATTTAAAATTTTAAAAATATTTCATAAATTAATATAATTTTAAGTTAATAATTGTAATATTTGCAAACGATCTCTTTTGAATCTTAAGAATATTGCGTTGCTTACGCCAACATTAAAAATTTTCTTTTAATTAATATTGCTGAAATAATAAAGAGCAGATTTGTAAAACATAGGTTCAAAAAAATAGTTGAATTTCTTAAAAGTGTTTTTTTAAATTTTTTTTAATATGTTTATTTATTGTGTTCTAAATCCGTATGAATTTATTAATTCGAAAATAAAATTAGTAAATTTGGTAGTTTCGTAAAATAAACTTTGTACATCAGTACAAAGTTGACTTTACGAAGGACATCTTACATTGTCTCAAAAAGATGTGTTACATTAATATTTAAAAATATAACAATTAGCTCTTATGCTTAGTTAAAATCTTTAGCCCTATAGAAATTAATTATTGAAAGATATAAAACATTTGTGATGAAATTTTAAGAAGCAAAGATAAATATATCCTTTTCTATACAACCCAAAGATTATAAACAAAAATGATTTATAACCATGCCTTCCTTTTAGGTATGTGTAAAATGTGGTTAATTAAGGGAAAGAAAAGTTTAAATTTTGGATAAATTAAGAAATTGAATTTAAATTATCAGAAATTATTTCGAATAAATTTATAGTTTAAAATATAAATACTTATTAATAAATTTTGTGTGTGAAAATCATTCTTCTGAAAAATTATTTTCTGAAATTTTGTAAAAACTTAATTGTTACAGTAAAGAGATAACTAGAAATTGCAAACATTACAGTATGAGAAAATGTTTGCAAAATTAAAGAAATTTAAATAGTTCTACTTAATAAAAAATTTGTTATTTATTGTTAATTAGAACTATTTAAATCTCTTTAATTGTTTATGATTAAAGGGATTTAAATAGTTGTGACTTAGCAGCTTGAATAATATTGGAATGATTGATGAGGAATAGTAAATAATAACTTAATGATTGTTTTGTTTTTGTCCACTATATAGCTAGTTTTAATGCTAAATCAATATGTAAATGATACGTATAGTTGCCTATATCTTCAAAAAGAAATGTGAGAAAATGGTGCTTTAAAAATAAGATTTATATATGACAATTCTGTTTCCCCTTAACACTTAAATTGTTTACTCTTATAAAATTATTTATAGAATCACACAAAAATATAGTATTCTATAATTTGGAATATATTTTATCTTCCGTGTAAGTTACTTTTTGAAAATCGATATTAATCGATAATTTTATCATTAAAAAAAGGAACTTAGGAGATGTCTTCTATCAAAATCCCTTCAGCACCCATTTATTTAACTTTCTAATTTTTGAAGAGTTTTCTTAATACACCCCAAGAAAAAATATCTTTTCATTAATTTGAATCGCATTACCATTTTTTGTGAAAAAAATCATTGCGTAGTTTTAAGTTAAATTGTTTGGATGACTGATGGTAATTGAGCCATTAACCAAGTTGACTAATGATGATTGAGCCATTAGCTAAAAGAACAATGGTAATAGATATTTTAAGTGTGATGAATGAGAATATTGTATTTATGGTTCATATTTATAATTTCACCAAACTATATTCATTAGTAGTTAGAAAGTATAACTTTCATTAATCGTTATTTTATGTAATCACTTATAAAGTTTATCGTTTGTTTAATGTGGAAGTCTTATGTGTGTTGCTTATTAAATATCAATCATTATTAATCATTAAACTCATGTATTTGCATATATATATATATATATATATATATATATATATATATATATATATATATATATATATATATATATATATATATATATATATATATATATATATAATAAATTTTTATGCTAAATTACCAACATGTTTTTTCTATTCCATTAGAAACAATACTTACCAATGCAATTATAAGAACATTTGCATACTACGAAAATACTCGGTCATGATTTACTATATATATACATTATTTTGTGGATGCAATACATTCTACACATGTTCAAGCATTAGATGCTGCGCACATTATAGATCTTTGATTAACATTTTTTCAAAAATACTTTTACACTGTACAATATATATATATATATATATATACTTATTTATAAAATAAAAGAGACAATTTTTCCATTTAATATTTCTGATGATGAAGGAAATTAAAAAAAATAAAATATTTTATTTATGGAATATTTTTTAAAGCTGTTTTGTAACTTCACTTAATTGTAAAAAAATTGCTAGGTATCCTTCACAAAATATAAAAATTATTTGTTTGTTATTTGTTATAAAAATTAAAGTTTTTTAACCACTGTAACTGCGCCTATTATCATATTAGATGCACTGTTGGCCTCGGACAAGTATGAAAACACTTTAAGGGACCTTTTTTTATCAGTTGTGTTTACAAACAACTTTTGGAAATAGTTCTAATTGTCCTAGCCATTAAAGAAGTCAATTTTTCTGTCTTTTTGATCATATTTTAGAAAAATGATGAATGTTATGACTGTAACCAAGGGATCTTAAATAATAATAATACATCAAAATGTTCGCAAAAGTCTCTTCTACAAGATTCCGTTTGGTTCTAGACATTTCTAGTCCTTTAAAATATCATACGGTACACATTTATGTTGTCAAAAATCTTTTAGTGTTGAGAAACGCTATGGTAAAGTTGTCTATGTATTCCGTTTGGTTCTAGACATTTCTAGTCCTTTAAAATATCATACGGTACACATTTATGTTGTCAAAAAATCTTTTAGTGTTGAGAAACGCTATGGTAAAGTTGTCTATGTTTTTTCACTGTAACTGCGCCTATTATTATAGGAGATGCACTGTTGACTTCGGACATGTATGGAAACACTTTAAGGGACCTTTCTTATCTATTGTGTCCGCAAATAACTTTTGGAAATAGTTCTAATAGTTCCAGCCATTAAAGAAGTCAATCTATGATTCGTCTTATATAAAGCATAAATTTTTACGAATATGTTTTAAAACTAACAATGTTTTCTCTCTAATAACTATTCAAATTTAAGTAAATCCTAACAATTCATTCAAGTTAAGTCAAAAGAATTGTCTAGAATGTTTTCTGAAGGAAATTGCATCTATAACTATTTCATTAAAGGAAATATACAAGTTGAAAAATAATCTTATCAGTGTTATATTATCCGTTACTCATCTATACAAAAATAATTAAAAAAGTAACTGGCACAATTAATTTTTTCTCTAGATCTTATTCTAGCAATTGCCATTTTTTGTTAATAAATTTTCATAAAAGCTGAATGACATCTGAATGAGACACAAGTTAACTTTTTGCGGGTTATACTTGGTGGGTAGGCTATAGATTCTACCTTTGTAATATAAATAAATGAGTAGTCAAACATTTAAATATTAATTACATGTGTTAAATTATTGAAATCTAGATTTCAAATTTCAGCGTGGATGCACCTTACCGAGTTATGCAAATGATGTGAAATGTGCAGCTTTTCCGCGCACGTACGATAAGATGAAGTGAGGAACCGTATGAATGGGCAATATTCACTCAATTATTGCTGCTTGGAAAATAATCTTTGAAAATTTGTTCTTTTTGCAAAAGCCGTCTGTAATTGCTAAGAATGCCAGGCCATCGTCGACGGAGTCAGTTACAGCAGACAGACGAGTTTACGAGAGGCATGGCGATTGGACTAAAAAGGGCAGGTTGGCCTTACAACAAATCGCAGCTGACAGACACCTGAACGCCTCTACAATGCACGGGCTGCGGAGAAGATGGTTGGAATAAGGAAATGTGGAACGTTTGCGAGTTGCCGGTGCAGCCAGAATGACGCCAGCACGCGTAGATCCATGTGTCCGATGTCAGGCGATAGCGGTCCCCAAAGCACATCTACCGAAACTCTGCAGCATGTGCAAGACACCCTGAATGCTCCCATATCGAGCAGAACTATTTGCCGTCGATTGGTTGCTAGTGGTCTGTGCTCATGGTGATTTTTTAAGAAGACTGCCATTACATGATTGCAACTATTCCAGACTACAGCATAGTATGGAAAAGTCTGGAAAGTCGATGTGGACGATGGAGTGGCGCAGGATGATGGAGCACCACTATGGCATCGACGGGAAGACAGGTCCAATTCTGCAGCAATTGTGGAATGTCCCACCGTTCGACAACGTGGCATCAAGATTTGAGGCGCCATTGCGTACGATTGCAGGTCACCTCTAGCTCGTCACCTCGGCACTAAGACAGCCTAACGTTACATGGATGATGTCCTGCGGCCGGTGACACTCACTTATCTTCAAGGAGTGCCCAATAACCTTTATGAGCAGGATAACGTTCGACTGCACATTGCCTTTATCAACCAACATGCCCTGCAAGGAGTAAAGCTGCTTACTTGGCCTCCTTGCTCACCAGATCTCTCACCAATCGAACACCTTTGGGATATGATTGGAAGCCATTTGCAGACCCTGCCTCTTTCTGAAGATGCACTTTGGCAAATTATTGACAGGAAATAGAGAGCCATTCCTCATGACGCTATCTGTACTCCTGTTGACTCTGTGCCTAGAAGCGTTGCTTCGAAAATCTATATCTATAAATGTACTAAATATGCACTGTATAATATTTAATATATATATATATATGTATATATATATATATATATATATATATATATATATATATATATATATATATATATATATATATATATATATATATAAGCAAGATTAGAAGTATCATAAGCGAGCGAAAATTGAAAGATACAAGAATAGATATAAAATTGAAAAGTACAAGAATAGATATAACATTTATGTTTAGCTATACATTTATTAGTCCTTTTTAATATATATATCTATAAATATTATACAGTGCACATATGTTAAATATGTATGTATATAACATTACACAATGTACACACATGCATATATATATATATGTATATGCATGTGTGTATACATTGTGTAATGTTATATACATATTTAACATATGTGTACTGTATAATATTTTTAGATATACATATATTAAAAGGACTAATAAAAATATTCACATATTTAAATGAATTTTTGTAGAGTAAAACTAATTAGAAATTCCCTGTCATAAATTTTGACCCTGTAAACTGAATTCTGAGGATAACTGAAGACTTTTGTAATTGAAAAATTCGTTATTTACTTAATATTTTGCAAACAGTAAACGTTTTATTTATTTATTTATTTTTATTTTTAATTCAGCAATTGACGAAAATTTGAGCACATCAATCCCTTTAATATTTTTTTAGAAAAACATTATAATACTTATAATTTTAGAATTTATTACTTTCTGAAATGATTTATAAATTTCTAAGGCTCTTATATTTAGAATTGGTGTATTCATTTTATAAATAATATAATTTTGAAAAAAATTTTCGTTAATTAATGTAATTTTAGTAATTGTATCAATTTTTATAATTTTGCAGATTATATTCTTTTCCCATAAATCCATGATATTTAAAAATTTTTATATATAAATAACATTATGAATTAATAAAATTTTTTATCTTTTAATATTATTATAGTTTTAGTTTCTTAATAGTAACAAGACAATTTTCATTCGTGAAAGTATTAAAATGATTATTTACAGGTAATTATAACTTTAAGTGATTTAAACTTTGAATTCGCACTAGAGCCTTACCTAAATCTTATAAAATGTTTATTTGCTTTTTGTGTTTTTAAGTATTTATTCAACGAAAAATGAAGTTATAATTAACGAAGTTATATAGTTGCTTTTACTAGTGTGAATAAAATGATTTCAGTTATGCGTTTTTAAAGTCATTTTGCAAATAATGTTATCATTACAATGTTTTCACATCACACTATTAACTTGATTTCTCTTCACGTGAGGTAGACATACAGAATGTAGTTTTTTTACAAGTTTAAGTCACCTTAATTATTCACATATAATTATGTTCCTAACAAGAAACAACAGTAAAAGCATGTGACAATTTCCATTGAATTGCACTTTTTTTCTTTTTCCAAGACAATCAGATGATACAAAATCTTAATCCTGAATCGTGGTGCACGATTTAGTTTGCAATGAGTAGACAATGTATCTACTGTACTACACCACCTTATTCGGCGGAATTACAAAGACACTAAGGAATTAATTTTCGGTTCTTTTATTACTTCATATCACCCAAAACGTGATCAAATTCTCCTAAATAAGACGCCAAGAAGAAAAACGTTCTAAATAAGGAAGCGGTGCATTTTAATGCGTTATTTCTCGTACAAAATATGACTTAAATCTTCTCTTTATTACAATTATGCGGTAATAAATGTATTAATTTTGCTTTATTGCCATATTAAATATAGAAACTAATTCATTGTTTAGAAAATATATGTTCTGCTCACTTAGTGCTATAATGGGAATCACTGTTATATTGCTTTTTTAAGACCGGAAATTGAGTTATTACTTTTTATTAAATATTTTTTCCAAAGAAACTTCATTAGCTAATTATGAGATTTATAATAATTGTAATTAGTTTCGGTAATAATAATTGCAATCTAAATATTGGAAGCGTTATTTTGGGTAAAGTTTTTAATGTTATTTTAATACTAGACTCGGTAATAAATCTTTACGATGTTATTAAGTAATTTGTGTACATTGCTGAAAATTTATTTATTTGTTATTGTGTTTTCAATAAAAAGACGTTCAGTATAAGTATAAAAGTCTAATTATATAATTATTAATACTGTTCCTTATAAAGAACAATGAACTTATATGTATGTTACTTGCAAGGCAAAATAATATGTTCTATTATAGAATAATAAAAGTATAAAAGCTAAAAATGGCACGAGATATTAATTGTAAAGAAATATATGTTGAACTGTGTACGGTGTAATCTGAGAATTTGTACTGTAAATTCGTGATTTTTCCGCATTCTTCTCTTTTGAGATTTTAGATTAGACTGAAAGAAAAGCCAAAGTATTTTGCCTATAGCAATCAATTTAATTTTGAAATAAAACTAATCGAAAATAGCGAAATCATAAATTAACTCTTATTAAATAGGAAAAAATTGATTTCTTGTGTATACTTAATGTCATTTTGCATATAATAGTTTCATTGCAAATACTAGTTTCTAAATATCTATATTTAGAGGGTTTAATAAAAAAAATTAATAGCTAAAAAATAAGAGCATTTAAAAAAGCTAACAATTTATTCAAAGAATAATGCTGCATTTGGATTTGATGTAAAATTGCTTGAGCTTTTTGGCATCAAAGAATATGTAGCCGAAAAAACATATACATGTGTTTCGTTTCTGTGAATATAATATACGCAAGAAAAATCCAAAGACTGTCATTCTTCAAGCCTAAGCATTCGACGTTATTTATCGGGTGGTTCGAGATTGGATGCCACTGATTGAATTGTAGATGCCCACTAGTCAACTGGCGTGTTAGATAACCATTACTTGAGGCTTATTGCTTGAAAGATATATTACATAAAATTACCAAACGGAATATGCTTTTGATGTGGCATCTGATAGATTTGTATATTCATAAATTGGAAATAATTGTTTTTTCACGGTGGATAATGAATGGTATGTGCAGCGTTTTACAGTAATGTGCATATCTCTTCCCCACAACTTTAATAAAAAGATTTTTAATCCCCAATGCAAATGAAAAAGAATGCCAATTAGTAATTTTTGGGAATATTTCAGTTCAAGGTTCACTAAGAGTGGTGTTTTTAGTTTTATTAATAATGATTAATTACACAATTTTCATTTCAAGTAATTTCCCAATTTTTTTTGTGCATTTAAATATATTCCTTGTAAGTACTCTTATATTTTCTTCTTCAGTGTCACTAATCAAAAATCTATTTCAGTTAAGAATGTTTAATATTTGGATGAGTATTATATTTTAATTCAATTTTCACTATTGTCTGTTAAAAATTAGATCTGTTCGCTGTCAGAAACTCTAAGGATATTGATTTAAATTTGTTACAACTATATATTTTTCTTAAATAATTTGAAGTATTTATGGAATTTGAAGGACTCATAGGATTTAGAGAATTTTGCTCAATTGTGATTTCAATTAATAATAAGCCTTTATTTTAGAGAAAAAAATTCAAATCACAACTTTTACTTTGCTTTGTACAAATTTTAATTCATCAGGATTTTCAGAAATTGGTCTCATATGTACACACACATTTGTTTTACTATTTATTGGTAACTAAAAAAATCAAGCTTTGTTATTATTGGAAAAAGTTATAGTTTTTTAATATAACCATTTTACTGATTTCTCTTAATTTGCTTTTATAACTATTTTCATAAATTATTTTTTTTAAAGCTAAGTAATATCATTAAATATTAATTAAAATAAAATAAATAATTTAGAATGCAACATTTGCTAATTATACTTAGTAATATAAAAAAATCACGTATTAATTAATTATAAAGGTTGGTGTATTCAGAAGGCATTTATTAAAAGTATTTTATATGAAACTTTGAATCTATAATTTCTATAAGTGTTAAAAAAATTTATCTAGACTCAAATTTTAGTACAGTTTGTTGTTCCAAACTTACGAATTCTAATTTAAAAAAGCAGGCAAATGTTTAAGTTTAGAAACTTATTAACAATGATTTTAACTAAATCTAAAAGAGTTACCCATCAAAAATATTTTTAATTCATTAATTTTTAAATTTAAGTAAATTAAAGTGCATCATTTATCATAAATTTAACCCTTTAGTTAAAAGTTTTTGTTATTCTGTAAACATAAATTAAAAGCTTTCCTAATAGTTTCAAAGGTACATATATCACAGTGTAATCAGAATATAACATTTTCTTATAATTGTCATCATCACTGCTAAAATTCTTTTTCGTTGTTTCAAGATATTTCTCTTACTTAAACCAGGCGTACTATTACATTATATTCACTAATTTCTGAATATTTCTGTAGTCAAAGCATGGGAACAATCACTGCAACTATTAACTTTGTAGAAGAGATTTTTTCTGAGTAGTTTTATTGCAGCTTAGAAAATGCAAGGGTTAAATGCAGCGAAATTGTGTTGTAAATAATAATTTTCTGCTTAATCTTCTACAAAGTAAAATTAATAAAGAATAATTTAATTTACATTGTTAATATTTCTAATTTTTATTAATCATTTATATATATATATATATATATATATATATATATATATATATATATATATATATATATATATATATATATATATATATATATATATATATATATATAATATATATATATATATTCCAAGCTAAGACTGTTTACACGCCCTTTATATTAATGAAAATTTCAGTGAAAATGCTGCTTTTTATTTATTTAATTTTGAATTTTATTCTTTCAATAAGAGGACAAGATTGACAGTGACTGAAACTTTGTGATTTAAAGTAATCTGTGAATCACGCAAAACATTTACGTTCAAAATGGGAATTGAACTCGTTAACGAGTGAAACTGGATGTTGATTAATTAGACAATCATAAAGAAGAAGAAAATGATATTATATTTAATATTCCGACTCTACATACATTTGTTATTTAGGATCTATCATATCTTGAATTTATTTAATCAAGTGTAGTAACAAGTCATTGAAACAAGTTAATTGTGTTATCTATACTTTTAATATTTGGATGGTTGGATCTTTAACATTTGGTCTTCATAGATTACTAAACTTTTATGTCTTCCAAGTATTATCTATCAAAGGAAAACAAGATAATCTGTTAGTTATATTTGATTATATTATGTGTAAGTCAGTTTTCATTAATTATTAAACTGTGGGCTTTTCTGAAGAAAAAGCTTCATCCACATCTTTTAGAAATAGAAATTACATCAGTGTAAAAGTAAAAACTAATATTAAAAAAATATTTGGCACAGTACGGTGGGTAAATTAAAATTATTAAGCCTTTGTTTCTCTTACTTTTTATGCTATAACATTAAATATTTGATCATTTTTTTTCCTAAAAGATGAGGCCAAATCTCCTCTCGTTTTGATAGTACTACTTTTTTCTATTTTAAACAAAGTTTTTTTCTATGTATGAGAAATTAAAATCAATCAAGTAAGACTTTCAGGCTGTGGAAATTCACGTTGAAAGGACAAATTAGATAAAATTAATTTTTATTTATTAAATTTTATTAAAAATTTTAGGGAATAAAATAACACAATAAAGGCTTTTCATATAAATACATTAACATGTATTTGCATTATAAAATAGGCATACGATGATGTTCAATTAGTGCGCATGCGTTTCAATAGGAAATGTTATCTATGATTTGTTTATTTTTGCTGACAAGTGAGAAAAGAAGTCTCAGAGTCATGTT
Organism: Latrodectus hesperus; assembly: GCA_037975125.1. Taxonomy (NCBI): domain Eukaryota; kingdom Metazoa; phylum Arthropoda; class Arachnida; order Araneae; family Theridiidae; genus Latrodectus; species Latrodectus hesperus. Next base: position 31,152,835 of record CM075850.1, read on the forward strand.
CATTGATGATTCAGGAAATAATGAGTGCATCAAATGTTATAAGGATTCAGAATGGAGTCATTTTTGTAACGCATGTGATAAAACATTTTTAAATAGTGCTCGTTTCTTTACGTCTGAAGTTCCGAATTTCGCATTAAGTTTAAAATTAGAGCCTTAACTCTGTTAACAAATTTCAATCTGAAACTTTATAAAATACACTTCATTCGTTTGTTTCCATTCCTTCATAAAACGCGATTAGAAGCTTTTTTTTTTTTTGCAAAGACTTTTAGAAAATTTTAAAAAATCAACATCATGCAAAAAGCGGAATGTTTGAGTTACGGTTATAGTATTGAGGAATTTGATGCAAGCAAAAATTAAAAAGTAACTGCAAAAAATGAAATAATGAAGCCGAATTATTTTCAGAAGTTCCTTCATTTAGATCAAAATTGATGTATAAAAGCAAATTTTGCCGGAAGCAAGGGAGAAATTCATTTTAAATGCGATATGATAACATCAAATTTGATTTTCAATTTCCTTTTAAGTAAGGCATTATATTTCTTTTCAAACATAAAATGCATATTTTAAAGGGTAATTAGCCTGATAATAGTATATTTTTCTCGGAATAATATTGTGATATGTTCGCATTAAATTTATGGGCTGAAATTTACTGAAGTAAGTACTTAACGAAATTCTAAAAATGACTTTCACAGTCTCACATTAGGTTTTCATGTTAGACTGATATGTTTCTAGTGACAAAGTTCTTTTTGGATTAGTTGTCATGTTTTAATAAATCGATACTTCAAAAGTTTAAGAACCATCATTGTATGGAGTGCAGATTATAGTGTCACTTTTATTTTGAATATTAATTGCATTTAAGATTGAAAAATGTATATGAATTTCGTTTATTGAATATTAAATTCGCCTTCTTATGTACAGGAAGAATTTATATGTTTTTTATATGTTAAGATAATCGAATATCTCACATTCGCGATTATTTCAGATGAATATGATTAATGAAACTATTAATTACTCTTGATTGATTTTTATTAACTAGTAATGATTATTTCTTTAATAAAATTAAAAATTTGCGTAAAAATTTTTTAAGTATATTTGTTTTTCCGCAATCCTCACAAATTTTTTTATGGAAATTGCGTTATAATTTTAAAAAGATAAATGGTTTATAATTTATTCTATTTATATAAAAAACTGGTGCATGCAAATATTAAGTTTATACACAATCTTTTATTATATAAAAAACTTAAGTTTATATAAAAAAAATGGTGCATGCAAATATTAAGTTTATACACAATCTTTTATTATAAACATTAATTTGTTTAATTTTGTATATAAAAAGTAGGGAGGAATAAAAAATATGCAAAAAATAAATGCTCTTAATGTATTTAAATAGTAATATATTATATATAGTACATTTAACTGTAAGTTATATTACGGGACTATAATAGTTAACATTCAAAAAATTTAAACATGTTTTGGAAATTGTTTTGTGTTGTGCGTCTCAAAAACATATTCTTATTTATTTGCAACCATAAAGTTTTTTTTTCAAATATGCTTTTCAAAAATATTTTGATCACATCTATAAATTGATTCTGCAATCATTTAGGCAATCGATTTTACTTTAATTGAAAAGAATAACTTGTAACATAGAATCCTTAAAAAAATGTTGCCTCAACAGGAAAATTGCTTTATTAGTTGACATACAAGTCATGTATCAATGATTTCAAAAGCATCATGTGACCATCAAGCAAAGTACTTAAAAAGTAATAAGTAGTTAAACGTACATTCATAGAGTAAACGGTCGATTTTACAACCAAAATAAAGATGATTACGAGGCTCTTAGGATTAAGAGTCGTATTTCATATTCCTTTGATCAACCAAATTGTGATGGGAGTTGCGAAAGAGGGTATTTGTTCCTCGAATAGAGAAGATTGAAAAACATTCATTTGCATTCCGGAAGAGACTGGTATTGTAATGTATATCAAATTCATGCGGTTGTAGGAATTAGAGACAGAGAAATTGCACCATCAATAAAGATTAAGTCTATTAAGCAGGAAATGGAAACCCCCCTCAAGCCCCTCGATATCACATGTTGTTTTTCATGGGGATCAACAGGTGGGTGATAAACGTCTTTTCGAAACTAATTGCAATGGGTAGGGCATTCAGCAAAGCTTGTGCACTTTCTGAAATTTAATATTATGCTGCTTTGGTATTGGTTGGGAAACCATCCACAATGATTGACAATACTACTCTTCATGAAAAATTAATTCTGCGTTCAAGCAAAATTACATTATTTCTAGTAAAACGTTGAATAAGACGATTAGAAATATTTTTCATTTCTATCTGTTTATATATATATATATCCTAGTTCACAATTATAGTGCAACATCTAAAAGCAAATGAGAATAAAAGACAACCGTAAAACCTTTTAAATTCCAAATATGCAGGCGTTATATTCTTATTTTTGCATTTACAATCACACGGAAAATTTAAAACCATTTCAAATCATAGCATTTGAATATAGATATTATTCAAACAGGTTGAGAAGTTCCCACTAAACCTAAATATTTACACACTGATTTTGTTTGGAAACATTCTTAATGAATCAAATCCAAAATTAATCAAAATCCAATCCAATCCAAACTAGTAAAATTTTCTGCATGTTAACCTGTATCTACCAATTATCCCAGATAAAAGATAGAAATTTCAAGAAAAAGATGCTGGGTTAATTGGGTATATATATATATATATATATATATATATATATATATATATATATATATATATATATATATATATATATATATATATATATATACGGCCTAACAAACGAAGGCTATTGTAAGGCATTTTCATATTCCCTACTGGATTAGAGTATGTACAGTAATTATGTTTGAATAAAATGTTAAAAGTATGAGTAAATATTTATTTCCCATTGTAAACTGTCAGTTTTGTAGAAACAGTACAGTACGATTTCAAAATAAACATCATAAGCTTGTGAAGTGCTTTGATTCGTAATTCTTATCAAATTTAGAGCATTAATTCTACTCGACAATCGAGAACTTTTTTTTAAAAAAGGGAAATATTTAATTTTTTTATTTTATCCTTTAGATAATAATTGGTGGTTCCTATCTCAAGAACTTTTTCTCCTACTTTGAATAATGAAATGCATTTTGAATAATGAAAACTAAAATTGAAAATCAAATTAAAATTTTTATCACCTGGTTCTGTTTTTGCTTTAATAATCAATAGTTTATATAAGAATACAGTTCATTCATAAGTTAAAAGATAAAAAAAATTACATGTCAGTTATTGTTACTTTTGACCTTTCGTGGAAATAGATTGTTGAATCTTGTTATGGTTTCTATTTTTTAAAACAAAAAACTAGAGTTAATTTTACCTACCCATGTATCTCAACATTAATTTGTTCTAGAAGAAGATAGTTCAATTAAAATGTATCAAGAAATAAATATAATTTTATTTGAGTTGGTCTTTATAGAAATTATTGTGAATTTTTTAATTATTTAGAAAAAAATGATCTTCAGAAAGAATTATATTGCTTTGTTTGTGTGTATACTAGCTAACGAAAAAATGTGTGGTTAAACTGATGTTTTAAATAACAATAAAAATAAATATTTCAAAAACAAGTTACATTATGATGCAAAACTTTTTAATTATTAGCTATAAAAATATGTAAGATAACAATCATGGAAAACATTACATTTTTTCAATATTTCTATATAATAAGAAAGAAATAATATATATAAATATTTTTTTAATTATTTTAGAGTTGTAACGATTTCTAAGATTATTCTGAACGGCTTATATTACTAATTTTGTGGACTATCTGTATGTTTGTCTCATAATCATTTGGAACTAATTTGAAACAACAGGAAGTAAATTTGTAGTTTTTGCATTATAGAAACACTACCATCAGATCAAGTACCAGAGAAAATTTGTAGCTTGAATAAGACCTAACATCTACGAAAAAGATTTTCTTAAAAGGAATCGAGTTGAACGCTGAAAAATACATATTATCGAAGTGATTTGATTTAAAGGAGCGTTCTACTCAATTTCAACATAACCAATTTATTCATGACTAATTTTTCAATTTAGAGATAAAATTAGATTTGACTCAAATTTATGGTAAAAGAATCAAAACGTTAAATGATGTAACATAAAGTTTTGAATATTTTGCTATAATATCCCTGTTTAAAATACAAATAATACTGAACTTCTCCTTCCAAAGTAGGATTTCATTTACACATTCATTTCTGAATTATCATATTTTGATTTCATCATCTTCCAATTGTAATTAGTAAAAAAATGGTGATTTTATAAAAATAAAAATTATATAAAAAATAACATTAATGCAATTAGCGTATAATTTCAAAATCAGTGATTGCGACGTTTGTTTTCGTTTCGTCTTGAAATATTTATCGCAACTTTGAACCAAAATGACTCAAAAAAGTGATGCTCTTCCTAGCTTAATTCCTCTCGTTTTCCCTGGAGATTCAGTGGAAACAAACACATCGTGTAACCAGCCAGAAATAGAACACTAGAAGCGGAAGCCGTCTAAATGATGAATAGTAGTGCTACAAACTCGTCAGCCCATATTTCATTTCAGCCCACCAGTAGGCTTTCAAAACGATGTGAAGCATAACATTTCATTTCAAAGTATTCATGTTCAATCAAATAAATGAGTTACATAAACGTATATACTGGTAAACTAGCGCGCGCTAATCAATAGAAGAACATTGATTTGCTAACGCATTCGGATCTTCCTTGTGATGTACAGGTAACCCTCCTATAACATGGTAGTTAGGTTCCTAGGAAATGCCGTGTTGTGTGAAATCGTGTTGTATGAGACCCAGAACTAGTACAAAAAGGGGGTTACATTCCAAAAACTTATTAAAAACAAATATTTTTTTAATTCGACATAAACAACTTAATTTTTATTAAATAATAAATGTATATCCAACACAAAGTAAGAAAAAAATATTTTAATCTAAAGCAACCCTAATTTAATGAATTTATTCGTCGTCACTGCTCAGTACAATCAACCGAGAACGTTTTTTGGGTGGAACGATATCGCCTTCACTTTCAGAACTTTTTTCTCTTTTTAAAGTTTTGGTATGTTTTCCCCTCTTAAAAAAATCTGTAATCAAACTTTGCTGACTAGTTCTTACTAGGTCATTGTAAATTTCGCGGTACGTAGTTAAACAGTTTTGCAGCTCCCTTTTGAATTTTCGACTTCTTTCCGTGGAAGGGTCTGTTTTCAAGAAAAATGACTCGAGATTTTCCGCTAAGCATAGGCCTTCTTGTAATTCTTTTAATGTTAAATTCTTAACTGCACAATCTTCATCAGAGCTAGCGTCCTCAAAATCTATTTGATTTGCATCCAGGGATGCCGCCGACCGATAACAAGCTCTAACTTGGAACAAAACCGTGTTATAGGATGACGTGTTGTAGGAATTTTCCCGCAATTTATGAATCGTGTTATAGCGAAACCGTGTTATAAGATACTGTGTTATAGGAGGGTTACCTGTATTCTGTTTTTGAATTAGAAAGAACAGAATTTAACAAAGTGGACATAATTATTAAACCGACTAAATTCGAGATAAAGCTTTTGGAAAAGAAGAAACCACATATTAAATATTTTCATCACTCTTCTTCTTCTTAGAGTTGGGTTTGTATGTCATTGGGCACCTCTGCTTTTATCAGCATTTTGTACTATTAACTCCAAACCCAATGTTTCCTAGTTCCAGTTGCTCGGGTCACCCACTTTATTAATGAAGTCCGATAACCCTTTAATGGAGTCTAGGTTCGTCACTCTTAGGAACTTATAAATCTTAAGGTTTCATATCGAAAATTGTTTTAAGAATATTATGATTCAAGTATAAAAAAATCATTAAAACATCTGTGTAATTAGAATTCAATGTTTTTTTTCCATACTGTTGATACGTGTGAGATTATGTGCAATATTGGCTTCGGTTACTAATAATATGCAAAAGATGTCTTAGTTATTTTCCAGCTTTGTTTGATGCTATCCCATCGTTCATTACAAGTCCCAAGCATTAAATATAAATATTTATCTACAATGTGAATATTATGAATACATTCCTTTTAATTTGAGCCAAAAAATATTGATATATAACTGCTTGTTATAAAAATTTCCTTGCACTAAAATAAATTCAGTTATAAATGAATCTAAAACAAGCTGATGCACAATGATTTTTTTCACAGTACATTCGAATTTAATGTTTCAAATTTTTAAGACGGGAAGAATCGTATCCGTAATTTCAAACAAAAAAGAAAGACGCTTAAATGTGTGAAAATTGTAATTAATATTAAATCGTTCGCATAAATTTTCTCTTAAGGCATATATATGATCATAAACATAAACTAAAACAATGTGGAAGAAAAATTTATAAAAAAATTGAATGTAATATAAAACCTTCCAGAATGGAGGATTAAAAAAAGAGATCTCGGGCCACACACACATACAAAAAGATTTTCAGATCATCCGATATGCTAGTATTTCCATTTAAGGTAATTTAAAATCTAATAGTTTTGTATACATGAAACGAATTCAAATAAGCAAAAGTTGCATGAAATTTCTGAAAATTTTATTTTATCCCCCCCCCCAAAAAGAAGAAAAAAAACTACATCTTTTTTATAACTGAATAACAACTCCGTTTTCCTAGCATTTGAAGTTTTTAAATTGAAATATAGCTATAAAATATTAAATATCAGAATTTCAGACTTGTAAAATCTGAAGTAGATAAAAAAAGCAATTTTTTTAAAAATTTATTTATGAATTTTATGCAAATTTTCATGAACTAGATATATTTTTACTTTAAAATCAATTTATAGATGTATGACAAATGTTCTTCAAGCGAATATGTGCTTCTCGGTACAGTTCCGAAAAATAAGGAATCGTATTTTTAGCCAATAACATTTAACCATTTTGAAATAATACAATAAAAAGTGTTCTATACATATCTCACAGCATTAATATATATATATATATATATATATATATATATATATATATATATATATATATATATATATATATATATATATATATATATATATATATATATATATATATATATATATATATATATATATATATATATATATATTATATCTCATAGCATCATTAAATTTATATATTTATAACATCAAAGGATTCATTACTTAGTGTACTTATATATAACTATAAATAATTTTAGATTTCTTTAAAGTAAAACAGAGATTATAACAGTAAATGTGTGCGTGATTTCATTTTTCGTAGTGTTTCAACGATATATTATAATACTTTTAACCTTTAATTCTTTTAGGTAAAAAATTTATTACTTTCATGTTTCTCCTAGTTTAGAAATTATGTGAGACTGTGTGCACTTTTTATTAAAAAATTAGAATAATGATAAGCAAGTGAATAAATATCAGAATGATTTGATTGTCATTGAAGCTGGTTTTTTTTTCAACTGGTTAAATATACTACTGATAGTAATTTATAATCATTCGTTATTTGTAAAAAGGGATACATGAAATGGAGTACGTTTTTACACGAAATAAACTATTGATTGCGTTTAAGAAACAAAACTCAAATTGGAAGATTTTTTGAAGAAACGAGAATGATTTTTCTTCAAAGCTTTTCTGAAATAAATTTTTAGTGAGCAATAAAGTAAATTCTTTTAAATAAAGTTCAATGGGACAAAAAGAACTTTAGTATAGTGAAATATTTCTTTTTTCCTGTCAAATATAACATCAAGATATCAAGGAACGCCAATAATTTTCTTATCAACATCATTTTAGAATATTACAATTGATCAGTGACAACGGCCTGAGGTAAAATTCTCAGCAAATAACTAGAAACAGATTTAGATATCAATGGTAGAACCACAATACTAATTAACAGCCTTTACGTGACGAAGTAGTAGAACGTGCTTGTTTGAGTGGAATGCTCCAAGTTCGATTTTTTTTATCATTGTACAGAAGGAGATGAATTGTGTATTACTTTTTCTTGCTTGGATCTTATTCGACGAGGATGTGTTCATGAATTTTTTTAATCACAAAGGCAGAAATCCAGAAAATATTGGTTTTTTGAATAGCAAAGTTGCATATCCAAAAAGTAAAAAGTTCTTCTTGGAAAAATCTAGAAGTCATGCCACATTTTCAATCATTACATTATCCCTCAAACGTTGAAACTTTAATGAACACATTTTCGATTTCTGAGGAATATTCGATTTCTTTAAATATTCGATTCCTTTTCTTCTATCCGATGGAAGAGTGAAAATTACACTAAAATGGCATGAATGGTCGGAAAATAATATACAATGCAGCTTGGTTGGTTTGTAGGTTGGGTTTTATGGCGCAAGGTCCAAAATGGACATGCTACGCCACAATGCAGCTTGAAGGAATGTAGAAAGATTTATGAAGTGATTTGAACAAAGACATTTAGTTTTTTATTCAGTATTTACTTTCAATGGGGAAATATTTTTTATTGTTGAACAATTGCTATGAATATGTGGAATAATTCTTTTCTGCATAAATATCTCAAACACTTTTAGCAACATCGTGAAGCACTTTATGGTAAAAAGCAATTAGAACTGTTCCTGTCCTAATGGTTTCATGTTATTGTTGAAAGTTATCTCAGTAAATAAAACTGTATTCCATTGAAAAAATTTTGAGTAAAGAAAAATTTTAACTTAAAAGAGCTCAACAATTGTGTGTTTGAATTTGAATGAGAGTATTTTAAAATGTAATATTGTAAATAAACGAAAATAAAATGATTACAAAAATTTTAATTAAATTAAGGAAAACAATATTATACTTAATGAAATAAACATATATTCAACATAATATTTTCTATTCAAGTGTTTTATGATTCAAGATTTACGTATTAGAATAATAAAATAAATAAGTATATATATTAGTACAGTTAAAAATAATAATATAACCACCAAAAAATTTTTATTTTAATTTATACATTGAAAAGAAGATTAGAAAAGTAAATTTAATTTTTCTATTGTTTGCCTAAATTACAAAAAAGATTGATGAATCACAGAGAAAATTTGGAAGAAGAACGTATGATAATCAAATATTCTTTTCTTTATATAATATATCAAACAAAATGAAATCTTATCAATAAGGTATATTTCACTTCAGTTCTTTTTTATTCATGACCTATTAATAAAATATGCTGCTCTAAGAAAATTCAAATTTAAGAAATAATCTTCAGAATTGCAAAATGCTGATAAAAAAAGAACCAGTTTATCGCACAAAAAATGTATTTTTCTTTAAATTACATTTTTCTGAAAAATGCTAAAATAAGCGAATCTAATATCTAATCAAAGAACACGTTACAAGTTTGATACACTTCGAATTAAATTCCGCAGACGATAGTACTTTTCTTTAAAAAAAACGCCTAAAAATTCTAAAAAAAAAGAAATCGAATGTCTGTTATCGCTTGCTTTTACAGAGTTGTAACAGCGCTGGAATTCGGAAAGACATCTTCTTTAATTCCTAAGAATTTAAATGAAGCTATAGCAAAAGAAGTTCTACAAAATATTTCAATGGAAAAAAAGAAAGAAAAAGAACAGATACTAGAAAAACTCAAGTTCTTTTCGTCCCTTCCCATTTCGGCAAAAACTCCCCGTTACAAGCCGATCAAAGAATTGATTTTCGAATAGACATCAAAAGGGAGGTTTTCTTCCGGAATAAGGAGGGGTAGAGAAAAAAAATTGGAAAAAAAAATTCGAAAGGTGTTTTCTCAAGTACACTCGTGGGAGGAAATAAGGAAGCGAAGAGAGGCTCCAAAAATCTTTTAAATTCTCATTGACGGTGAGATTCGGCAATGGAATAATTTGTTAAATCCACCCCCAAAGCGAAGTTACTTCACTGTGATTTATGCGAAAATCTTACTTTATTTTTAATAAAGTTCGTTTGCTACAGTCTTTGGGGCATAATTATAAAGCTAGTCATAAAGTTTTTAATTTATGAAGGAAGACGTACATTAACATAAATAATTTCCTTAAAACACAGAACTTCATATTGATTTAATTAAGAAAGCGACATATGCCGTAATAAATTGTATTTATATCGAAATTTACATTCGGAATTTTGAAAGTAGGGAAGCAAAAATTCAGGAGATGCAGGCAGATAAAAAAAAACTTACGTGAAGTAAATTTAAAAATATGTAATCTATAATTAATCATTTTTTATTAAAAAATTTTACATTAGATAAAGCTTAAAGAAAAGTAAATCTCATTATGAACAATTTCAAAAAGTTATCTCAGTTAAGAAGAGATAAAAGAAATAATATTGAATATATTTTGCCAAATAAAAACACCGATTAGTTATATCAAATATATATTTTGTGACTATCAATTTATTATGGCCTTTTATTAATTTAAATCTTTTTCCAGAGTATTAAAATTATTTTCTTTAAATTTAGAAATGAAAACATGTCAAAAAGATTAATTTGGGAAAAAATAGTAAAATAAGAATAATAATATGTAAACATAGTGTATTGGAAATAAGTAAATCTGTATGAAATGTAGAAAGAAAATGTGAATCTCTCTCTCTCAGTAAGAATACTTGTGGATTGAGGAACAATACGAATCACTTATTTGTTAGTCGTACATTTTATGTGACAGATTAACACAGTCATAGTTCGTAACTATGAGTGACAAAAGTTTTTAACGTTCACCATAAAAAATGAGATATAAAAATAAATTTAATTTCCAATTTAAAATTATATTGCTCTTTATTAGATAATTTTAACTTTTATTGTGATGTAATAATTAAATATTTAAAAATAATTCTTAAATTGAGGTTATTTTAGCAAATATTTAAATTATAAGTTCAATATAACTTGCTAACGTTAAAATTTGTTTTTATTATATTGAATGAAGTAAAATAAATAATTATCTTTTGTGCTTAAAATATAAGCACTTTTATTTCCTAAGGTTTTATAGACATATACAATAATGGATTATAAATTTTATCTTTTTTAATTCAATCAAACATTTTATTCTTCATCCCATTTATGGTATTTAATAGTATTTGAAACGAAGAATTTTCTAAGTTTACAAAATTGTCAAGCACACCATTTGATTCAAATTCAATTTTTAGTTTCATTTTCATCAGAGATTTGACAAACAAGGCTTTTCTAATTTTTTTCAGTAAGACTGATACCTGATTTTACATGGTAATTATTAATTTGCTCTTCGTTTATCATTGATAATGTTTTTCTTTTGCAGACACATTTTGATTCGTTCACATGCTTGAACAAAAGCAATATCTTCTGGAAGTAAAAAATATGCTGTATGAATTGGAAAAAAAGGAATTAATGTTTTTAGATATGATTTCTTAATATTTCCGATTGCTGTCCTTTTTTATTGTTGGAAATCATAGGGAAAGATTTCTGTGGTAACAAAATCTAACCCGTAGCATTATATACTTCCTCTACCGAAATTTCTTCAGGAGGATTTTTCCTCTTTTTCCCGATCCTGTTAGCGGCAATTTAATCCATTTGACCCATCTAAATTGAATATTTTTCTTCTTTGAAAATCACAAGAAATATCTAAAATATTTATGAGTATAGAAAAATAGCAAATACATTTATAATATCAAATTATTGTTTTTAAAAGAATTCAATTTCTTTCCTGTTCATCAATTAAGAATCGTAGCTTAACTAATGAATTCAATTCTGTTTGCTGTATATGTATTTATTAAACATGCTGTCGTAATAATTTTTGTAAGAGCAATGAAATGTTTTCGTTTCATTGCTCTTCAATACAATTAGTTGTGCTATATTCGTGTTTCATTTTCCCATCATTTATGATAAAATCTGAAATATTTTAAATTATGTTTCTAATATTAACAGAAAGCTTTTTTTATGGGTCCCATTGATTTTGTAAATCCGTATTTTTTAAGATTTTCAAGACAATTTTAATAGCATATTTTGTCTTCTTCACTGATTTTGAAATTGTTTTCCTTAATTTAATTTCGTGGCAAAATGCTTGAATCATATTTTTTTCTTACAATTACTTGGTTAAGATGTTTTAACATCTTACGTGTCATAGCTTGAAATAAAAAAATTCTTTTGATTATGTTAGATGTTAAAATCTGTATCAATTTGCTTCATTTTAAATGCAGTACATGTATATGTATATATTGTGTAAAAATACATCCATAAATTAATAATTTCTATTTTTACATACATTAGTTATAGAGATATTGATTTATTCAGTGTTTGTTTCTGACAAAGTAGAAATTGAATAGCGTTGTATATCTATAAGCAATGACAAAGATATGGAATGGAAAACATTTGAATTAAAATAAAATAGCAAACTCCAAAATTTGAAAAGTGTTTTATAGTATAGTATTTTTCACACTATTCAATTTTCTTGTGTCAGATATTGTTAGTTATTAAAAAATATTTGTAGAAAAGTTTCAAAATTTAAAAATGAGCATTTCTTAAGATATCATATATATATATATATATATATATATATATATATATATATATATATATATATATATATATATATATATATATATATATATATATATATATATATATATATATATATATATATATATATATATATATATATATTAAAAACTGTTTCATAGCTTAAAAATACATGTATTTTAAGAAACATCGTCCAGTCGAGCTTTTTCTTAATAATTTGCTTATAAAAATGCAGAAATAATACCTTTCTTATATATTTAGTCACAGGGACACAAATTAGGATTTGGGCTAAGGTGTAGTAATGATCTGTATGCCATTTTTTTAAATAATAAAAGTTTTTATTTCATTTCTACTGAGCATATTAATTCAACTGCATTTTGTTAAGTTGATGCTATCGTTGAAGCTCAAAAATAGTTGACGTGTACATAGCTTATCTAATCTGTAGATTAAGTGATTTGTACCTATGAAATCATAAATCAAGTTGTGATATCAAAAAGTAATAATACTATGTAAGTTTCCCTATAATTGTAATTATATTTTAAACTATTCCACATTCCCTCTATTATTATTATTAATATAAACTACAACTAGTAATTGTATACATATGGTTTAATATTATAACTCGCAGTTTTTGTTTCTTTATTAATAAACAATTGATAATCAGTTTTAAGTATGACAGATTGTCCCAATATCATACTAATAAGTAGACAAGATACAGAATAATACATGTCCAATTAATAAATTTCAGCTTTTGTTAACAAGGGTGATTGTGACCTATTTGACCATTCGTAAAATATATCTTCTGAAGTATCTCTACCGCTTGAGAAACATTCCCATAGGATTTTGGATGAGCTAAGAATGATAAATATTTATTTTACCATGTGGAAAAGTTTAGGTACAGGCAGTATATTATTTAAACTATTTTTGTGTTTCATTTCTAAACTTACTGTAGACTGTAATAAATACCGTAGAGAGATTCTGTCTCTGTTTTAAACTAAAAAATTTAAACTTATTTTATTAAACTTTTTAATCACAATAAAATATATTTCCATAGCACATAGTTATCTTAAAATATTATTTGAAAATACAAGATAATGTTAAATATCAATAAAAATAAAAATTAAGGTTTTTTTTCAACTTAGTTGGGGAAAATGTTTTTTTCAGAGACCAATATAAAACTTGAAAAATAATACGAAATGTAACCAACCATATGTCACCACCTAGATGACGGTCTAAAAATTAAAAAAAAAAGTTTCATCATCAAACTGCGTTTTATTTTCAGAAACTTTCTTCCTTTTTCCAGCTGTGACTGAGATCGAACCCGAGACCTTCCACTTCGAAGACTCCACTGGGACCTTCCACAAGTCTAAAGTGAATTACTGCTGAAAATTAATTTCATTATTAGTTTTACAAAATAGCTTTTCATTCTACTTTTATTATTTATTTGTTATAAATGCATTTTTCTATGTTATTTGCATTTATCAGTCTAATACAATACTTTTCTGTAATAATTTCTATTTTAAATAATTAGTGATATAAATTCGGAATATATATTTCAATGCAAAGAATTATCCAAACTGCTAAAATTTGCGGTACTTAAAATATTTGACGTTTTATAATGTTTATACTGAATATAATCATTCAAGCTTGAATCTCAAGCAATTAAAACATTTTTAAAAATACCTTAACCATTATAAATTTTGGCAAAAATTATTTCAGAATGATATTTTAATTTAATTTAGTTTATTGAAATTATATTATGTTCTCAAAGTATTTTAGAATTATCATCTTTTATCATAAGCGCATTGAAACATTTATTATAGTAATTAATTGTACACTAAGCAATTTATTATGTTTTGTTAAAAGAAATTGTTTCTAAAATTAATCTTGTTATTATTGTACAGTTTATCAGAATCTCTAGTAAATCATTAATTAGTTATTATAGATTGCCAAAATTAAAAATAAATACTTAAATCAATATTCAATTTAACTGATTATGAAAATAACTTTTGAATTCAGAGTTGAATTCTGGTGTGATGAGGAAAAAAAAGGATTTATATGACAAGTCATTTTCAATATCATTAGAGTGTATCGAGTAAATTGAATCACAAAGAGTTCAAGTTTTGTAATTATAATATTTAACTAATTTTTTTAGATTTACTTCAAGTCAAGATCTTGTATTTTATTAATAATTATATTTTGTATATTAATTAACAAAGATACATTTCTTTTTTTTTATAAGGATACCCTTAAGTTTATAAAATTGCCTATGAAATTGGATAATAAATTTTATAATTAAAATAAAATAAGCAAATGCAAATAATATGATCTCGGAATATAAATTAGACAATGGGAATAAAGTTCCAACATTTCAAAGGTAACAGATTTTCTGGAAAAAAAATCTTTTAATATAAACCTAGTAAGTTGAATATAAAATATTGTACGAAACAGAAATGGGAAGAGTTTCAATTAGAAAATAATTCTGTATTCCATACACTAAATGGATAATTGATCAACTTATCATGATGTTTAAAATTATGAAAATTAGTATATTTTGTCGAATTTTATTAAAAAAACGCAAATGTTTCGAAACATATTATATGTTGTGCGTCGAATACACAAACGTATATGTGTATTTGAGAAGAGGTAGGAGTGAAGAAGCTAATCAACACAGGACAGAAAATTTCAAATTTTGTTTGCTTACACATTTCGTCAAATTTCTTAATGTATTTTTGCAGTTATGAGATAAATTTGGATTTTAAAAGTCAAAATAAGTATTCTTCTTCTTCTTAAAGTTGGGTTTGTATGCCATTGGGCACCTCTGCTTTTATCAGCATTTTGTACTATTAACTCCAAACCCATTGTTTCCTAGTTCCAGTTGCTCGGGTCACCCACTTTATTAATAAAGTCCGATATAACCCTTTAATGGAGTCTAGGTGAAACTCTCTAGTATGGATGATGCCTAAAGAAGTTAATCTAGGGTCAATCTAAAGAAGTGTTAATTTAGGGCATTCGTAAATGATATGCTTGGCCGTTTCCTCTTGCCAAAATAAGTATTAGATGACAGAATGAGGTGCTGAATAGTTGAGATTGTAAAAGTTATTCTGTTTCAAGTCTATAAACTTGAGAAGAATTCTATAAATCTCAACGAATCACGTCTAATTTATGGAAATAGTTTTAAAATATTAAATATATTGAGAGAAAATCCAGGCAAAGTATTATCCACGCATCACAAATGGAGAACAAGATCATTATTTGCTGATAACAGTGATGCGTGACATGTATATAGATATAGAATGCTAAGTATTACAGTCTAAGATGGATTGGCCATGTCTGGAGAAGCAGGGAAAACAACCCCACTAGAATATCAACGTTTAAGAACCCCGAAGGATCCCATGCCTGAGGGAAACCACCAACAAGATGGCTCATTGACACTGAAAATGACCTCAAGATACTGAATGTTACTGGCAAAGTGTTGCTCTGGACAGACTGGGCTGGTAAAAGCGTGCTGTAAAGGCAGCTAAGACCTGTAATAGGTTGTTACGCTATTAAAGAAGTATTACTTTTTTTCAGAAAATTTCATGGCAGAGGATAGTTTGAAAGACGATTGTTGCTCGCACTCTTTTCATTTTTGGCAATAAAGGAGTTCCCTCAGAATTTTCTAGAAACAATACAGAATTTGCTACAAATCACTGTTCTCCATATTATTTTCATTTCTGTTTCCTTAGTCTAATTCCTGACTCTCAATGTAATATCTTAAAGAGAGATTTAGAAATCTGTTATCTACCTTTTGCTAATCGAGAAATTAACCATTGTGGTAGCGGAAGTTTGATGGTTTGAAGAGTCAATAAACGGTTTGAAAAAAGACACTGTGACTGTTATGAGATATAAAGATGATAACTTGAAGAATTATATTATTTTTTTCATCCTGACTTGAAATGCACGCTATCATATAAACCTCTTTTGGTGAGCAATTTAATGAAAATTAAAATATTTGTCAGATGGAGGTTGGAGAATCAATTCCAGAACTCAATCTTATAGAGGATGCTTGACATTAATGGTTAACTCAGTTCAATTTATAACCCTTTACAAGGACTCTCCAATGGAATGAGAACAATTACCATCGGGACTTCAAAACTATCGTTTTATTTTTGGAATAAAACCTGCATATCAAGATCTGCATATCGGTAAGAGAGAAAGATTTTCACATAATTTTGTTTTTGTTCTATTGTAAACTTAGTACTTAAATTATCATATGTGTATGATCATTATACATGATGGACGATTATCAATATTTTTGCATCATGTGAATTTCATAAAACCTACTCAGTAATTCTAGGCATAGTTGACCAAGTTGAAGTATTTTCTTTTATTTTTATTACACCACTGTTACACATAATAAAAATGACTATTCTATTATTCTTTGTTATTGATTCGTTTTGGGAAATATCAGTTCTCCTGTTATTGGAATACTTGATTTTATTTTTATAAAATCTTTATGAAATTACATTTATGAAGTTTTGATAATTATGAATATGGATTCATGTAATTTCTATATATATTTTTATTTACATGAAATTTCTCAGAAATTCATATTTATTTGAAATAGATTAGCTAAAAGCTTACATCTTAAACATTTAACTATCAGAATTTTTTTTAATAATAAAAAACTTAGCAATGTTGTCAGTTGTCCAAGGAAAGTGAAGTAATATTACAGTTCCCCTAAAAAATATATTGTAATTTTATACGTATCAAAGAAATTTTTATATATAATTTTATTACATGCAAGTATTTTGTTATAGCAGTTTTACAAGTTAGATAATTTTACAATAGTTTTCAAACAAAAATGAAAAATATTGTAAAATTATCTACTATTTAGAATTAAATTACCAAATTAAGGATTTTTAAAATAAATGATCATATATAAAACTTAAATTAAGAATCAAATTTCATCTCTTGCTTTTCTTTTAAGATGTTTTTGAATACTTATTTATTAAAATTTCTCTCTTTAATATGTCAAGTTAGTGGCTTAAAAATAGCATATTACATGGATTTTATTCCCTATAGTTTTTTATGAAATTAGATTTTTTATTTTTCAGAATAGTGTTACTTTTTTAAAATCTGTTCTAAGCACTAAGCATTTTTCATTGAAAATTTGCTGAGTTTTTTAACAAAAGTTTCGAGAAAATAAATTTGCAAAACCAGTTTTGTTATTTTTAGATAAAATAAATTGCTTTTCCTTAAATTTTATGCGATTGATGCTATTTATTTTTTTAAGTACACGAAAAAATAGATTTATTTAAACTTTTTTGATAAATCAATTTCCTAGATTTTGAGTTTGTTACTTAATTGCCTAAAAGTAACTTAATTCAAAGGCTGTACTTTAAATAATATGCGTCAGTTTACAATAATGAAATAAATAAATTAATAGTTAAAAATTATTATCATTTATTTATATTTGTTACAAATGATTTTAACGCAGTGTTTCCTTGCGTTTCTGCTATATCTTTGACATTTTGATTATCTTTTTTGCTTCTTTCGTACATAATGAATATGAAAGATTACACACTAATCAAGATTAAAAAGAATATCCTCTTTTCTTTTTAATCACAACAAATTTTTATGCTAATGTCAAAATTTCTATCCAGAAATGAAAAAATTTACATTTCCAACTGATTCCTATAATACAATAAAACTGTATCAATTTGCTCATAACTATAAGTTATTGTAATGAAAAAATTTATATTTATACAGATAAAAAATATTTAAAAAAAACAGATCATTTTTCCTCATATTTTTATTTTTGATAATCAATTATTTTTATTTTTATTTCTATTTATTATTCTGTAAATATACTTTATGTAAAATGAAGATATCAAATTTATTGTCATAAATATCCCAAAGAATTATCTAACAATAGTAAATTATTGGAGAAAGTATTTTAATAAGGTAATGAATAGAAATATATATTTCCAAAAACATAGATAAGTTTTTAATATTTTTAATAAAGATACATCAATAGTAGAGTAAATTTTTATGATTAGATAATTTATTATTAGTTTATTAAGGTAACTAAGGTAAGTTAAAATGTAACAATTTTGCTTTCTGTTGTACACATTTGTTATTTTAGAGCTTACATTTTCCCAGTTTACCTCCCTTTATAATGCACAAATCTGACAGTGTATCATAATAGCTTCTCAGAATACTACTTTCATCTGTAACGTGGTGTAAAAGTATTATATTTTTCCAAATCCAAATATGTTTATCGAACAAAAAAAGAATCATTAATTCTGTAATTTTTTTGTATTTCGAATTATGCTGCTTCTTAACACTTGTGTAAGGTGAATGAAAAGAAAAAGAAGTACATTATTTAAATTTAAAAATTTCTGTGAGAAATTATGAAAAAATTGTATTATACAAAAAATATAAATTTTCCCTTTCATTTATATTCCATTCATTCAATTCATTTCATAACATAATTCATTTTCATTTCTATCAAGTTTATTGAAGTGTTCTAAACAATTTTAAAAATAAATTTATATAGATGAGATCTATTTATTTAACAAATTAAATATTTTAATCGTTAAAAAATGAAAAATAATATCACAATATTACGTTAAAAATCTAGAACATTTCGAATAACTCAAGAGATATTTCTAAAAATTGCATGAGAATGCAAAAGGGTAGATACTAATTATTTCAGAAATTTTAATAGAATAATGTGTAAAATTAAGGCTGCATAAGAAACTATTTGTGATTTTGTATGAAAAATTAACACTTCGCTATTGTTTCA